>CM021104.1:310082007-310624912 GCA_007115665.2 Sequoiadendron giganteum
TATCTCTCTCTGTCTCTCTCAATTCTCTCTCCAACCCCCCCTCTCTCTCTCCCTCCCTCTATCCCTCCCACCCTACCTAACTAAGTCCCTCTCACTCCAACCCCTTCTCTCCCACTCCCTCTCTCTTAAACTCTCACTTCCACCCCCTCTCCATCTCTCTAGACTCTCTCTCTCTCTCTAAATTCTCCCTCCCTTTAAATACATACGTAAATACATACATACATGTGTAGATACAATTTTACATACATACATACAATATTTATGCATTGATACATACAGGCATACATACATACATACAAGAATGCATGCATGACATACAAGCATACATGAACATACAAACATACAAATATATCAGTATAAATTCAATATATTGGCATTTAACATAAAGGAGGACATAACGCGAGCGCATTATAACACACTCATGTTATGTCTTAGTTGACATGTTTCCCACAGAAGCAAAAACAATGTCAAAACTGAAATATAACGTGAGCGCATTATAGCGCGCTCACATTATATCTTGCTTTGGGAATTCCTGAGCCTTAGGCTTGGTATTTGCCTTGGAATACCAACCCAAAGGCTTGGAAGGCATTCCCAACGACCAAAGATGTGTTTTCAAAAAATCTACCATATTTCACATAATCGATCGAGTTCGTGCTCACCGTCAGGATTGCGCATGGTTCAATATCAAAAAAATCAAACACATGGGTAATGTTGGGTTCTCTCTTAGCTATCTAACGATGTAATTTTTTTCACTTTCTAAAAATGTTAAGCCTTTCATCCATAATTTATTTTATTTGTATGTCTTTTTTTGCCAAAAAGTAGTGTTTGGTATTTTTTCATTATAAATTAATAGTTCATTGAATTTTCAAATAAATTACATTTTTATAAACTAGAATCGATTCTACAAATTTTTAAAAATAAATAAAAAATAAATCAATTAGTTTCCAAAATTTGTAGGGGTAGCATGACCAAAATTTTGTTTTTCAGGAAATGTCCACTTCGAAAATTAGTAAAAAATCAAATATTCATTAAAAAATTATCAGAAAAATTGTGCATCAACTGCATACTGCTAGCTAACTTCTAATCATTGTGATTTTAAAAATACTAGAAAAAAGTTCACCGTACGAGGGTCGTACAAGAGTTGCTATGTTATGTTTTTCTGACAAAAACAACACCAATTTGTGTACGTCCCTCTTTTGAACCCCTTAATATCAACCATTTTAAAAATAAATTAGTAGTTTAGAAAGTAGACTCAGAGCACTTCGATCCTTGTTTTTGTTCCATCTCAAAATATTGAGTGTAACTATCTTCAATTTCACGTCCAAGGTGAATATTTCCTAATTTCAAAAAAATGTTGTCCACTTAAGTCACCTTTTTGGGAACCATCTTTGTGCACTTACCCAAAATTAAAATTTTATTCTTCATACAAAAAAAGTTATGTTTTATACGGTGAGCATCACTCCTTAAAAATGTTGTTTTTAAAAAAAAGCTAATTTTCGAATGAGATGGGAAAGGAAGTGCAATCTGATTCAAAATTTTTTGAAAAAAATATATTTAGAATATATATACAAAACATCACAAATCACTAGTTTGCATCATCTTCAAATTCCTCACGGTTTAGCTGCTATAGGAGCTCGAAAGTGAAGATTTAGTTTAAAAAAATTAGTTCAATGTCTAGTTTGCCCAAAAATTGTAAGCCATTATTGTGGGATCACCCTCTTCTAAAGGAAATTTTTCTTTGGAATCCTTTTGGCTTGAGCCCATGGAACCTATCACCCCTTTATGAGATTTATTTTTCATTTCCTATCAGAAGTTTAAAGCAAAGAAAATCTTTGAATTCTCTCTCCGCAACATACCCCCTTCTACTTCGGAATCACCTATCCTTGATGAAGCTATGTTGCAACCCAACTTTGACATTCCTAATCAATGCACACCCGAAACCTCTTCCGCATCATCCAAAAGGCCTAGGGGTCGTGACAAGAATTCCATTATGCCTCCCCACACCAAACAAGTGTATAAAGCTAAGGAGAAAATGGATGCGCAACCCCTAGTTCCTCTCGTCCCTCCTCGTAGGGACGATAAGCAACCTATGGTGGACCAGCCCGCTCCTTCCCCCATACACCTTGACAGAAAAGAAAAAAAGGAATAAAGAAGCTACGGAGCGTAGACGTCACCATCATGCTCTTTCTTGCCAATCTCGTGATGAATAAAACATTGGACATCATAACCCACCTGTACCAGAAGTAGTTCCTATTGACCCTCCTCCTCCACCCCCACAACCTGATCCTACACCTCCTTCATCACCCTCTTGCATGCTACTACTGATATTGTTATTCGCCTACCCATTATCATTAACTTAGATGATGATGACAAGGAGAATGCTAGAATAGATGAAGAGGTACACCAAACATTGAATTCACTATTCTCCTCTTCCATGAGCTTTCTTAAAAATTCTCCTCAAACAAGTATGGATCTAGACGCTAGTTCAGTGATCGTTAATGTCGCTTTCGCTAGTCACCCTCCCAAGTTTTATACTAAGCAAGATTGGGAGGCAAATGATTTGCTTGTTGAGTGACACATAGGTTCCTTACTAGTCTTTTCCTTTTTTTTTGTGTTTATGTAACATGTGTTTTGTTGATGGCCAAATTAACACAACAACATTTAAATAGAATATCTCTAATCTATTTCTCTTGAAATAGATAACTGATCTAAAACCACCTATCGTCCAAGGTCTTTGTAGTTGGTTCTCAACTATGCTATTTTTGCTAAGCGGTCAATGAGGTTGTAATGTTCAAGGGGCCTGCTAGTTATTGAGCTTCTTGATTGTTGTAGGATCAAACTTCTATCTAAACCTACTCTAATAGGGGGGTATTAAAAAAGGGCAAAAGATAGATCAAGGACACAAGAGATAAAAGAATGTTGATTCATCCCACTAATCAGGCCCGTTACCTTCCAAGGAATTCGTAAACTAGAACTACAAAAAAAATCAGCCTGTAATCGATACACAACCATTCATTCACAGTGAAAATTTCATCAACAGATTTCAGATCACCATTCAAACAAAAGAAAAGAAAAGATAGAACTCCATTCCTTGAGATATTTCCAGATCAAATGATTAACACAAACATCATTCCAGAATACAAGTTAAAGCAGGTTTAAATCTGGTTGTTCCTACTATTGCAAAACAGATAAACAACATTTACAAATCTGGCAAGATTTACCAATGCACAGAAACCAATATCCTCAAATTAATTCAACTAAACTAACAATTGCCGAAAAATCCATTAACTATCCTACTGCTAACTCTAATCAACCAACTTGTAAAACTTCTAACTGTCTTTTCCTAAGTGTATAACTAGTTTTTTCTAAAAAAATCTAACCCTTTACAATGAGCTTCATTTGACATTTAATAGCTCAATCATTTCCACAATTTCGTCCCAAGATTGATACATAAAAAAAAAAAAAGTTGTAGCATTTGTGCATACAATCACTCCCCAAAGAATTTTTTTTGTTTCAACTTCATTTTTACTTTAGTTAATTCCAACTCTACTTTTGTGGTAATTTCAACTCCCATCCTTAGCTTCTATTTGGTTTCAGCTAACTTTCAGTTCACAATTATAGTTTCCAATCTGACTTTGAGTTTCTACTTCGAGTTCACTCCTTTGCCTTTATGTGCAACATCTTTTGCATAATTTATTTACAGTTTGATTATCTTTCCATCAATCCTCTCTTTGCATATCCATCTTGTAAATCACAACCATTGTTATTTCTACATTCAAAAGCACCTATAAATCATTCACACACATTAATTAATTAATAAAATCAAACAATTAATGTTTAATTTTAAAATTAATTAATTAATCAAATTTATTTTAATTAAAAGTAAATAATCTTTAAACTTTAGGATTGAAACAATAATCAAATCAGATTTTTAAATTAACGATTTATGCTTAAAATCTTGATGCCATTTGCCTTCAAAATCTGAATGATATCTGTAAAAATACAAAATGCATAATTAATTCATCAGATTAATGACTCCCATTAAAAATCCATAATTAATTAATAATAATAAAATTGATTAATTAATTCTTATTAAATCCATTCTTTGCATATCCTTGTGAATGTTGAATCTATGAAATTAAAGTAGCTTTGGGGCATTCTCTTCAAATAAATATACTATAATCATTTTTGTTTCATCAAACGTCATCTCTTTTGAGACCCTCTGCAAAAAAAAATTAAGGACCCTATTGACATGCTTCCCACATTTTGCACGCATGTATACAAGGGCAATTGCAACTACAAAATTTTGATTGATCTTCTTTAATTGCTCTTTTTGACACCTTGTTATATTGCTTTCATGAGATCACATTTTCGAGGGATATCATTCATTGGTAGCATCCTGTCAAACAATTCTTGCGCCCATGACTATTGTAAGATGCTAAAATGATATTTCTTTGGGATATTTTGTGTAACAATTCACACACCATTTCCCTACTTGCTCATTTTGAACACATGTCTACCAAGGCAGTTTGCTTTGATGTCTCTAGAGCCCTTTTATCAAATCCATTTGGTGAGTATTTTTCCATCATTGTGTCCCATGAGATGACATTTCTCTGATGCAAAAGAATTGTGGTTCCATTATTTCAAGTGTATTGCTAACGTCCTCTCCTCAAATCGGTTCATGTGCTTTGTGTATGGTTTTTCCTTATGTATCTCCTTGTTTCAAAACTCCCATCATTACATTTTGAGAGACCACATTTCTATTGGGGTTTTCTATCAAACAATTCATATCTCTTATACGCGTTTCTCACAAGTTTCTAATACCTCTCTAACCGATTTCATGATCATGGCATACCATGGTGGCATGATCCTCTTAAGTGTTTACCCGAACATTTAAACATCATTACCCAGCTCTCATTTTCGCATGCATATCTACCATTATCATATTGCATGTGATGGTATTTCTTTGGAGCGATCTGCCAAACAGTTCATAGGCCTCCTCTGTGCTTCACATCTCTTTATGAAGTCCCTGTTATCATGGCGAAACCTCAGACCACATTTCTTTGACGCATTTTGTCAAACTGTCCTCATACGATGTCTCTGCTTCACCATTTTGTGCATGGCTTGCAATCAGAATATCCTTTTGAGGCACATTTTTTTTATGGAATAGTTTGTTTTCTTTGTTCATGCCTCAACACTTGGCACGGGCGAGGATGTTGGCACTCTTTTTTTATTCTCGGCCTCATGCCACAGTCATTTGCATTTGCCTATGTTTCCACCCACCAATTGCATTTTGCATGAATGTTTCTAAAGCAATTTCAGAAATTTTGATTTTATGAAAACACTGCATTCATTACATTCCATAAGATCTCTTCGAGGCATTTTGTTAAATAGTTATCGTGCATTGTGTATGCTTCCATTGTTCACCATTAGTGGGGGCAGAATGAGAACAGGTATCGAACGAGGTAGGAACAATGATAGACACCATTTTCATACGGGACCGAAACGAAAGTAGGACGAGAAACTTTCTTTATTATCGGTTTAGAGTCCTCTCCCTGTCCGACTCTGATTAGGTTCGCGTTCAATTTTGAACCATGACATGATATTTCACTTTGGGTGCATGGTTTGGGTATCCTCCCGCACACGAGTCCGACCATCTCTTCTGTGCATCTTTTATTTTATTTCCTTAATATATTTTGGGGTTGGATTCGGAAATATTGTATTCAGGTGTGTCAATTTTTGAAACATTTTAAATCACATCTTGTCTTGGGAGTGCAGGACCAGGAAGAGGGAAAATTACAATGTAAATATTTTCTTTTGGTTCAAATATTTGCTAGGACCATTACACTTTATTTTATTTATTATTACTATTATTTTTTATTTTTTATTTGTTTAGTTTTTATGATTTTATTTTATTTTATAAATCTTTTCAAATATTAAAAAGATTTTTTATTTAAACTTACAATCTTTTTAAAAACTCATTTAGTTTTAAAATTTAAACTTTTATAAATCTTCTTATAATAAAATAAAAATAGATTTATTATTATTTAAAATTTAAAATTCATAAGTTCTTTTTTTAGTTTATTTAACTTTTTAATATTTTTAATTTTTTAAATGTTATAAGATTTATTTATTTATTTTGTATTTTTATATTTTTATAATTTTTTTTTTGTATTTTCGCATTTTTTAAATGTTCTTGTTGAAAGGAAAATAGGGATGGATCTAATGACTCAATAGTGCGGAATACATTTCCTTAACACTAATACAACAAAGGAGAAGAGAAAAAACGAATTCTAATAGCTTCTAAAACTACTGAGATGAATACATGCAACATAAAAGAGTTAACAAAATATATGCATTCACAGATGATAGTTATTTACATGGGAAAACCTTTTCAAGTAAAAAACCCACCACACCAAACAAAGACAATTGTATTACAACAATAAAGATATTACATATAATTTACAGTTTTTTCTCTCTGATCACTCATAGCAGCATTCTGATTATTTTTTCATTGTTACAATACTTCCTTCCAAATATATAATAAGAATTATATCTCTTTTTATCGACTTGCCAACTTACATATACATATCCATCAAGCTCACATTGACTGTACAAGTCTTCATTGCATTTACACTTTCAACCAATCCCACGGCTTCCATGTTTATGCATCGATCTTCCAATACGCCATCGATCTTCACTAATTTGCATCGAGCCACCCAGCAATAACTTCACCACCCAAATCGGGTTCTTGTCATTAGCTGAAATCAGCCTGCAATTACTGCTTTTACTATATTGGCCTTTAGCCAATCAAACTGCTATCAACCTACCACGTGTCCATTTTTCATTCACTATAGCTCTTTGACTCTGAGTCCAACTCGGTCAAATTAGGTCTGAGCTCATCTGAGTTGTCTTTGTCTCCATTGTCCCACCGTCGAGCCCACACGACCCAGTCGCGATATGGCGGTGAGCTCATCAGAGCTCACCTCACCAATTACCGCACTACCGCCAAGTCCAAATGACCCGACCATGGTATGGCGGTGATCTCAGCCAAGCTCACCTAAGACTTACACCGCACTACCACTGCTAGGTCCGAGTCAACTTGCGGTGTGGTAGTAAGCCACCGGGTAAACCACTAGCAGTCACAACACACTACCGCGGGGGCCGCCAAGGTATGTCTCAGTAGGGCAGTAACCACTAGTCAGATCGCAAGCGGTCTCACCGCAGCCACCACGGTGAGAGGACCCACCACCCACGGTATGGAGGCAACTGCCAGGTCAACTGCAGGTGGTCTCACCACGGCCACCAAGGTGAGAGGACCCACCGCCCGCGATAAGGTAGTAATCACCAAGACCACTGTTGGCGGCTTCACTGTGGCCACCGAAAAGAAAGGTCTTCGCCGACCACGGTAAGGCAGTGACCGGTGAGGCAAGTAGCAAGCCTCCTACCGCGACCACTGCTACGAGGAAACTCATCACGTGTGGTAAGGTGGTAACCGCCAAGCCTATCATCGTGGTACCGCCAGGGGTAGACCAAACCGCCACGGTAAAGCAGTAAAGGCAGAATTAAGCCAGGTGCGGTATGGCAGTAAAGGCTGAGAACATCTGTTTTTTGCCAAGTCTTGAATTTTTGAGGCTTCAAACTGGAAGTTGAGACATACTTTCTCAACAAGCTCCCACTTGGCAAAGACTTTCAGCTTCCTCCAAACTCTAAAAAATTACCGACGTTCATAGGCCCCAGGCCCATAGATTCTGCGCACCATCTGAACTTTTCTATGCTCACGGGCTTTGTCAAGGCATTTGCAACATTTTTCAAAGTATCGACCTTTTCAAGATAGACTCTTCCATCTTCCACCATGTTTCTCACGAATTGAAATTGCACATCAATGTGCTTCATCCTGATATGGAAAGTCAGGTTATTTGCCAAAAAATTGGCACTTTGACTGTCACAGTAAATAGTGATCTACCCTGCATTAAAACCAATGTCTGAACACAAATGCCTCAGCCAAACAGCTTCCTTGCAGGCATGAGTTGTAACCATGTACTATGTCTCTGTCATGGATAAAGCAACTACAACCTAGATCACTTGCTCATCCAACTGATTGCTCTACCATTAAGCATGAACATATATCCACTGGTGGATCTTCTGCTGTCAATGTCTTCTGTCCAATCAGAATTAACATATCCCTGAATGCTGAGAGTCCTCTATGATACAACCAAACTACCATGGTAACACAAAGCATAATCTAAAGTCCCCTTCAAATACCTAAACACTCTCTTCACAGCATCTCAATGTGATCTTCCCTTATTTTCCATAAAATGTCTTAGAACTCCCACTGCTCTGGCAATGTCTGGTCTTGTACAGACCATTGCATACATCAAACTTCCAACAACACTTGCATAGGGCACACTGGTCATGTCCTCCATCTCAATAGAAGATTTTGGACAGTCTTCAACATATATTTTCGTTCCTTCCATGAGTAGAACAACTAGCTGCTTACAATCGTTCATGCCAAATCTCTCTAGAACGGTGTTCACATACTTACTCTAACTTACCCAAAGCTTTCTGCTTGTTCTATCCTTGGTTATCTCCATTCCCAGAATATACCTAGTTGCACCAAAATCTTTCATTTTGAACTTTACAGACAGCTGAGATTTAAGGTCAGAAATCATAGTCTTGTTATTTCCTATGAATAACATATCATCCACGTACAGTGTAATAAAAAGCACACGATCATTCTCAGTTTTATGATAAACACAATGATCATATTTTGATCTTATAAATCCCATAGACAACACAAATGTGTCAAATTTCTGGTACCACATTCAAGGAGATTGCTTCAAGTCATACATTGATTTATTGAACTTACATACCAGATTTTGTTTACCTTTCACAAGGTAATGCTCAAGCTGGGACATATAAATTTCTTCTTCCAGCTCACCATAGAGAAATGTTGTCTTCACATCCATCTGCTCAATTTCAAAGTCATACATAGCTGCCAATGACAACAAAAATCTGATGGATGTCAGCTTTGCTACAGGGGAAAGAATCTCTCTATAATCAATTCCCTCGATTTGGGAAAATCCCTTTGCAACTAGTCGTGCCTTATATTTCTCAACACTGCCATCAAGACCTATCTTCTTTTTGAATATCCACTTACAGCCAACAGGCTTCGCCCTTTAGATAGTGGTACCAAATCCCAAGTTTCATTCTTCTTCAATGAATCCATTTCTTCGTTCATGGCTTCCAACCAAGGATTCGAATCAGACATGCTAATTGTTTCTTTTACAATCCTAGGCTCATCAGTGCTAGTAATTAAGGCATAGGCACAGTTCGAATTTAACAGTGAGAAACCATACCTTTCAGGTTGCCTTTTTTCTCGTGTAGACCTTCTTATAGGCTGAGGTTGTGGTTCTTCATCATCAAAACTTTCAGAGTTGCTTGAACTCTCCTCAGTATTAGGTACACCATGCAGCTCTTCCTTTTATGGAGCTTGGGGAATCTCAACTGCATCCTTCTTCTTGTAACTCTAATCTCTCTCAAGCTGTTGATCACTTACCGAAGGTTTCAACTCACAAAATATCACGCTTCTGTTGTACAAAACCTTCTTAGTAACAGGGTTTCAAATCTTGTAGCCCTTCACACCAACTCCATAGCCGATGAGAATACATTTAATAGCCTTGTTATCCAATTTTGATCTCTTTTCATTTGGCACATAAACATATGCCTCATAGCCAAAGACACGGACATGCCTCAGAGAGGGCTTCTTACCAGACCATGCTTCCAAAGGTGTCTTATCAACAAGAGTAGACCAAGGAGATCGATTTACTGGATAACATGTTGTAGCCACATCCTCAGCCCAGAACTTCTGCTCTTGACCAACACTACTCAACATACTCCTTTCATTTTCCATCAGCGTCCTATTCAACCTTTCAGCAACTCCATTCTATTGTGGAGTGTAAGGTGTTGTCTTATGCCTTTTAATTCCATGATCTGTACAATACTTTTCAAAATCTGTAGAAAAAAATTCACCACCATTGTTTGTCCTCAAACATTTAATTTTCCTTCAAATCTGATTATCTACCAAAGATTTAAATTCTTTAAACCGACTGAACACTTCTGATTTACTTTTAAGGAAGTATACAAATACTCTTTTCAAACAGTCATCAATAAAAGAAACATAATATCTAGACTTCGATAATGTAGGAACATTAACTAGACCAAACACATCAGAATGAACATAATCCAATATGCCAGAATATTTATGAGGACAAGAGTAAATTTTGAAACACAGTTTTATTTTTCATAGATACAATGTTCACAAAAATTGAACTCAAGGTTACAATCATCAAGCCCTTCTACAAGATTTTTATTCTTCAAAGTTTTTAAACCTTTCTCACCTATGTGACCAAGTCTATGATGCCACAACATAGTCTTCTCAATTGGGATTTTTACCTCCAAAGCATTTGTAGATAGAGAAGTGTCTTCATCTTTCTCTACAGGGACTGATTTACATGATTCTACACAAGCACTATTACATTGAATAAGACGAGCATCCAAATTATACGGAGTGTTAGTACGAACACCCTTAGCCAACACCATTGCACCTCTAGCCATTTTACATCCTCTACTAGAGAAAAAAAACTTCTACACCAACATCATTTAACTTACTGATAGAAAGAAGATTTCGAGCCAGGCCTGGTATATGTAGTACACCACCAATACCTTTGACTCTCCTGTTAGGAAACTAGATTCTGAATCTTACTCTCCCAACTATCTCCAATGTTGAATCACTTGCCAAGTACACCTTTCCACCGCCATACTTCTTGTATTTAGAGAACCATTCTCTATTGGACGTCATGTGAAAGGACGCACCTGAGTCAACCAGATAGACATCATTCGATCCTTGAGTTGTCAAGGCTGTTGCAATGAAGGCATCTGCATCACTTTGAGAAGATTCATTGTATAAAGCATTCTTCTTCTTCTTCTGCTTACAGTCTTTCCAGATATGACCAGGTTGCCCACAGTTCCAGCATCTCACCTTGAACTTTTTACCAAGAGATTTTGATCTCCCTGCAGATTTGGATTTTGACTTCTTGTCTTTCTTCTTGCCTTTCTCCTTTGGTCTACCTCGAACAGTAAGAGCCTATTTTTCCATCTTAAAAGACTTCCTTCACATTTTTTCAGACAGAAGCGGAGCAACCACATCATCCATCTTGAATGCAATGGTTGTGCTTCCAATAGCCATCACCAGATGATTCCAACTGTCAGGTAATGAGCACAATAGGAGCATGCAATGATCCTCCTCCTCAGTATTTACACCTACAGATGCCAGTTGAGTAACACTCATGTTAAATGAGTTTAGATGGTCTACAACAGATGCACCTTCTTCCATTTTCAAGGAGTACAACTTCTTCCTCATGAATAAATTATTTACTAGAGACTTTCCCTGATAAATATCACCAAGATTCTTCCACAATGAAGTTGCAGACTGCTCCTCATGGACGTTCAGGAGTACAAAATCGGCTAGACTCAGTCTTATCAGACCTCTTTCTTTTCTATCAGCAAGATCCCAAGCCTCTTCCATCATACTTTCTGGCTTAGTTCTAGACACTGCTAACCAGAGGTCTCTATTCACCAACAAGTCTTCCATTTTGAGTTTTCATAACTCAAAGTTGTTGCCATTAAACTTTTGAATATCTACTCTACCTGATTTAGTCGCCATCTCAAATAGAAACAAGTTTTAACAATGCAATACTCCCACTGAAACAGTATTAGCACAAAAAACTAAACTTTTCCAACAAGGATAAAACAATGGGTTAGGCTCTGATACCACTTGAAGGGAAAACATGGATGGATTTAATGACCCAACAGTGCGGAATACATTCCCTTAATACTAATACAACAAAGGAGAAGAGAAAAAATGAGTTCTAATAGCTTCTAAAACTACTGAGATGAATACATGCAACATAAAAGAGATAACAAAATATAAGAATTCACAGATGACACAGTTATTTACGTGGGAAAATATTTTCAGGTAAAAACCCCACCACACCAAGCAAAGATAATTGTATTACAACAATAAATATATTACATATAATTTACAGTCTTTTCTCTTTGATCAACTCACATCAGCACTCTAGTTATTTTCTCACTGTTACAATACTTCCTTCCAAATATACAATAAGAAGTATATCTCTTTTTATCGACTTGCCAACTTACATATACATATCCGTCAACCTCACATTGACTGTACAAGTCTTCATTGTATTTACACTTCTAACCAATCCCACAGCTTCCATGTTTATGCATCGAACTTCCAGTACACCATCAATCTTCATTGATTTGCATCGAGCAACCCAACAATAAATTCACCACCCAAATCAGGTTCTTGTCATCAACTGAAATGGGCCTACAATTACTGCTTTTACTATATTGGTCATTAGCCAATCAAACTATTGTCAACCTGCCACATGTCCATTTTTCATTCGCTATCGCTCTTTGACTCTGAGTCCAACTCAGTCAAACTCAATCTGATCTCATCTGAGCTCTCCTTGTCTCCACCGCACCACCGTCGAGTCCACATGACCCAGCCACAGTATGGCGGTGAGCTCATCTGAGCTCACCTTGCCAACTAATCCACTACCATCGAGTCTAAACAACCCGACCGCGGTATGACGGTGAGCTCAATTGAGCTCACCTAGGACTTACACTTCACTGCCGCTGCTAGGTCCGAGTCGACCCGCGATGTGGCGGTAAGCCACCAGGTAAACCACTGGCGGTCACATCGCACTACCGGGGGGGATGCCAAGCTACCCCGGGGTAGGGCGATCACACCGCGCTATCGCGGGGGCTGCCAGGCTACCCCGCGGTAGGGCGGTCACACTACGCTACCGTGGGGGCTGCCAGGCTACCCCACAGTAGGGTGGTAACCGCCAGTCAGACCGCAGGTGGTCTCACCGCGGCCACCGCACTAAGAGGACCCACCGCTCATGGTATGGCAGTAATTGCCAAGTTGACCGCAAGCAGTCTCACCACGACCACTATGGTGAGATGACCCACCACCTGAGGTAAGGCGGTAACCACCAAGACCACCGCTAGCAGCTTCACTGCAGTAACCATGGTGAAGGTCTTCGCCGACTGCGGTAAGGTGGTGACCGGCGAGGCAGCCAACAAGTCGCCTACCGGAACCACCATAGTGAGTAAACTCACCGCGCGCGGTAAGGTGGTAACTGCCAAGCCTGTCACCACGGTACCACTAGGGGCAAACCAGACCACTGAGGTAGAGCAATAAAGGCATAATTAAGCCAGGCGCGGTATGACGGTAAAGGCTGAGAACATCAATTGTTTGCCAAGTCTTGAATTTTTGAGGCTTCAAACTGGAAGTTGAGACATACTTTCTCAACATTTCTATTATTATTATTTATTTATTTTTGTATTATTTTAAAAAAATTACTCTAAGGTGGAACGACGTGACTGACAAAGAAGATAAAAATGAACAACATGAAACCAAAAAAAAGTGAAACAAGGACAAAGATGAACAAAGACGACCAAAAATAAATGAACAGCGCAATGATGAAAAATGAGATGAAGCACAAACGAGTTGGGGAACAAGATGGGGATGAGATGGGACGCGAACCCGAATGATACCTGAAGGAAAAAAGAGGATCAAAGTCGAGGCAGAGCCAAAACTTGAAATCTCAAAAGGTATCAAGTGTCAATTCCAACCCGTGACCTGATCCTGCCAAAACAATGACATCAAGCAATGAACACGACACGAGAAAGGATGAAAATGAGAATGATAAAGCGCAAAAAATGACAAAACCAAACAACGAAACAAAAGAAAACAAAGGGTGTCCCCAAATTTTCCAAGAAATGGTTGAGGCATGTTTGCAAGGCATAACAAATGGCAACTCGGTTGGGAAAATGCTCTAACCATTTTAAAACACGTAACCCTCAAAATACCCCAAATCTCTGGTTTACACTTCATTCAAGGCAATCCAAGAAGTGTAAACAAAATCAAAACTGGAACACGACAGAGGTCTGAGATGAAACTAAAATCTGTTTGTGTGTGCAAATGATTCATTCCTTTCCATAAGTGTTGTCATGATCAAAGTGGAATAGACTCTACCCAAGCTACGTAGTTTTGAATTACATTTCCAGTGTACAATGATACCTTGGGTATTGTTCTACTACAAGACAAGCGTTTATAGCCCCAATAGAGATACCTTTGGTTCTCTCTAAGCATCACTCTACTGCCAGCCAAGCATCTATAGCCTCATTAGAGATAGTCGAATCACCCTTGTTGATTGAGTTCATTCTCAGATTTCTTTTATTTCCTCTTTTTCTCGGGTGTTTATTCATTCAAAGTATAATTTCTTCTTTCTCTCAATCCTTAAGTAATGAAGCCTAAGTAGTGGGTTGAGAACCATAGTGGACATTGTGAAAGCAATGTAACCCTTTAGATTTTTCACTTGGAATAGAGCTACCCCACCCAGTGTAAACTAATTGATCGATCTCTTAAGATGTGCACATCGTGATAGACTTTTAAAAACTCTTGAAAACTGCATAATGTACCAAGTTCAAATTCATGCTAACATTCCCTAGTTTGAAATGGATGAAGGTAAATCAAAGTTTTCAAAGCTACTCACTGATTAAATTTTTGAAAATGCCCAGGGAAGACTCTCAACAGATTCACCTTTCAGCATAACTTGTATACAATAACTTAGCTTCTACTATCAACGAGAGGAAACCCCCAACAAAAGACAAAAGAAAAGGACATGGAAATAGAAGAGAAAAAGAAAAGAACACACAAATAAACATAATGAACCAAATAAACCAAAATAGAAAACAAGAATGAAAACAACAAACAAATAACAAAAGAGAAACAAACAAACCCAGAAATTAAAAAAAAGGCAAGAGGACACAGAAAAAGAAAAACAACAGAATAAAAGAAAAAAAACCAAAACAAACAATAGAAAACAAAACAAAAAGAATACTAACTAAAAAAAAACCTAACACTAATTAATCCTAATCCTATACTTAACTCTAAAACTAAGCTCTACAAACATAAAACTGTAAAAAATTGTACATGAACCTGACTGATTTT
Source organism: Sequoiadendron giganteum (assembly GCA_007115665.2). NCBI lineage: Eukaryota > Viridiplantae > Streptophyta > Pinopsida > Cupressales > Cupressaceae > Sequoiadendron > Sequoiadendron giganteum. The sequence continues at coordinate 310,097,117 of CM021104.1, forward strand.
TCATTATGTGCAAAAATCTTAACTTACTAGGTACGGTTCTGAACCTAGCAAATTTATCTTTATACTTAGAAATGTAAAGTTTATGTGCATTAAATTCATTTTGAGGGTATAAATTTTGAAATATTAACAACTGTGGGTTCTCATTCTTGTGATGATTTACCCACAAACACATTTTACTATCCCTAACATCATAATCAAACTGAAAATCATTAAAACATAGAGGGTAATTGAAAGACAACCTGATTTAGAAGACCATTAGTTTCTAGTGTAGGATTGTGTTGTACAAATTCCTCCTCTCCACATCTCAACTCATGAAGCACCGTTCCATTTCACTCTAGTACATGCATGTCAACATAAAAGACATCCATTAGAAATGTATCATTAGCATTCAAGACACGCCAACCTAGTTTAAAAATTTCAGTCCTATTCTTATCACAATCAAGACTAGTTTCGAACAAAAAACTAGTGTATTTAATTTTATTAGGACTATCAAATTCAATCATCTTTTCTAAAGTACATGCATCACCAATTAAATGGTCAGCCTCATCAACCTTTAAGATAATTTGTTCAAAACCTTCCTTACCTAACTCAATAATCTTTTTAGACAACAAGAAATCAGAACTTACCTCAGGATGTGAACCAAAAAGAAGAATCCCACATGGATCACTTTAAGCGAGATTCATTTTGTAGATGGGATATCCATTTACCATCATTTATGTATTCATCTATGGCAAAGAGTCACTAATTTTCTTAGTCTCCCCAGGAGAACTAAGCAGCAAATCACCTATGTCGTCAACTTGCAAGGTCTGCAAACCCACCTCTTCCTAAGACGAAGCATTTTTGTCAATACTCTCTTCAAATATGTCACCCAAAAGAGTTTGAAAATCAACATCCAATTCATCATCATTAATGCCAGAGATGGTTGAATGAGAATTGTCTTTGAACAAGTCATTTGAATAAACAAAATCAAAACCGAGGAGATACTCTCTCATTTCATGCTTCCGTGTATTATCAACAAGAATGTGCAGGTTAGAATCATGCTTATTACTATTAAGATCAAATTCATTAGTGTATGCTAAGCAAGGACTTTCTTCAAACAACGTATTTGAATAAACATAATCAAAACCCAGAAAACACTCCCTCATTTCGTTCTCTTCATCATGTTGAAGGGATTCAATCTTCAGAGCAACCTCTTGACAGTCTTCTTGATATTCTTTTGATATTATTTTGATATTCTTTGAAGAGTCGCCATTGGTTCACTCCTTCCTGTAACCAACCACTAATTTCATCAATGTCAATATTTTGACTAGCATTGAGATCCAATTTATTTTCCTAACAAGGGTAAGTCTGATCTAAATGATTATCAGGAAACCCTTTGATAACTTGAGCAGCCATTTGATCTTTCTCTTTTGAAGAATCAACTTGGCATTCAACTTTGTGTCCTTCACCACGAGATCCATTTGCAGCCTCATTCGTAGTAATGTTGTTCTTAGTTTCTATATGTTCATATTTCAAATCAGCAGAGTCATTTTATTGTGTTAACTCATCATAGGATGTTTCTTTCTTGTCTACCATCATGAAAGAATCTATGAATGCATTGATAAAATCATCTTCTATATTAAGCAAATCTGCACAAGGTAGAGAATCTTCATCAATTGTTGAATCCATCTCGATGCAAGGACCACGGTCATTAGATGATGGAAAGGAGTTCATCATGTTCTGATAGTTAATCTCATCATTGTGAACGGAGTCATTACCATTTTCATGTGTACTAATTGTTTGATCTCCCTCATCGAGTGGGAAAGTACTCCAAGGATCTTCCATAAGTATTCCTTCAACAGTAATCAGCTATTTGAAGTATAACTCCATCCTACCAAGGAAAACATGACAATCCATCTGAGAATGTTGATTTGTTTGATGCATCCTACATCCAGTTGGCCTAAAAAGTTTTGATAACTTCAGATCTCTTAGTTCTTCCAATTTTTTCCTTATTTGATTTTGCATATGTGGGATATCTATCCAACATGAACCATACTCTTTGGTCCATCCCTCATCTTGTTATTCATCTTACTCGGCAAAAATGTTCAAAGCGTTAGAAGGAGATTCTTTGGTTGCTGATTTTTCATGACAACAATCTTGTGATGACACTTCATCTCTCTCAATTTTATTGTTAGTATTAACATTTCCAACAAAATCAGATTGTAGCTTTATATTTTCATTATGCTTTGAATTTAAATCCATTTCATGTTCTTTGTCAAACAAGACATCAAAATGATATATTTTCTCATCACATCTTTTCCTTATAACTTCATTATGATGTAATGGATTATGTGTTAGAGTATGACCAAAAAGAGATGATATAGTTACAACTTCATCAGTAGGTGGAATACTTACTTCTGTCATTAGATTTTGCAAAGCTTGACTTTTCATGTGGGTAGGCATTATGGGTAGACCAGTGCAAAGATGCAAAGGATGGCAGTTTTCAAGTACAAGATCATTATAGTTCTTACTTTGATTATGCATGTTTTTGACATCTTTTTGAGATTGTGCCAGTAAGAGAGCTTTGCTAAATTCATCCCATATAGTGGTAACTTCACCACAACATTTAATTCTTGCTGCAAATAAAGTATTCAAACCCCAATAATAATGCTCTTTTACCACATAACTATTAATAACCAAATTTGAATCTACAACTCACTTAAACATGAGAATGAATCTATGATTAAAGTACATAATTGATTCATTTGGTGCTTTTTTCATAGCTTTAAATTGAAGTGATGGGTTTCACATATACACATAAGGATCAAATCGATCTAAGAATAAGACTTCAAACTCCATCCATGAACAAATAGTATTTGAGGAAAGATTATCATACCATTGATGTGCTAGACCTTGAAGTGTTTTGACAAATAGTTGACAAGCGATATCTTCAAATGATTTGAAGCCTTTTGTCCATTGTCAGAAAATAAAGGAATCATGTTATACATGTGAGGTGGAATTTCATGAATAATCCTAGGGATATACAAATGACTATCCATCAGAGCTAGGTTTTCCAAGATCTAACCCACTCCCATATGACAAACCAAAATTGCTGAAGTGGCCCTCCTTCTAGCACCAATTTTGTTGATGGCCAAATTGACACAACAACATTTAAACAGAATATCTCTACTCTATTTCTTCTGAAAAAGATAACTGATCTAAAACCACCTATCTTCCAAGGTCTTTGTAGTTGGTTCTCGACTGTCCTATTTTTACTAAGCGGTCAATGAGGTTGTAATGTTCAAGGGGCTTGCTGGTTATTGAGCTTTTTGATTGTTGCAGGATCAAACTTCTATCTAAACCTACTCTAACAGGGGGTATAAAAAAAAGGGAAAAAGATAGATCAGGGACACAAGAGATAAAAGAATGTTGATTCATCCCACTAATCAGACATGTTACCTTCCAAAGAATTCCTAAACTAGAACTGCAAAACAAATTTACCTGTAATCGATACACAACCATTCATTCATAATGCAAATTTCATCAACAGATTTTAGATCACCATTCAAACGAAAGAAAAGAAAAGATAAAACTCCATTCCTTGAAATATTCCAGATCAAATGATTAACATAACAAACATCATTTCAGAATACAACTTAAAGAAGGTTTAAATCTGGCTACTCCTACTATTGTAAAACAGATAAACAACATTTACAAATCTGACAAGATTCACCAATGCACAGAAACCAATATCCTCAAATTAATTCAGCTAAACTAACAATTGTAGAAAACTCCATTAACTATCCTACTGCTAACTCTAATCAGCTAACTTGTAAAACTTCTAACTGTCTTTTCTTAAGTGTCTAACTATTTTTTTCAAAAAAAATCTAAACCCTTTATAATGAGCTTCATTTGACATTTAATAGCTCAATCATTTTCAAAAAAAATTCCCAAGACTGATACATCAAAAAAAAAGTTGTAGCATTTGTGCATACAATCACTCCACAAAGACAACTTTTAATTTCGACTTTAGTTTTACTTTAGTTAATTCCAACTCTACTTTTGTGGCAATTTCAACTCCCATCCTCAGCTTTTGTTTGGTTTTAGTTAACTTTCAGTTCACAATTATAGTTTCCAATCTGACTTTGAGTTTCTACTTCGAGTTCACTCTTTTGCCTTTATGTGCAGCATCTTTTGCATAATTTATTGCCAGTTTGATTATCTTTCCAACAATCCTCTCTTTGCATATCCATCTTGTAAATCATGACCAAAAAGCACCTGTAAATCATTCACACACATTAACTAATTAATAAAATCAAACAATTAATGTTTAATTTCAAAATTAATTAATTAATCAGATTTATTTTAATTAAAAGTAAATAAACTTTAAACTTCAGGATTGAAACAATAATCAAATCAGCTTTTGAAATTAATGATTTGTGCCTAAAATCTTGACGCCATTTTCCTTCAAAATCTGAAAGATACCTGTATAAATACAAAATGCATAATTGATTCATCAGATTAATGACTCCCATTTCAAATGCATAATTAATTAATAGTAAAATTGATTAATTAATTCTTATTAAATCCATTATGTGCATATCCTTGTGAACGTTGCATCTATGAGATTAAAGTTTCTTTGGGGCATTCTATTCAAACAAACATACTGTAATCATTTTTGTTTCATCAAACATCATTTCTTTTGAGACCCTCTGCAAAAAACAATTAAGAACCCTATTGACATGCTTCCGACATTTTGCACGCATATCTACCAGGGCAATTGCAACTACAAAATTTTGATTGATCTTCTTTAATTGCTCTTTTTGACATCTTGTTATATTGCTTTCATGAGATCGCATTTTTGAGGGATATCATTGATTGGTAGCATCCTGTCAAACAATTCTTGCGCCAATGACTGTTGTAAGATGCTGAAATGATATTTCTTTGGGACATTCTGTGTAACAATTCACACGCCACTTCCCTGCTTCCTCATTTTGCACGCATGTCTACCAGGGCAATTTGCTTTGATGTCTCTAAAGCCCTTTTATCATATCCATTTTGTGAGTATTTTTCCATCATTGCGTTCCATGAGATGACATTTCTATGATGCAAAACAATTGTGGCTCCATTATTTCACGTGTATTGCTAACATCCTCTCCTCAAATCGGTTCATGTGCTTAGTGTATGGTTCCGCCTTATGTATCTCCTTGTTTCAAAACTCCCATCATTACATTCTGAGAGACCACATTTCTATTGGGGATTTCTGCCAAACAGTTCATATCTCTTTTACGCATTTGCTCACGGGTTTCTAAGACCTCTCTAACCGATTTCATGATTATGGCATACCATGGAGGCATGATCTTCTTAAGTGTTTACCCGAACATTTAAACATCATTACCCAGCTCTCATTTTGGCATGCAGATCTGCCATTATCATATTGCATGTGATGGTATTTGTTTGGAGCCATCTGTCAAACAGTTTATATGCCTCCTCTGTGCTTCAAATCTCTTTATGAAGTTCCTGTAATCATGGTGAAACCTCAGACTACATTTCTTGGAGGTATTCTATCTAACTCTCCTCATACGATGTGTCTGCTTCACCATTTTGTGCATGGCTTGCAATCAAAATATCCTTTTGATGCGCGTTTTTTTTTATGGAACAGTTTTTTCGCTTTGTTCATGGCTCCACATTTGGCACAGGCGAGGATGCTGGCAGTGGTTCGTTATTCTACCACTTGCATTTGCCTATGTTTCCACCCGCCAATTGCATTTTGCATGAAAGTTTCTAAATCCATTTCAGAAAATTCGATTTTGTGCAAACATTGCATTCATTACATTCCATGAGATCTCTTTGAGGCATTCTATTGAACAGTTCCCGTGCGTTGTTTATGCTTCCATCATTCACCATTAGCGGGGGCGGAATGAGAACAGGTATCGAACCGGGTCGGAACGATGATAGACACCATTTCCATACGGGACCGGAATGAAAGTAGGACGAGAAACTTTCTTTATTCCCGGTTCAGAGTCCTCTCCGGGTCCGGCTTCGATTAGGCTGCGGGTTCGGGTTCAATTTTGAACCATGACATGATATTTCACTTTGGGTGCATGGTTTGGGTGTCTTCCCACACCCGAGTCCGACCATCTCTTCCTTGCATCTTTTATTTTATTTCATTTATATATTTCGGGGTTGGGTTTGGTAATATTATATCCATGGTGTCTCAATTTTCCAAAAAATTTAAACTCTTTTTAAATCACATCTTGTCTTGGGAGTGTGGGACCGGGAAGAGGAAAAATTACAATGTAAACATTTTATTTTTTTCAAATATTTGCTAGGACCATTACGCTTTATTTTATTTATGATTATTATTATTATTTTGTGTTTTTGATTTGTTTAGTTTTTATAATTTTTTATTCATTTATAAATCTTTTCAAATATTAACAAGATTTTTTATTTAAACTTACAATCTTTTCTAAAAATCCATTTAGTTTTAAAATTTAAACTTCTATAAATCTTTTTAAAATAAAATAAAATAAAGATTTATTTTTTATTTAAAATTTAAAATTCACAAGTTTTTTTAGTTTATTTAACTTTTTAATATTTTTAATCTTTTAAATGTTAAAAGATTTACTTATTTATTTTGTATTTTTGTATTTTCTCATTTTTTAAATGTTTTGTATTATTTAAAAAAAATGATTTTGAGGTGGAATGACGTGACCGACGGAGAAGATAAAAAATGAATGACGCGAAACTAGAAACAAGTGACACAAGGACGACGACGAATGAATACGACTAAAAATAAATGAACAACACAACGATGAAAAACGAGACGAAGCACAAATGAGTTGGGGAACAAGACGGGGACGAGATGGGACGCAAACCCGAATGACACCTGAAGGTGAAACGGGGATCGGAGTGAGGGCGGAGCCAAAACTTGAAATCTTGAAAGGTGTTAAGTGTCAATTCCAACCCATGACCCAATCCTGCCAAAACAAAGACGACAAGCAATAAACATAACACGAGAAAGGATGAAAATGAGAATGACAAAGCACGAAAAAATGACAAAACCAAACAATGAGACAAAAGAAAACAAAGGGGATCCCTGACTTTGCCAAGAAAAATTTGGGGCGTGTATGAAGGCATAACATGTTCCCCATATTGTCATGTTTGATGTTCCTCTTCTTTGTGAAATTCTTCTATATGTCTCTCCATTCTTCTATATGCCGTGCATTCATTTTCCTTTTTTCCTTCCATTTGGGGATGATGCAAGGCATTGAGACCGCAATGTCTCCTTCATGCTGACTCAAAAACAAGACTCTTTTATGTTTGTATTTTTTTCTTTTTCTTTTGTTGTCCTTTTGGGGATGATGCAAAGTGTCGAGACATCCTATGTCTCTTCCATGTTGACCCAAATTGACTCTTTCTTTTTATTTTATTTTGTTCTCTTCGTTTCTTCTTCCAGTTCTATGTATTTGGGGGCATGATGATAGTTTCATGCTCTCTACATAAAAATTCAGCAATGAACATATTGATCCAAAATCCATAGATCCCTTATGTGTTTGGTGTTTTTCATTTTGGGATCAACCCCCTTTGCCTTTTTCCTTTTATCTTTTCCTTTGCATCACACAGCCTTTCTTGGAAACATATCACCTGACATAAGGCTTTCCAAGTAGGCTCTCATGTCCTCTTCTTTATTTTTTCATTTTTCCTTTCTCTACTTTAAAGCAATTGCTTACAAAACGATGTGTAGCAATTCCTTTAAAGTGGGGGAATACATTGGCATTATTTATTTTGCATTTTCATTCATTTCTCTTTGTCCTTCGTTCCTACTGCATCTTTATCACTTCACATGATATGTTTTCTCACTTTGTGGATTGTGTTCAGTGTAATGTCCTTTATAAGTGTGACTTATCTTAGCATATTACATTAGTCTTAGTGGCCTAATGTGACACACTACATCCCCTAAGTTGTGAATATTCTATCTTTTGATAGGTCCTCTTTTGGAGACATTAGACATAATGTTCTCTAAGTCAAAATACCTCATATGAACCAAATAAGACTCCTTCGAACATCTATTTTTGCATTTTATATTTTTATATTTTTTACATTTTGCATTCTTACATGTTGCATTTTTGCATTTGTGCATACATGGCCACCTTGCATAACATAATTACATGTCTGTGGTGCACCATGTTGCACTTGTTCAGGAGTTATAAGCATCCAAGGATTTTCTTGTCTCATGAATTGCACCCCCAGCTTTTGTGGCGCCTTAACAAAGTTATCAGGAGGTATAACTTTGATATGGTTGAGCGGGAAGCCCAACTAGTGGCATGAATTTCCCCATAGCCACCTTTGCACATGTGTGAGTAAATACCAACCGAGTGTATGTTTCTCACCATTTTTGGCATTCTCACCCAGCGGACAACCAAAAGTCTCATCGGCCTAGAGTGAGTACATCTTTCTTTTCAGAAAAAACAACCTATATTTGATCCACAACTAGCTGAACAAATGGTCGAAGATTGATCCAACCTTTTCTCTCTCTCTACTCTTTTACATCAAGCCTTGTGGGATCTTTTGTGCTTATGTTTTGTTTTCCATGGGATCTTGATCCTAGGGGCTTGATCATCCCTCTTGATCATATTCATCTCACCTTACTAGCATGATTACATTATATCCCGCTCGACACACATGATTTAGCTACTTTAGTGTGATTTTGAAGCAATTTCATCCTCTCACTAAAGTTGGGGCTAAATGTGTCACCAAAAAGTGTAGTCTTTGGCACTTTTTCACTCATTTTGGCCTTTTCCCTTGGATTTTGGCCTTGTTTTGCTTTGATTTAGTTTTGAATGCTTGCAAATCAACAACAATCTAATGGTGTTTTACTAAGGTGTTGTGAAATGTTTTAATACATCTTCCCACTGTTCTAAGACCCTTTCAACACCATTCACCTAAATAAACCCCTAGTACCCCTTTCTAAGCCTTGTGTCAAGGTGTTGTAAGGAATTTTCACATATTTCTAGGCTTATCATCAACCAATTAACCATTTGCTTATGTTAATTTGTCCCCTTAATGTACTTTTAGGCCCAAATTAAGTATGTTTTGGGAGGAAAGACTAATAAACATCATTAATCACCATTTTATTCCGACCACCACTTGAAATTCTCCAAGTGGAATAGGTCACCACATTGGGTGACCTAGTTTCTTTTGGCATAAATTTCAAATTTAAGATAAAAACCCAACAGGAATTTTCCTCCAAAACCCTAGTGTCGGCCTATCATGCTGCATTTTTAGGAAAATTACGGCATATGTTGTATAAATAAGGGTTTTCACCTTTATTTCCTCCTCTCCCAAGCTCCTTTTTTACATCTCTTCACAAGCAATCTTGCACTCAAGTTTCCCAAGCAAGCAATCAAGCACAAGGGAATCACAAGCAACCTCCATTGGCGTTGGTTCTTGCATGTTATAGACTTCAACAACAAAGGATTTGGTGAGAATTTACATTCTTTATCATTCAAATATCCTTTCATTTTAGTGTTTATCATTTGGGTTTAGCTACCATCAAAGGGGTTTGACTTAGGAAAATCCCTATTCCCTAACCCCAACATTCTATTCGTCTTTGCATGTGTTTTGTAGGTTGTACTTAGATTTAGCGAGGTACAAAGTGCTAGAGAAAGTAAAATCATTCCATTCAGGTCACATCAAGACATCAAACACTACGAGGAGCAAAAAAGACAAGTTATAGGTCATTTTTGGGAGATTCAGACATAGACTGTTGCAGAGAAGGAAAGTACCAACTGGGACCCACAGATTTAGACCTTTAGTTTTTTGAAATTACCAGGAGGAATAGGTCACCATTATTGGCAACCTTCTCCTTGTACCGGGCCTGAAACAAGTTTTTTGCATTTCTGGGTACCCTTTTCCTCCAAACCCAGTTCGACAAAGTTTCCCGACAGAAGGACTAGATCGCCTAGCTTGGCATAAGTGTCCTTTTGCTGATTTCAAACAATTTCTAGAACACCTCGGAGCCTCTCATTTGCAACTCTCCATTTCCAGGTGTATCATCTCTGTGTTTTCTATTTTACTTTATGTTTGCATACATTTAGGGCATATATTTTAGGTGCATTTAGTTTACATTTTCTTTCTTTACATTTCATAGATTAGATTAGTATAATTTCATTCTAGTTTTCAGCCACACTTCTCACACACATTAAAACCCTAATAAATCCATCCTCGCTTTGAATGCAACCACAAAAAGTTCCATATCAACAAAGCGGAGCGAGTTTTATTCCTACACCAAGTGCTCCTTAGGTGAAAAAATCTAGGGGCCTAGTAAAGGGAATCCTCTCTCCCTTGTTAGAATATCATTTTTGGTGGTTCACTAACCTAAAATAGCCAAGCCATGAAGGTAGAGGGAAGGTCATAGTTTACTCTATAATGATAGAAAGAAATTGAAGCGAAGAAAATAATTTTTCCACATTTTGGGAGGTGGAACACAAACTAGGGTGTTTAGGGACCTAGACCAATTTTCTTCAAATTTCATTGAAGGAAACCTTAGAGATCTCAATCCAAGGATAGAATGAGGGAAAGAGATCTGCTAAAGGTTGTCCTAGGGTATGATTAAAGACTAAAAATGGTTCACCTCCAAGCTAGGGCTTGGAAAGGTGAGAAATGAATGTAACATGCAAAACTTAACTAAATGACTTAGGAAATGAAATTGAAATACAAAATAATAAATGAAGAATGATCAGAGGTGCACCTGAAAGAGAGATGAAGTCAAAAAAATCTCCAAAAACTATAAATCTTGTTGTTTGATGCCCACTAGGGCTCATATGCTAGTCTGGAGGATTTAGTCCTAGTATAGTGTTTCTCAGCCAAAATTGGAATCTGGAACTATAGAATCAGGATCTACAGAAAAAGTCTAAAAATAAGTATATTGGGACACATATTCCACAAGTGGCATACCAAACCCTTTTTTTTTTAAGTGTCCCAGGAGAAGAATTCTGAAGTGGAACTTTGGGAGCCTCTAAAGATGGATGAAATAATAACTTTCCCACTCATTTCATGTAAATAACTTGGATATATTTCTCTAGATCTAGGTTTCCATGAGTCTTGACAACATTTCATGACAACTTTGACAATTTTTGCAACTTTGTCATTTTGGCACTTTTGAGGGATACAAATCCACTTTTTCTTCAACCTGCAAACTTGCAATCACACAAAGAGAGAGAGAAAATTTTTTGTTTTGTTGGGGAATGGGGGTTTGCCTTGGTCAAACCTCATTTAGGTAATTAAACCTTATGATGAAACAATGAAACATGAGAAATGATATCTTGAATGATTTTTTCAAATGTAAATCTATATTCTAAGATGAAGTGTCCATGAAGAATGTAAATCTTGATCTTGAATTAAATGTGGAATAATGCTTAATCTTTGATCTTGAATGCTACATCACAACAGTAGCTCAAAAACATGCTTGATGCTTTATGATCTTGACATGCTAATGGATCTTGAATTGCTGCAACAAATAATGAATAAATCTACCCTTGAATACTTTATAAATGCTCTTGAATGCACCCTTGAATACTCTTGTGAAGTCTTGTAATCACAAAAAATTTATTAGGGATGCTCTCTTGAAAATATTAGGTGAAAATGAGTGAAATAACCTAGTATTTATACCTATTTATGCTAATTTCCCAAAATTACAACACTACAAGCTGACATCAGATCTAGGAAGATGAAATCCTACCAAAAATTCAATTTAAATTAGGTCCTCATTAGAGTGGGACTCATATGCCCAAGGTCGCGTATGAGTCTGAGTGGCTCAAAACTAGAGCACACACTCCAAGATAAGTCCTATTTAAGGTGAAATTAAAAATTAGGTCCCAAGACCTAAGTGGGGCTCATATGCCCAACGTGGTGTATGAGTCCTAGACCACTAAATCTAGAACGCATGACCCAAAACACTGAATTATGATTGGTTATTTGATATGTGTCAGGATTATCTCTAGAAAAATGCATTTAATAAGGCTTGTGGATGTAAAATAGGGCCAATTAAGGCATAAATAAGCCCAATTATTTAATAAAATCCTATATTAGTGTGAAAGTATAAGGATATAGTTTACAACACCCTAAATAAAGCATAATTAAGCAAGACCTAATGTAAAGGTGTAAATAAATATACTTTACAACATTAAATTAAGGAAAAATTTAGTTTATTTAGTTTAAAAGGGCTCAAAATGTAATATGAACGCTTAAAAAAATTACAACACTAGATCTACCTTACATTAGGTCCACTTTAATGTTAATCACTCCCAAATCAAGTGAGAAAATATAGAGGGAAACATTTTTCTCCAGGACATTTAGCCCCCACTTTAGTGAGAGGGGGAACTTGCTTTAAATGTGATCCCTACAATGTTATGTCCTAATATGAGATGCTAAACAAACTATCAATTCAATAAAGGAAATAACACAAAGAGGACACCTCAACGATTAGCCTAAGGAAATGATGAACATGAAAGCAAGATGAAACAAATTAAAGTTGATTATACCTTCATGTTGCTCCTTCCTTCGTTGGCCCTTTGGTCTTTGAAGATTTGTGTGCTCTTTGGATGACAAGCTAAATTAAATATGCAAAGTGATATGCAAGATGGGTGAAAACATGATAATGGTGAGATGCTAAATGCTATGGTGGATGAGAGCTCAAATGGTAATTTTGCAAGAGTTTTGATAGAAAAATATTGATCCTCAAAATGAGAGAAATGAGGGGGTATTTATAGAATAATTTGAATTCTGTAGAGAATTCAATGGTTGGGATTGAGCCAACAAGATCAAGATGGAGGGCTATGGTGAGTTGAGGACTCACAAGCCCTCACATCTTGACATGTGGAATGTGAGATGGCCTAGGGTGGGATGATGTGGAAACAAGGTGGAAGAGAGGTACATGATGTGGATGAAATACAAGTACCTTCTAGATACCTTGGGGGATGAGAAGATTTCCTTAAAAGGGAACTTCTTGTCCCCAAATGAGAATGAAAGAGACATTTGAGGAATTTTAGAATTCCTCAAAAATCTCCATGGGAAAAGGGAAAGTGGTTGGAGAAATAAATGTGAATTAAAAAAATCACATGCTTAGGAGAGTCTATTGGATAAGAGAGGGTTTCCAAAAAGCTAGGGATTTTGTCACATGTGGGTGATGTGACAATTCAAAGGTTCTAAAAGTCCTTGGCACATGTAAAGTGACAAGTCAAGTCTTCTAGAACTTGCATGGGGATAGGGTAGACCTTGGAAAGATAAAAGTGAATTAAAAATTCACATGGGGGGAGAGAAGCCTTGGGTGAATAAATGTGAATTAAAATTTTACATGGGAAAGAGAGTCAAGGCCAAGAAAGGAAAGTGGAAAGGTTGACCAAAAAAGGTATGCTAAATGTGGTTAATGACTTTGATTAAGGTTGTGCAAACACATGATTATGATAATTAATGAGATATTAGAGGCAAGTGGGAGATTATGGAGGATGTGACACTAATCTTGATTAAGTGGTGCACATCCTAATCACAGATTAATTAATTTAATCTGGATTAAAAGAGGATTATGGAGAATGTGACAAGGATAGAGAAAAAGAGGAATTAAAAATTAGTTTTAATCCAAATAGGTTAAATGACTAAATTAAATAAATTTTCCTATTTATTTAATTTAGAGAAGAAGAGGTGTAAGGTAAAGTATTTAATTTATTCAATTACATACTTTAGGAACCTTAGGAAGAAAATGAAATAATGAATAAATAAATTATTTAATCACTATTAATGACATAGATGAATAAAGTAGATGATTTTGATCATATGGAAGTGATCAAATTTAGATGTCTACATTTTTCCCCTCTTTGAAGTATCGATAGAATAACCGTGCTTCGAAGAAAAGACAATGTAGATGACACTATAGAGGAAGTAACCAAAAGATGATGCCCCAGCGTGGAGAGGACTTGAACTTTCCAATTAGAGGGGTAATGGGTGAAGATGCCCCAATCCTAGAAGGGATTGACTATGGCAGGGAAAATAGATGAATGTGAAGGGTATTCCCCCTCGAGAGGATGACAGGGGAAAAAGAGGGGTCCCAGGCGAGTTCTCAGTAGGAAGAAATGGGTGGTATGGTTGGAAAGAGTGCAAAAAATTAGGCATGTTTTCCTTTTGAATGAAATCAATTAGACAAATGGGGTGCAAATGGCGGCCCCGGCAAGGAAGGGGATTAATCGGAGGAAGAAAAAGGTAAATAAGAGGTAAAAAATACCTTTTAAAAAAAGGGAGGAAAATAAATATAAGGTAATTTTTAGAAATTACCTCACCTCATTTGCACTATAGCAGTTGAGAGAAGAGGAGAAAAGAGGAAACAAACAAGGAGTGAAGATGTCGCAAGATAATGACACCGAGATCATCAACCGAGCAGACGAGGTTCGACGATCCTACAGTTAGCAAGGTGGGCCCCACCCGGTTAGTGAGAAAACACTCTATGCCTTATTTTTGTTATTTTAATGCATTTTAAATGTTTTATGGAAAATGTAAGAAATGGGTTTTGTAAGCGGGTTAGGGAAGACAATGGGTAGTCGAGAAGATAGGAAAATTTGGGTTGGAAAAATAGGGGAGGGGGAAAAGGTGATTCATCCGCAGAGGGGTGAATACGCCCTTCGGTGGGCAAGTCTGCCCCCAAGCGCAGAGTGGGTCTGCCCCGGAGTCGAGCGAGTCTGCCTCGACTTGAGGTGGGTCTACCCCAGCTCGAGGTAGGTCTGCCCCGGCTCGGGGCGGGTCTGCCTCGGGGCTGGGCGGATAGGACCTGCTTCTGCCAGCGGTGGTGATGCTGCCCTAGCCTAAGGCAATTCCATCTCGTGACCAGGGGTGGGTCTGCATAATGATGCAGGGCAGATCCGCCCTGGCTTGGGGCAGGTCCGCCCCAGCACAGGGCAGGTTTGTACCGCGGTCGGGGGTGGATCTGCTTTGGCTTGGGAGGGTGGGGAGGGAGAGGGAAGGCATGAGAAAGAGAAGAGAAGAGAGAGAGAGGAAGAGAGATAAAGTCACAGGGCCAGAAAAGAGATTGACAAGGATTGACATGGTGGATGTTATGATTGCAGGATTCTGGTCAATTATGGACACATGAGCGGAGGCCAGAGGCACTAACGACGTCTATAGAGGCCATGAGTGGGGCAGACCATGCAACACTAGAGTAGGCGGGGTTACTACACTTAGTGCAGTTTCCGAAGATGAGAGCGCATCGGGCGATGTTGATAGCCTTGAGAGAGAGGTGGAGCTCAACAACATCGACCTTCCATCTTCTGATGGGAGAGATGACAGTGACCTTAGAGGATGTGTGGAAGATTTTGAGGTTGTCGATAGCACATCGATTAGTGAGCGAGGTGGTATCGAGAGGAGCACAGTTGGATGAGAACGACCTAGTAATATTCGGGCGAGATGATTTGCCAATACAGAGGGGTCAGATAGATGTGGACAGATGCTTAGCCTTGGGGTTGCCAGCATTACCACTGTATTTGTGTTGTTTGATTAGTGGGATACTATTTCCAGATTGGAGTAGGAGATTCTACAGCTTACGGTATATGGAGGTGATTTGACATATTGTCGAGTGCCCAGAGGGATAGTTTTCTTGGGGGTCATGTGTATTGGCCCAGTTATACTAAGACATGCATGTGATCTGCTATCAGGGGATGTAGAGCGTGACACACAAGACATTATTACAGGTGTGGGGGTGGGAGCATATCATGGTAACGAGACCCCTAGTGGTGAGGATAGGAGAGTTGGATGATAGAGAGTCTGTGGCTTGGGAGTACGGGGCAGCCACAGGCTGCATCCTACGGTATGAGATGCAGGGGGAGATGGATCAGTGGAGAGCATTTGATGAGGTATGGGAGGAGGACATAGTATGGTGGCCATATATGTATCAGCAGTTTAGGGGATGGAGGGCCAAGGAGGGGAGAGATCAGGGTTTCTTCAGATGTAGATGTGTCCTGATTGGGAGTTAGCCACACGTAGTCGAGGTGCATCGTCTAGACAAGGTGGAGAGGAAATTTAGACTTACGCAGGATATTCCAGCAGCACCGACTATGTTTCATTGGCTCACCAGAGAGGTGCCATGGGGTGATAGGTTGTTAGTGAGGGTAGCGAGGGAGGCGTGGGTGATGGCAGGTGGGGTGCCCTATCTAGGGAGGGGGGTGGGTCTAGAGGATTATAGAGTGACAGATCAGTATGGTCGGTGGTTTTGCAACCACCAATGGCAGAAGATTACACCAAAGGAGGTTGTTGTGGGAGCCATGGAGTGGGGGCTAGAGGATGAGAAGGATCAAGAGGGACAAGAGGAGGGGGGACAGGAGGATGCGGGAAATCAGAGTGGTGGGACGGATGAGGGTGGGGCTAGAGATCAACCAGAGAGGAGGAGGAGGTGACCTCGGAGGAGGGCTAGGAGAGATGTGGGAGAGGAGATGGAGGCAAGAGGGCTAGTTGATGGGGGGGAGGAGATGGCGGCAGGAGGGATAGGTGATGGGGGAGGGCCAGAGATAGATGTGGTGAGACTAGGGAGCGAACAAGAGGTGGAGATACTCGGGGTGGTGGAGGGCTACTCAAATAAGGATTAGTGGTAGAGTACGATGGAGGTGAGTGCAGGTGAGAGCCGAGCAAGAGGAGGCAAGGGCCATAGATCCACAGGAGGAAGCAGAGGGGGTGGTAGATGTCAGAGGATGTCCTAGGGGGATGATCAAGAGCAGTCGATAGAGGAGGGTCTAGCCAGAGATTCAGACGGAGCAGGAGCTAGAGGGGGAGAGATGGCCTAGAGGGCAGTCGATGAGATTGATGAGGGTGGGGAGGAGAGGACAGCCGAGGAGGATTCGGTTGATGAGCCAGGTGGAGCAGGTGTAGATGGAGATAGAGGGGCAGGCTATGGACTTGGATGTGCACGTGGTGGAGCCCTTAGTAGTAGTACCAGCGGCTGCAGTTGAGGACCCAGTGATTTTATTGAGAGAGTCTCAAGCGAGGCTACGGGTGTTGGAGGAGGAGTTGAGGAGGGAAGAGGCAGAGGTGTAGAGGGTGCAAGAGGTAGAGCAGGTGGAGTTTGATGTTGTGGTGACTCGGCTAATGGTAGATGTATGAGAGACTGAGAGAGTATAGGGTGAGCTAGCTCGGGTGACTTGGGATCAAGATAGGTTAGAGGCAGCAATGACAGTAGCATAGATGCGGGGTCAGCCAAAGCCAATAGGGGGATGAGATCATGTCTCAGTGGAGTGTCTTTGGCGAGCCGAGAGGGAGATGGAGACATTGAGAGTTTAGATGGTGGAACTTTTGGGGGAGAGGACAGCTCTGCAGGAGAGCGTATCTACTGTAGAGGTATCTTTAGAGGAGATGAGGGCGAAGGCTAAGGCTACAGAGGCCGGGTTAGAGACAGTACAAAGAGTGTAGGGTGATGGGATAGAGTTAGTTGTACAGGGGTTGCAAGCAGAGCTACAAACTTTATAGGAAGAGAGGGAGAGGACCGCAAAGCAGGTACGACTACTAACAGCGGCACAGGAGGCATGGGAGTAGGAGCGGTGAGCCATCAATAGAGAGCGGGATAGATATAGGTATGAGCAGAATGCTGCCAGGTTCTAGGCTAGGTAGACGGATGAGTATATGCATGAGGTGGGCTACTAGAGATGTGCGTATGACCAGGCAATGCCATATTCGTCGTAGCGTATAGCATGGTATGTTATGCAAGTACCACAAATGTCGATACTATCCTAGTCTTTAGGGACATGAACTAGAGGTTACAGTGATTTTCAGCCGACTCCTCGATTTGGGACTCTAGCTCGTGAGTCATAGGGGACTCCAACACACAGTGGACCGGTTCTTGAGTTTCCTTAGAGGTCAGGTGTGGGTAGCTTAGAGTAGGTAGAGGACAGGTGATAGGATACAAGTGCTTTGACAGGTACCGAATGGAGGTGTAGCACATATTCTAAGATTATGCTTCTTATTTGAGGATGATATGTAGGTGGTTATGATGTGACTATATTTTTTGATATGATCATTGTATTATTTTGATGATGATATGTGATGGTCCCCATTGATATTATACCAAACATTTTTGTGATGGATGATGTATGTTATGCATATGGTGTTATATTGAAGTTTTTATGGTAGATGATGTATGTTATGCACATGTATATGATGAGTTGTGTTGATATGGATGATGTGTTACAATGTTAATGATTTATCTATGCATGTTCGGATGATGTGATTATGGATGATGTTAATGATTTATGAAGGGTAATGCAATTGTATATATGATGTAATTAATATGGGCCTAACAATGATGCATAGGTGGGTATGAAAATATATGGAAATGTATGGATGAATGAACCTAATGAATTGATGCAATATGGATAAATGATGAACCTAAATGAATTTATGCAAATGGATAAATGAACATAAATAAATTGATGCAAAATGGATAATTGATGAACCTAAACTAATTGATGCAAATGGATAAATGATGAACTTAAATGAATTGATGCAAATGGATAAATAAACCTAAACGAATTGATGCAAATTGATAAATGATGAACTGACACACTAAATGTAAGGTAGACATAAGTATCAATGGGTAGGTGATAGGCGTAGGGTGTGTGGGGTACAGTACCTTCCAACAACCGTAAGGATCCTGAGAAAGAAAGTCAGTAAGAAGCAATGAGAGTTTGCACAACCAAAATCAGGAGTCATAGATGTAGGAGCAAGATTGGATGAAGGGGGAATATGTAATGAGATGAAATGAAATATGAATGTAATTTGTCATCCTTTAGAGCATAATTTTTTGCTATAGCATAAGACATCGGGTGTTAAGGTATGTAAACCAAGACGGATTAATGTCTAATGCATAAAAAAAACACAACAAACAAGAAGGCTATCCCAATAACCCAAAGTTGCAATGACTTTGGTCAGGCTAGGTATTGGAATAACCACAAGCACAAAGAGATGCCCCCACATAATGCAAGATCTAGGAGAAATCCTAGTGGGTACTACGTGGAGCATCCCAATAGAGAGCAAAAAAAAATAAATTCAAGAGATACCCCTAAGTTGACTAGGCAAAACATACCATAATATGATGGATCATGGTGATCTTGACTAGTTAAGAGAGGGAATTCAAATAATAAACAAAATCCAAAAAGTACCAAAAGATCATGATCAATTGCAAGCGTCCTTTTCCATAAGATCCCAATGATGGGTGGGGTTGATGTGGTCTATTAGGAAGGATGTATCCTGCTAAGACCGATGATGGATACTAAGCTAAAGTGACCTAGATGACATAGGATAATTACCATTAAGTAGATTTCTTGATACAAGATCTTGTTTGTGAAGAATCAGCGATGATAGGGACATACTTGACAATAAGACAATGAGAGGACAAGATACCACCTAAAGATTTAGGGGCTCGAGGGTTTATCAAAGATCAACCTTGCCTACGTGAAAGCGCAGAGCCCTCATAGCTCAAGAAAAGACCGTGGTAAAAGTGGAAAGAGGACGATGAAGACAGATGGATGATCGATAGAAAAACAAGCCTCGTGGATGGATCAAAAGATCAACCTTGCCTACATGAAAGCACAGGGGCAACGTAGTTCGGAAAGGATGAAAGACCGAGGATGGGTAAGATCAAAAAGTGGACCATGAGGATAGATGATGAAGGGAAAGAATGCCTCGGGGGCTGATTAGCCTTGCCTGCGTGCAAGCACAAAGGTGTTGTAGTTCAAGAGAAGACATGATGAGACCTAGATGGAGACAAACATGAGGAGTGAACCTAGATGAGGACAACCATGAAAATGAGATGACACAAGCTCATATTAGGATAACAAGCTCAAGATGTCAGATAGTGGATGATAGTTGTCCAATGCTGAACCAGAATATACAAAGCAACGAGGTGATGCAAGCGGATAGGAGGACATGGGGATTGATGAGCCGATGGATGAGCCATAAAGTAACCAGGATGCGAGGTAGATAATGATTAAGCCCTATATGAGAGGTGCCTGTTTCCAGGTTTTCACCAACTGTACATATCCAAGGTGCCATGCAGGGGTGTTTTTCACCATAGGATGAATTATTTCTTTTTACTATTTTTGGACTTTTCTGATTTTTTGATCTTTTTTTGTATTTTTTGAGATTTACCAGGAAGGATAGCCTAGCTGACCTAAGTATAGAACTTCTTCAAGTGCATGATGTTGATGGGTTCTTCCAAGGGCTCCCCTTTAGGGGTGGATAGTTTGTAGGTGCTAGAACCATACTTTGTGGTGATGACATAAGGGCCCAACCAATTCGCTTCAAACTTACCCTTTTTCTCTCGATCTTGTTGATTCCGCTGA
This sequence comes from Sequoiadendron giganteum, assembly GCA_007115665.2. Lineage (NCBI taxonomy): Eukaryota > Viridiplantae > Streptophyta > Pinopsida > Cupressales > Cupressaceae > Sequoiadendron > Sequoiadendron giganteum. Next base: position 310,117,465 of record CM021104.1, read on the forward strand.
TTCTCTTTAAGGACCAAATCACCAACATTGAATTAGTGAGGGCGGAATTTCTTATTGTAGCTCCTTTTGATTTGATGCTAATAGGCTTGCAGATGGTTATAAGCCTTGACCCATTTTTCATCTAGCAATTCCAATTGTGCCAGGCGTGCCACTCGGGTGTCTTTTTTAGTGATGAGATTCTTGAGGGATATTCAGAGTGAATGGATTTCAACTTCAATTGGCAAGATGGCTTCAGTGCCATAGACAAGAGAATATGGAGTAGCGTCAGTAGGGGTGCAGATGGATGTACAGTAGGCCCAAAGAGTAGGATGGATATGGAGGTGCCAATCTTGGCCAATGCTATTGACCATCTTCTTAATGATTTTGATCAATGTTTTGTTTGTTGCTTCTGCTTGTCCATTACCCTGAGGGTAATAGGGGGTGGACCAATGATGTTGAATATGATATGTGTCACACAGGAGCTTCATACACTTATTTTTGAATGACTTTCCGTTGTCAGTGATGATGGCGAAGGGGATACCATACCTGCAGAGGATATGATAGAGGATGAACTTAGAGATCTGAACATCGGTGATTTGAGAGAGTGGTATGGCTTCTACCCACTTGGTCAAGTATTCAGTGTTTGTGATGATAAAATTGTGACCATCAGAGGATGGAGGGTAGATCTTGTCAATCAAGTCAAAACCCCATTGTGAAAACAGCCAAGGTGTCGTGATAGGTTGTAGCTCTTATGTCAGAGCGTGAATAAAATATGCATGTTGTTGACACAGAAGACACTTTTTGACTTATTCACAAGCATCATGTTCCATTGTAGGCTAGTAATACCTTGCTCTTAGAATCTATTTAGCTAAGTTCATACCATTAGAATAGGCCCCACAAATACCACTATGCACTTTTGTTAATTTTGTGTGGGCTTCGGTTTCGTCTAAACAATGAAGGAGAGTTCCATCATACCCACGTTGATAAAGTGTATCATTGATGATGGTGTAGTGGGCAATGCGTTGGATAAATGATTTACGTTGGTTTCTCGTGAGATTAGGTGAGAGGGTGTTGTCATGAATATAGGTGTAAATTTCATGGTACCAAGGGTATTCAAGACCTACAATATCACACACCATGTCACTCTCAGGGATATCATATGCTGGGAGTATGAGTTGCTCAACTAGGAACTGACAATCTATGCGGTCTTTCGGCATGTCGAGGAGAGAACCAATGGTGGCCATAGCATCTACTACCTTATTCAGGAGTCTCGGGATCTGCTCAAATTGGATGGAGGTGAAATATTTTTTGAATTCATCCACCATACATTTGTAAGGCAAAAAATTTTCATATTTTGTTAGAAACTCATTGTTGACTTGTTTTATAACCAACTAGGAGTCACCAAAAACTTGTAGATGAGTGATGTGTCATTAGACTACGATTTTAATGCCTGTGAGAAGGGCTTCATATTCGGCGATGTTACTGGTGCAAGGAAAATCCATTCTGAATGATTTTGGTATGTAATCACCTTGGGGTGTGATAAGCAAGACTCCTACCCCCAATCCATTATTAATGTGCGATCCCTCAAAGTATAGTGTCCATGTGGTAGATTTTGATACTTTAAAGACTCCTTCATTTGGAAATTCGATTTTTATGGGGTAGGCATCTACTAATGGAGCATCTACCAACTGATCTTCTATTACCTGTGCTTTCATGGATTTTATTTCCACATATTCTATATCAAATTCATTGAGAAGCATGATCCATTTAGCCATTCGGTCAGTTAGGGTTGTCTTAGATAACAGGTACTTGAGGGGGTCCACTTTTGATATCAACTTTATCGGATGGCTAAGCATATAATGACATAGTTTTTGTGTACTGAAGACCACAGTAAGACACGCTTTCTCCATTGGTGAGCAATTAAGTTCATAACTGACTAGTGTTCGACTAATGTAATAGATTGCTCGTTCTTTTGAGGATTCATCATGTTGTGCCAACAATTCCCCCAATCCCACCGAAGTGGCAGAGATGTATAGCAAGAGGGGTTTTCCAGGGATAGGTGGCATCAAGATTGGTGGGTGAGCCAAGTATTCTTTGATCATATCAAAACCCAACTAACATTGTTGATTCCATTTGAAGGTGGTGTCTTTATTTAGAAGGTGAGTGAATGAATGACATTTATCCGCAAGCTAGGCTATAAACCGACAGATGGATTGTAGCTTTCCTTGAAAGCTCCTTATCTATTTCAAGTTTCTAAGTGGAGGCATATCCATGATAACTTTTACTTTAGCAAGGTCAACCTCGATGCCTCTCCGGGAGACTATGAAGAACAACAATTTCCCTGACGTGACAAGAAACACACACTTTTTGGATTCAGTCTCAGCTTGTATTGCTCCAAGTGCTCAAAGATATTTTTCAGGATGGCAGAGTGCTCTTCTCTGGTTCTGTATTTTCCTAGCAAGTCATCAACATAATCTTCCAAGATAATGTGGATGAGGTCATGGAATATAATAGTCATTGCTCGTTGATATGTTGCTCCCTCATTTTTGAGGCCAAAGGGCATGACATTGTAACAAAAGGTACCCCAAGGTGTGGTAAAAGCGGTTTTGTGTTGATCTTCAGGGGAAATTCGGATCTGATTGTATCTAGAGAAGCCATCCATGAGGGATAAAATCTCATGTCCCGCAGTAATGTTGACCAATATTTCAATGTTAGGCAATGGAAAGTCATCTTTTGGACAGGCTTTGTTAAGATCCCAGAAATTTGTGCAAATTGTGATGTCTCTGTTAGGTTTAGCAACAAGTACTATATTGGAAATCCAATCGGAATAATCAATGGGCCTGATAAAGCCAATATCTAGTAATTTTTCCAATTATTTTTTAACTAATAGTGCTACCTACGGGTGCATCTTTCGGAGCTTCTGCTTGATAGGTTTGGCATCTGGACAAACATCCAATTGGTGTATAACAAGATTAGGATCCAGGCCAGGCATATCGGAATATGCCCATGCAAAATTATAACCCCTTCTTAGAGAATTTGGACAATGGTGAGATATTCATCTTCTGATAAAGATTTGGCTAGATAAGTGATCCTTGGATTTTCTTCTGTCCCCAAATTTACCTCTTACATCTCTTCAATGAGAATAGAAGACTGCTTAGATATTTGTGTTCCCACAAGGGGAAGATGAACGTCCCCATCTTACAGTGCCATATTAAGGTTTTCACTATTAGATACACCCTTTGTTTTTACTTTTTCCCAATCAAAAGTGTCTCAGTGAGGTTTTCACTTGATGACCTATTTTGTTTTTGTTTTGCTTTTGTAGTTAGGGCATTCATCTTCCCCCAATCCCATGAGATGTATGTAGGTATCCTCTGAGGGAAATGTGTTGACAAGTGTGCTACCTTGTAGGTCATGATCTATAAGTTTAGGATGTTTGAGGGATAAGGTTATGGTGCAAACAAACAAGCGTTCAAACATGGCAGGGAGGTCAACATGATTCAAATCATTGTACATGTGTATGGTGGAATCTTCTTTCGGTATATCTTTGAGGGAACCATCGTCAACACTAACCTTGTTAGAAGTGCTAGAGGATATCTTAGGACCCTTTTGTTTAGTATCATAACCCAAGCCCAAATTTCTTGGTCGGATAGTAGTTGCTTCAATGGGCTGGCATTTTCCTTGTTCTTCCACACCAAGGCCTCCGCCTTGGTAATGACACTTTTCAATGAACTTGGAGGCACGTGGATAAACTTCTTGAAAGTATTCTATAAGAGGATGTGGTGGCTCAGGTTCCTCTCGATAAATCCATTGACTTATATCTTCTTCTATTTGATCTTGAAGGGATCCCAAATCATTGAATGTTGTTGAACCCATGTTCTTGGAGGTGAGTGTAAGTGTCTTTTCTTCCACTTTTGGTACTGGTAGAGTTTGTTGTCCATATGTGTGGGGTGAGGGTGGCATGGTTGCCACATTTAGTGTGGTATGCATTTCGTATTCGCCATTTCCCTTGTCTATGATTTGGACCTTGGTGACGGTGGAAGCAGGTGTGGATGATGGTGGAGATGAGTTGTTTAGTGTATTGGTGGATGGATCAGAATCAGATGTTGGGGATGCCCCCATTTCGACTCTCAGGCAATAATGTGAATGTGGAAAGGAGGCTTCCAAGGAATGACAATATTCAAAAGGATGGGGATCAGCTTGTATGGTAACCTCCATTCCTTGAAATGGGAACTTTAAACATTGATGGTAAGTGGATGGGACGACTTGCATAGAATGAATCCATGGACGACCAAGAAGGATGTTGTATGGAAGTTCAAGGTCCAGAACATGACACATAGTGTAGTGTACAATGGGGCCCACTTGAATAGGGAGGAAAATAATTCCTTCATAATCCCACTCTGCGTTATCATATTCCTTGATGGTGATAACTTGACTTCTTAAATCAGCCGAGGTGTACCCAACCTATTGTATGAATTTTAATATGCAAATATTTAGGGCCAAACCATTATCTACCAATACCCTTTTTACTTTTTGCTAATTTACACCAACCTTGAGATGGAGGGGGAGGTTTTGGCTTGAATCAAGATGTTGCATGTATTTTTGGCTAAAGGATAACTAATAGGTTGATGAGAGATTGCCTACCAATGCTTGGAATTGGGTAGGGTCAATAACATCTGGCACTTGTGTGTTTTGCAAAGCCTTAGTCAGGATATTTTGATGCACGGGAGATAACTTAAGCAAATCTAAGATGGATATTTGGGCTGCAGTCTTTCCTAGGTCATCCAGGATGTTATATTGTGAATTGATAGATGGTCATTGGGTAGATGGAGGAGTTGCGGGGACTGTGATGCGGGTTCACCAAGTGGTAACAACACATTGTGGATCTTTTCCTTTGACATGTATCATGGATACACGTGGCTCCACTTTTTCTACATATGAGACCACACCTTGATAATTGTATGGCACATTTTTATAACTGATGTTATTGGTGTTGTTACCTTGCTTGTTGTTGTTGCTAGATCCAGGATTAGAGTTGGAAGTACTAGGACCCTGATTGCGATTAGGAAAAGCATTTTGATATATCTGGAGTTGAGCATTGGATGAAGATGCTATGTTAGCATCTACATGTATTTCACCTCAATCGATGAGGCCTTGAATGTAGGTTTTTAGGCCTTGAAATTTATCTAAGGTATGTCCCTTAATCTTGTGAAATTCACAATATTCGTTGTCTTTAAACCAAGTAGGCTTGGGTTTTAGATGTATCAAGAGGTTTGGTGACAGGATATTTGATGGGATAATTAGCTTGAAGAAGCTTTTTAAACACCACACTAAGGGGTTCTCCCAATTGAGTGAACTTTTGTTTGTTTCCCCATTGGTTATTTTGGTTGGATTGTTGTCGTGGTGTCCCTTGGGGGACGAATATGGTGTTTGGATTGACGTTTTTTTTTCTGAGGAGGGTATCTTTGCATGGTGGTGGCCACTTGAACAAGTTTGGTGTCAGTGACACCATCATTGACAACATTTTTATTTCTATTCCAATAACGAGGTTTATCCTCAAAGGATTTCTCTCTATCATAATTAAAATGTTTGACTTGTCCTTTGCAACAAGGGCTCGTTCCAACATGGAGCCCTTCTCCACAAGTGTTGCAAAGGTGGTGATACAATGGAGTTGGAAGTTATGAGCCATATTTGGGTGGGAATTTTTCATAAATAATGTGACCATGTATTTTTCTGATGGTGGGAATTTCATCCTGTTGGCCAAGGCACGCCATCTTTGCAAGTATCTCGCAAAGGTCTCTCCCTCACATTGTTTTTCTTTCAGGAGATCAAGTGTGTCAATATCCTTATCTAGATTAAAAGAGAAGTGGGAGACAAAATATTCAGATAGTTGTGCAAAGGTTTTGATAGATCCTTTTTCAAGGCCCATAAAGCAGTTAAGGGAAAATCCTTATAGAATTTTAGGGAAAATTCGGATAAGATAATTGTCATTATGCATGACCTCTTGGCAATGGGTGTAAAATTCTTGAAGGTGGGCTCTAGGGTCCCTGGTTCCTTTGTATTTATCGAATTTTGGTATCTCAAAATTTTTGGGAAAAGGAATCAAGGAGATGGAGGGATCAAAGGATAAGGACATATGTCCTCAAAATTGAATGTTTGTTTACCTGCTCCAGCTTGTAGATCCTTTAATGTTACTTTTGCTTCTTCCAAGTCCTTATTGACAGGAGTCATGGGAGTCAAAGTGGGTTGATTGTATGGATATTATTGTGGATATGATGAGGATGGCCCTACCATTATCAGATCATAGACGGGTTGAGTTAGATAGGGGTTTGTTTTCTTATTATAAGTGGATTGATAGTTGGATGATTGATTGTGATGAGTGGGAGCGACTTGTTGTTGATAGTAGGAAGTGAGGGATGGGTCTTGTTGTTGTGTAGCATTTTGGTAATATGTGGAGGTAGGGCCTCTTTGTTGATGTGATGTTGGTTGTTGGTAATAGGAAGTGTAAGGTTCCCCATGCTGATGAGTTGGTTGTTGTTGAAAGTAGGGCAGATAGGATTTGTATTATTATGCAATGGTGGGTTGTTATGTGGTATATGGGTATGGATTCAATGTCTGTTGGTGGGGATGATGTTGAGGTTGTGAAGGATTGGTGTAAGGTGGTGGTTGGGTATGTGTTTGGTTTTGAGCATTCTTATGAGGATTCATATTGAGATGGGATGGAATAATGTATGTGCTACAGGGATGATAGAGGTACTTAGTAAGCAGATTATGGTGTGTTTGTGTAGGGATATGTACATGTTGTTGTGGGGGTCATTGTTGTGGTTGTTGTTGATGAGATGGGTGAGATGAGATATGTTGTTGCTAGGGGGCGACCACAAAAGGGTTATGCGGTGGTTGTTGTGGTTGTGAGGTAGGTTGCACTACTTGATGTGATGGCTGTGTGAGAATGGTAGTGTGTTGTGGATGTTGTGGATGAAAGGGTTGAGATGAAGCTAGAGCGGTAGTAGTATGTTGTGGTGGTGTTGGTAGTGTGGTGGGTTGGTGTGGATTATTTGGAGGTTTTCAAAATGTAGGAGGTATAAAATTGGTAAGTGTAGGTCTACCCCCAATATTAGAATATGGAGGAAGTGGTGGAGCAGATGGGATGTATGATGCATGCCATAGGTATGGGGATCATTAGGATTGGGTGGTGGAATAGTAGATGTTGTGGTAGAAATATAGGGATACTCTTGGACTTGATGGATTACAACATTTCCAAATTTGGGGTGGTACCAATTGTCCATAGGTGCACTCTCGGGGGCATAGGGATTTCCTAGAGAATTTTGCAAAGCTTGCGGATCAACAACTGTTGGAAGGACATATGGTGAGGCATCAAAGTCTAATGGTGGTTTGAATCCCTTCATGAGTAGGGTGGCAAGGATCTTATCCCCATGTTTGTTTAGGAGATGATCTATCATTTGGACATTGGCAGGATTAATGAGATATTCATTAATGGTGACTTCGGGTTGTTTGACCATGTTTTCGTCATTGGGTGGTGTGATATCTTGGATGTCAGTGTTTGATTGGGATGAGACACCATTATGGGGATCGTGTGGATTTTTTGGAATGTTATTGGTATATTGAGGGACATTTGGTTGGGAACCTTGGGTTTGTTGGTTTGCCATTTGCTTTTTTGTTTGTGAACAGGTCTGAATGGGCATGAACGTGCAAAACAATGAAGTGATTTCAAGAAGCAACTTCTAAAGGATGATCTAGGTGATGATTTGGATTTCATTGATTCAAATTGGATTAGGATTGTAGAATTGGGTTGGATGTTGGACCAATTGATAAGATGATGTATCAATTTGATGATTTGGATAAGGATTGGTTGATGGATAGATTGATGATGTATCAATTTAATGATTTGGATAAGGATTGGATTGTTTGGATCAATTGATGATGTATCAATTTGATGATTTGGATAATGATTGGATTGTTTGGATCAATTGATGATGTATCAATTTGATGATTTGGATATGGATTGGTAGATGGATCAATTTGATGATTTGGATAAGGATTGGATTTTTTTTGATGATTTCGATTGGATGAGGGGATTTTGATTGGATTGGGATAGATTGGATTGGATTGTTTGGACCAATTGGATAAGATTGCTTTGGATTGTGTTGGTTCTCAAAAATGTAGGTTTTAACCAGAAGAGTTTTCCAAGCTCTTACTACACTTTTGGCCAATGTACAAGGCCAATTGATGCAATTGTACCTTCTACTATTTAGGTTCTGCTAGACCAAGGCGGGTGTACCTAAATGAACAATGCAGATTAAAATATGTTTCATGGTTGATCAATCTATCCACAATGGAAAAGGGTAGTGGATAGATAAAATTACTACACCTACTCCTACTCCTACTGCATAAATGAAAGGTATTTGAATAAATTGTTTATAATGAATTCTATCCTCTGGGACATGACAGATCAATGCCTTCTATCTATTGGGAAATGGAGTCAAAAAATAGAAAATGACATGTGTTTTCCTTTTCAAGTTTAATTTCAAGTTGTTAGGCAATTTATAAAATGAAATCTTATGACTGACATATAATTTTATTTATTTATGGCTTGCATAAATTATGCTGGAATTTTTTCTAACTTGGTTCTACTTTAATCATCCAAAATAAATATCTCAAACATTGTGACTTACTTGAAGGGTTTTAATTCTGACTTGAGACACCAGCAAATAAAATCACACAAAGTGAAAACGTGCACCTTGATGAATCAAAATTTATGCTTGATACATTAACTCAAATGATAAAAAAAAACATCGTATTGGAGAGAACCAAGATAAAATTAATACAAATCATAGCATCTCAACAACTAAACTCAAAAAGGAAAACCATTAGTTAAAAACAATTATCTCCATTGATCCTGTTTGAGGAAGGTCTATTACATTATTTTCATTCCCAGTCAGAAAAATCTGACCCCTCTTCTGACCCCTTCTCTACTGATTTTTCAAATCATTTATAAATTACACATCAAGGGTCGTGACCCTTCAATATTTTGAACTTAAACAGTTCACATACTATGACAGAAAATAACATATTTGATTATATTGCCTTATCGGCAATCAAATATTTAAACTATAATCCTACTTTTGATCTTTCTTTAATACTTTAATCACTCTTATTTATTTCATTCCCCATAGCTTTATTTTATGCCTACCGCTCTACCATGGTCACATTGTTCCTACCCTGTGGTACAATGGTATTTTGACTTTTCCATGGCCTCCACTGTCATCTCTGGTCACCGCGATGGTTATCTCCATGTCTATCGTGTTACCTCGGTCTCCGTTCCAACCAGCCACAGTGTGGCGATAGCCGCCTTGTTGTCTGCTAACTGTTCGTCATTCACCTCGCTGACCTTTACTATTGTCACCACGCTCACCACATGAACCGGTGGCGGTACCACAATAACCACTACCTCCGACTGTCACTGACCGTTACCCATTACCGCACTACTGCAGTCTCATGTCTGACCCTTCGCGGTTGCGCAGTAACCACTCTCAACCACTTCCTCCTGTTCACCGCAGCCACCGCGATCTATGAGATGACTACCAGTGGTGGCATGGTAAGTGTTTCCTCACTGCCTGCTAACTCTTCTAACCATTTACCACACCAGTGCAGTCACTGTGCTAACCAAGCGCAGTGTAGCGGTAACGGTTGTCATGACTATTATTCACTGCCACCGCCATATCGCGAGCCCCTTAGTGGGAGGCCGCAGTAAAGCGGTAAAGACATAAAAATTAAATATTAGGGCAGCGGTGTAAGGTATAAGGTGTATTAGCATTTTGGATGGCGAAAAGGATGATTTTTTCTTGACAAAAAGATAGGAAAATTTGATTTCAAGTGGGTAAAGACTTAGGATTTTTAATGTAGAATTATGGGAAAGCCTTATATTTAAATGGAAATTTTGGGTTCTAACAGATTGGATGATGGAGAGGATCCTAAAATCTAATTCAGAAATCACCCTAAGTGACCTATAATGTAGGTTGATCATATTGAGCTAGCTAAATCAATGATCATGGCATTGAATTTGCCTTGAGATAAAAAAGGATTGATTTGGGCCAATGATGTTGACTTACAACATAAATCCGCCTCAAGATAGAAGTGGATTGATTAGGTTGAAGACAAGGATTGATATGTAGGATAATGATCAAACTTAACGCCTTGGTCAATTCAGGAGATAACTCCTAAAACAAGGTTTAAGGGATTTTGTGTTGAGAGATGATGATGAATGCAAATGAAAGATGTGTTGTTGAAGTGATCTTTTTTGAAAGTGCAAATGCTTAGGTCACACGATAAGATGGTAGGATGGGTTCCCAAATTGTGAAATGATCAATGTGAATGTGGTAAATGGACATTTTAGAAAGGTTAAATGGAGGCTTGGAGTGGTCAAATGGATGTTTGGATTGGTTAAATGAGTATTTAGGATGATCAAACGGTCAAACAAAGACTCAAGATGGTTAAACGAAGGTTTGGAATGGTCAAGTGGATGTTTGGATTCGTTAAATGAGTGTTTAAGATGATCAAATGGTCAAACGAAGACTAGGAGTTGTTAAACAAAGGTTTAAAATGGTCAAATGGATGAAACTGTCCATTTAGGAGGACATATCCACCCTTCTATAGTCAAAATAGTGGATCATGGGGGAAAATATGCCCCTCTGCAGGAAAACAATGGATCACGATGGCATATCTGCCCTTCTACAGGAAAAATAGTGGATCAGGAGGGCATATTCGCCCTTCTGCAGGAAAAATAGTGGATCAAGGGGGAAAATCCACCCCTCTGCAGAAAAACAGTGACTTGGTTTTATGGAAAGGACTTGAAAGGGCTCAATGAGGCTGAATTATCAAGATTTACTGGTTTTTCACAGAAAGACACTTTAAACAAGCACAATCCTATGATTAGTGTTAACGGGTAAGGCCAACAAAGGTCTTAATCTAGGATGCACAAGGTTTCTAGGGAGTCCTCGATATACTCTCAGTATGTGAGGCACAAACATGAACACTGGCCCGTCACAAGCATGAGTTGAAAACCCCAGTGAGATATTCAAAGGCTCAGACCAACTCTTCATGTCTATCTAGGTATCATCCTAGCTTCAATGTTCCGTGAGACATGATGTGACTAGATTGGGGTACAACTTTGGCTCTCCCCCCTTTTTATACCCCGCCGGTACACATGGTTGGGATCGTCCCTTGGGGTGATGGAATCCCCAAGCAAGTCTCGCTAAGAAGAAGACACTAATCATTTCCAACTACCCCTCGGGTCTGCACAAAGTGCAAGGGGAAGATGAAAACAAACTAATGCCCCCTTAGGGTAACACAAAGAAAAATAGACACAACAAACAAGTATTACTTCCCCCTAATTATACTAAGTGCATAGATAAAATAGTAAGGAAAAACTTTAAAATTTGAGTAAATAGATTATCCTACAAACAAATGTTAGTTGTTTTCTCTTCTTGTCCTTTGTGTATTTTAGAAAAATGCTGCAAAGTATCAGCAAGAAATCTGAATTCACCCACCAACAAATAGGCTTAGAGGGTTAGAACTCAAAATAGCAAAAAACAGAGGCAAAAATAAAGCTAAAAAGCAACTGTTTTACTTTCTCGAACGTGTTGTTTAGGGCAAATTTTCCCCTCTGCAATGAAAAATGCTGGAACTGGAGGGAAAATTCACCACTATCCAAAAAATAGTTAGAAAATGCTGAACTAGGTGGGAAAATCCACCCCTCTGTAGAAAAAGTCAGAAAACACTGAACCAGGTGGGCAAATCCTCCCCTCTGAAGAAAAAGTCAGAAAATGCTGAACCAGGTGGGTGAATCCGCCCCTCTGCATAAAATAATTAGAAAATGTTGAACCAGGTGGGTAAATCTGCCCCTCTACAGAAAAAGTCAAAAAATGTTGAACCAGGTGGGAAAATCCACCCCTCTGTAGAAAATAGTTAGAAAACATTGAACCGGGTGGGCAAATCCGCCCCTTTGCAGAAAAAGTCAAAAAACGTTGAACCAGGTGGGAAAATCCGCCCCTCTACAGAAAAATTCAGAAAACGATGAACAAGGTGGGTAAATCTGCCCCTCTGCAGAAAATAGTTAGAAAACACTGAACTAGGTGGGAAAATCCGCCCCTCTGTAGAAAAAGTAAGAAAACACTAAACCAGGTGGGAAAATCCGCCCATCTGCAGAAAAGTCAGAAAACGCTGAACTAGGTAGGCAAATCCGCCCATATGCAGAAAAAGTCAAAAAATTTTGAACTAGGTGGGAAAATCCGCCCCTCTACAATAGATCAGAGGGCAAGTCCACCCCTCTGCAGCGCCCAGGAGGGCAAGTCCACCCCTCGACAGGGCAAATCTTCCCCTCTGTGACCTAAACTTGCAAACAGCTTAAAGAACAACAAACTTAAAACAAAGAGACCCATTTGTGGGTCCCACCGGGCGTGCCAAAAATGTGATCCCTAAAATGTTATGCCCTAATATGAGATGCTAAACAAACTATCAATTCAATAAAAGAAATAACACAAAGAGGACACCTCAACGATTAGCCTAAGGAAATGATGAACATGAAAGCAAGATGAAATAAATTAAATTTGATTATGCCTTCATGTTGCTCCTTCCTTCATTGGCGCTTTGGTCTTTGAATATTTGTGTGCTCTTTGGATAACAAGCTAAATTAAATATACAAAGTGATATGCAAGATGGGTGAAGACATGATAATGGTGAGATGCTAAATGTTATGGTGGATGAGAGCTCAAATGGTAATTTTGCAAGAGTTTTGATAGCAAAAGATTGATCCTCAAAATGAGAGAAATAAGGGGGTATTTATAGAATAATTTGAATTCTCTAGAGAATTCAATGGTTGGGATTGAGCCAACAAGATTAAAATGGAGGGCTATGGTGAGTTGAGGACTCACAAGCCCTCACATCTTGACATGTGGAATGTGAGATGGCCTAGGGTGACATGATGTGGAAATGAGGTGGAAGAGAGGTACATGATGTGGATGAAGGACAAGTACTTTGTAGGTACCTTGGGGGATGAGAAGATTTCCTAAAAAGGGAACTTCTTGTCCCCAAATGAGAATGAAAGATACATTTGAGAAATTTTAGAATTCCTCAAAAATATCCATGGGAAAAGGGAAAGTGGTTGCAGAAATAAATCTGAATTAAAAAAATCACGTGCTTAGGAGAGTCTATTGGATAAGAGAGGGTTTCCAAAAAGCTGGAGATTTTGTCACATGTGGGTGATGTGACAAGTCAAAGGTTCTAAAAGTCCTTGGCACATGTAAAGTGACAAGTCAAGTCTTCTAGAACTTGCATGGGGATAGGGTAGACCTTAGAAAGATAAAATTGAATTAAAAATTCACATGGGGAAGAGAGAAGCCTTGGGTGAATAAATGTGAATTAAAAATTCACATGGGAAAGAGAGTCAAGGCCAAGAAAGGCAAGTGGAAAGGTTGACCAAAAAAGTTATGCTAAATGTGGCTAATGACTTTGATTAAGGTTGTGCAAACACAGGATTATGATAATTAATGAGAGATTTGAGGCAAGTGGGAGATTATGGAGGATGAGACACTAATCTTGATTAAGTTGTGCACATCCTAATCACAGGTTAATTAATTTAATTCAGATTAAAAGAGGATTATGGAGAATGTGACAAGGAGAGAGAAAAAGAGGAATTAAAAATTAGTTTTAATCCAAATAGGTTAAATGACTAGATTAAATAAATTGTCCTATTTATTTAATTTAGAGAAGAAGAGGTGTAAGGTAAAGTATTTAATTTATTCAATTACATACTTTAGGAACCTTAGGCAAAAAATGAAATAATGATTAAATAAATTATTTAATCACTATTAATGATATAGATGAATAGAGTAGACGATTTTGATCATATGGAAGTGATCAAATTTAAATGTCTACAGTGAGTATCCAAAAAGGGTGGCTTACAAGTGGAACACATTATCCACTATGCAAACCAAATGCACACTCACAAGGGCTAGTGGAACCTTAGGATATCCACTAGGTGAACCCCCAAAGACACATACACATGTGGCTGGTATACACTCACAAGTAAGTGGCTATTGGAAAGTCATGCATAAGTTTGGATTCCATACATAGAACTGGACCAAAGATATACCTCCTAATAACTTTGATAAGGTGCCACACAATAATGAACTTCCATCTTCAAGAGGCAAGCAAAGCTTCATATTCTTGAAACTCATGAAAAAATAATATGGCTCCATAGGCAAGAAAAGTGTGTCATGCAAGGTGGCCATATAACAATTATCGTAAATGTAAAGTAGTGTAAGCTACTTTCAAAGGGATTTTTCTTAATTCATGTAAGGTCTCTTCTTAGGGAACATTATGCCTAATGTCTCCAAGTGAGGATAAGTCAAAGAAATATCATGCTCTTGGAAGAAATCAGACCCAATGATACCACTAAGAAAAGGACGCGTCACAATAATAAATAAAATTGCATAGTGAAACATGAGTGTCGATGTATGCCCCCAATTGAAAGTGGATGCTAACACCATTTTTGTGAGAAATTGATTTAAAGTAGATTAAGATATGAGAGGTTGTTTGGAAATCCCTATGCCAAGTCATATATTTCCAAATGAAACTACATCTTATATAAGGGATTCCTCAAAAACTCAGTAGTCACATGCGAGCCAACTTAAGGCATGTTGTCCACATCCCAAGCTTGCTCTTATATGTACATGAAAGGTGGTCAACTAGCCAAAAGAGATAATGACAAGTAACATACAAGGACAAGGCTACCTAACTCCTTTCCCCCACTTAGTGAAAGACAAGGATGAGCCGAGATGATTGATGAGAGATATTAAAATCAGTATCAATTAGAGGAACAAAGTGCTTCAACACAATTAAGAGCACCATAATTCTTAAGAGGTTGAATTTTATCTTAAAGCATTACATTCATTAGTAGAATGACCATGAATTCTATGATATACACAAAATGAATTCTTGTAGTAAAATTTATTTTGTGTTCTTGGAGGGACAGAGATCAAGTGACCTTCGAGGAGTCTCAGGGTAAACCTAGAAAAGTGGTTTACAATTTGAGTGAGGAAGGAAAAGTTACAAAAATTGACCCCATGCAAAGAAAATTGGTTTTTGGGGGTTCAAATGAAATTTTCGTTCGAGTAAACCCAAAGTGGGTTCGCTAGAACCCTGGTTCAAGCGGACCCATTAAATGCAGGGTCCCACCATTCCCAATAAAACAAAAAACCTTTATGGAAAGTGGGTTCGCTCGAACCCCCCTTTTCCCACCTTCTCACCCTTTGGTACCAAAAAACTCCATAATTTTTCCCTTCGAAGCTTAGGTTGAGGATGAAAATAGAGGACACTTCACAGATCCAACTGGTTGATGATATTCCTTAGAACGAGCTATCCAACAAATATAATTTTAATATGTTTTGGTTTTATTATGTATTTATTTTTTAGTTTTATTAAACATAGGTTTTTCATCGAAAATCAAGCTCTTTGTTCTGCACATGTGAAAAAATAGAAGATTATCAAAAATAAAATTTTAAAAATATGAGTGCACCAAATATTTAAGTCCTTGATCCAACAAAAAAAAAGTGAATTTTGATACATACCAAAAAGTTGTGTTATATGGTCCACCTATGTCAGAATTGTAATTAGTTTGACTTTGAAACTTGATTAAGGAAAAAATGATCAATAAAACACTATGAAACCAATTGGAAGCACTAGATATTGTAGTTACAAATCTAAATTCAAAAAAAAAAAAAAATTATCCTTCATGGAAAAAACGTTGTGTTATACGGTGAGCGTCACTCCTTAAAAATGGTGTTTACTGGGTATGTGTAGGATCATGATGGGCCAAAAAGTGGCAATATGATGGGTATGTGGCTGACGACTTTTTTTACCCAAAATTGATGAAACGAAAAGGTTTTTTAAAGGAGATTCTCATATTTCTACAAATAGAAATTATGCTTTACTTTGAATTTAATAAATAATTATTATTCATTTTCTATTGAATTACGACTAAAGTCCTAATTTTTAGGCTGATTGAAAAACATCTATAGCTTTCAAACGGTATCATATTTTTTAAATCCAAAACATGAATCACATTCTATTATTCACATACTATAATATTAAAAAATAAAAAATTGAATTTCATTAATTTTTGACCAAGTTAAGGTGGTCAGACATACGAGTCTTTATATTTTTTAAAAGTTGTCATAAAAAAATTATAATTAATTATTTACCTGGAAAAAAATTACAAAAAAATATGCATCACATCAGGAAATGAGTCCTCTACTTATATCTAAAATCTTATAAAATAATATTATCATTTTAATGTGGTTAGGGTGGTTAGACAGACACCTACTTCTTATTTTTCCCTGAAATTTAAGTACTACGGTATTGAAATTTCAAATTTTCACCAAATAGATTTTATTTTTTTGTAAATAATCCTAGTAATTTAGAAACTACATTCAATTTTATACAAATTCCATTCTTACATATTTTTGAAATAATATAGATAACTTATTCAATTTTTTATGTCAAGTTGCCTAACTCTTATTTTTCTGAATTTTTTGCCACTTAAGGGCCTGTTTTTTCCATGATGATCCTACACATACCCTACTGAAGAAAAAAAAGTAGTTTTCAAAGGAGATGGAAAAATAAGTGAAATCTAATTCCAAAATTATTTAAAAATATATATTTAGAATCTATAGAAAAAATGTGACAAATCACTAGTTTGCATCGTCTTCAAATTCCTTGTGGTTTAGCCGCCATAGGTGTCTGAAAGTGAAGATTTAGTTAGAAAAAATAAGTTCAATGTCCAGTTTGGCCAAAAATTGTAAACCGGTATTGTGGGATAACCCCTCAACAAGATACTCTCTTGATCAATAGTAGAGGATGTTTTGTTAGTTTGTGACAAAGATATCTCTTTCTTAGTACAAGGTGTCATGCTTATACAATACTCTTTAGATTGTGAAATTTTGTACTCTTCTTTATAGGAGTGTCTAAAATCTATCAAATTCGAATGATTAGTGTTTTGCATGATGACATTGGTGCTAATAAAGGACTTCTTTGTTTGATTCATTTCTTCTAATGGATAATAATCAAGACCACTATTGTCTATTAATTCAAGATGTACTAATGTTAAAGTTGGCTTAGAAGGATCTTTTGTAAGAGTGTTGATATTAAGTGAAGGCTTGCTTGTTTCTTTCGAGGGACAATAACCAAGAACACTAGCCTTTTCTTGTGTGTTAGGCTCTATAGGGACATGTATACCTTGTTCTCTAGCACCACATCCTTTTCCATTATAACTAAGTTGCTTCATAAGTTCATAGCCTCTTCCATAAAGCTTTTCTATTTCTTTTGGATTCGATGGTTGTTCATAGTCAATTTCATCAAAGTTTGTTGTATAATTTGTTGTTTCTTGTGAAGTGTTTGAGGTGCATGCTTTCAAGGGGTCTTCTAAATTTTGTGTTGATGTTACAAATTTTTCTTTTCCCTTTTCAGGTCTTTGTTTATGATCTTGTATTCTTCCATGGATGATGTGAAATCAAAGGAACCCTAATCATCTTCTAATAGCTTAATGAATTCTTCAATATGATTTTATTTTTCTTTCTCTTGCAAGGGTTCTACTTGAGTATTTGGTGTCAATTTTTTCAAAGGATTTTCCTTATTTTTCTCAATGTTTAAACAACTGCTTGGTTTGGGGTCAGCGTCGAGTGTGTACACTTTTCTATTGTAGACATACTTCATTACACAATTAAGAGTAGAAGACACCCCATTCATTGCATGAATCCATGGTCTTCCTAAAAGAATATTATATGAAATATCATGAGGCATAACATGGATTGGTGTTTCGAATGTGGCCTTTCCAGCTATAATAGGCAAAGTGATCACACCAAGTGGTTGTTTTCCTACATTGTCAAATCCCTTGATGGATAAAGAGTCAGGTTGAATTTTTTATTTATCGACACCAAGTATATCCAAAAGGGTCACACTACACACATTAAGGGTAGATCCATTATTAATGAGATTTCTTTTTATTCCCCACCCATCATATGTGGCTATTATCATGAAATAATCATTTTTGTTTTTGCAGTTCCAAAGGAGGGTGCTCAGTTTGGTGGAAAATAATTTTATAATTCATTTCTTGAATCATGGATTCTATGTAACTCGGTTGCACATTAGGAGGGGTAGGAACTTTTTGTAAGGCACTTTGAATCATGTTATGATAATGAGGGGAGGCTTGAATCAGGTCCCATAATGATATCTTAGGAAGAGTGTTCTTAAGTTGTTCAACAAGATAATACTGCTTTCCACTAGGCAAGATAGGGTTAGGTAGTGGGAGGGATGTTGGAATTTTTTGTCTTGGTTGTGGATTGTTTCTAGTGTTATACATATGAGCAATGGTATTATAACTTGGGTGTTGTGAAACATTAATCTTAGGTGGGTAAAGGATAAGTTCAGGTTTTTTTTTTAGTTTGAGGTTTGTGTGAAGGCGAGTAAAGGATGATTTGAGGTTGAATAATATTAACTCTCCCTTAGTGAAGGAGAGTCTAATGTTACTTCATCAACTTCATCTAAGGAAACTATATCACTATTGTCAATGTTATCATTTTCTTGCACTATGATATCCTCTCTAGGAGGAGACTTTTTAGGAGAACTACAAATTGGATGTTCATGAAATTCAAAGGTTGGTTCATCTAAAATGACTTCATTGCAAGTAGGGGAATGATCAATGGTTGAATTATCTTGTTTATCAATGATAACATTCTCTTGTTCAATAATGTTTTCCCTAGGAAAAGAGAGGAAACTAAGATTCTCATGACTCTTATTGCTTTGATATTCTAACATCAAAGTATCTTATTTACCAATAGTAGAGATAGTAGGAGAAGGTCCTAATATATTGTAATGATTTTCCATGATTTCATCCTTGTTTTATAAGGTCAAATTTTCTTTTTCCCTAATATATACCCTAGTAGGAGATATTTTCTAAGGAGAGTGGTAAATAAGAGGTTCATCACATTCCTTGGTTAGATTTTGTAAAGTAGGGGATGCATCAAGAGAAGGACAAATATGATTTTCATGCTTACCAAATAGATCTTTCCAAAATGGTAGGAGTAGGGAAGGGAGGAATAAGATTCTCATGACTCTCAATAGGTGTATCTTCTAACACCAATTTATTCTCTTCGAATCGAGGAAGGATATTAGGAGAAGGAAAAATTTGATTGTCATGGTTATCGATGATTTCATCCTCTTTGACTAAAATATTATCTCTAGTAAGGGATGAACAAATACTAGGTAAGGTGATGTTTAGAAATGTTTCTATGACCTCATCTTCTTGTTTCATAATATCTTCCCAAGAGGGAGGAGGAGAGAGACAATCAAGAGTTTCATGATTCTCAATGGTTGTATATTATTTCACCAAGATACCTTCTTCACTAGTAAGTGAGGTATTGGGAGAAGGATAATTATAGTTTTCATGATTGTCTATTCTTGTATCTTCTTATATCATATAATCCTCACCAATGGGAGAGATAATAGGGTTTGAGGTAGGAAATGCAATATTAAGGATTGTGTCAATGGTTTGATCCACTTGCTCTAAGATGTTCTCATAACTATGAAAGAGAGTAGAAGGATGGCTAACATTTTTCTTAATGACCTTATTGTTGTACTCTAAATTGAAGTCATGAGAGGGGATGTTGTACTTATGCAATCCATTTTTTACCATATCAAAACCACATTTCTTAAAAGGAAACATGATATCCTAAAAAATTAAGCTATCTAAAATATACAATTCTTCAAGTAAAGTGCAATGCAATAACCTAAAGTGAAATGTGTAAATGCAATTCTCATATTTGAAACAAGGTAATTTATTGATGACACTATGAAATAATCTGAAAGTGAAAGGTTGCAAATGTAAATTTGAAATTAAGAAATGTCATTCTAGAACAAAATTAAGCTAGACCTTATGAAACTCATGTAACAAAAACTCAACCAATTGAAACAAATAGCTAATGACAAAAAACAGAAGTGCATAAACAAGGTTTTTAATACTATAAAGGCAATTTCAAGTTTCATCTGGGACTAATTCACCCAAAGGGGTGTATGAGTCCCAATTAGGTTTTTTGGAGGGGTCAAATGTTGGAAAATACATAACACAAAAATCCCAAAAAGTAGGCAAAACAACCTGTAATGGGACTAAATCGCCTAGAGGGGCATTTGAGTCCCAGATTATGGTTTTTGCATCAATTTCAAAAAATTCTAAGTTTTTTCTAAGTTTTCTAACTTTTATGATGTCTAAAATATTTGCAATTGCATAATTTCAATGAAATTTAATGATCTAAGATGAAAAAATGCAGCCTATATGGACTTTCACTAATACAAAATTTATAAACTAGATGCAAATTAATTAATGCAAAACCTAATGCAAAGTTAATGAAAGCTATATATATGACAATGATGCACTCCAAATAAGAAAATAATATGTTTGAAAGGCTAGGTTCACCAAAATGAAATAGATAAAATAAGTGTTCCACCTTTTGGGGGGTGGAACACAAACTACCTGGTGTTTAGGGGCCTAAACAAATTTTCTTCAAATTTCATTCAAGGAAACCTTAGAGATCTAAATACGAGGATCGAATGAGGGAAATATATCTTCTAAATGTGTTCCTATGGTATGATTAAAGACTAAAAGGGGGTTAACCACCAAGCTAGTGCTTGGAAATCGAAGAAATGAAAGTAACATGCAAAACCTAACTAAATGACCTAGGAAATCAAATAGACATATAGAATACTAAATTGAGAATGATCAAAGGTGCACCTAGAAGAGAAATGAGGTCAAAAAAATCTCCAAAACCTTGAAACCTTGTTGTTTGATACCCACTAGGACTCATATTCCAGTTTGGGTGATTTAGTCCCAATTAGGGTTTTTGGGCCAAAACTAAAATCTAGAACTACGGAATCAGGATCTACATAAAAAATTTTAAAATAGGTATATTGGGACTCATACACCACAAGTGGTGTATCAGTCTCATTTTATCACGAAGTGTCCCAGGAGTAAAATTTTGAAGTGGAACTTTGTGAGCCTCTAAAGATGGATCAAATAAGCACTTTCCCACTAATTTCATGTAAATAACTTGGATATCTTGATCTAGATCTAATTTTCCATGAGTCTTGACAACTTTCCATGAATACTTTGATAAATTTTGCAAGTTTATCATTTTGGCACTTTTGAGGGCTTCAAATCCTTTTTTTCTTCAACCTACAAACCTGCAACCATACAAAATGAGAAAAAAAGTGTTATTTTGTTAGGGAAAAGAGGGTTTTCCTTGGTGAAACCCTATTTAGGTAATTAAACCTTATGATGAAACAATAAAACATGAACATGAAACATGAAACATGAGAAATGATACCTTGAATGATCTCTTGAAATGTAAATCTGAAATATAACATGATGTTGCCATGAAGAATGTAGATCTTGATCTTGAATTAAATGTTGAACATTGCTTAATCTTGGATCTTGAATGCTACATCACAACACTAGCTCAACAACATGCTTGATGCTTTCTGATCTTGACATGATAATGGATGTTGAATTGCTGCAACAAATGATGAAGAAATCTACCCTTGAATTCTTTATAAATACTCTTGAATGTCCTTGAATACCCTTGTTAATTATTATAATCACAAACATTCTATTATGGATGCTCTCTTGAAAATATAAGGTGAAAATGAGTGAAATAACCTTGTACTTATACTTTTTTATGCTAAATTTCCTAAAATTACAACACTGCAAGCCAACATCAGATCTAGGAAGATGGAATCTTTCCAAAAATTAAATTTAAATTAGGTCCTAATTATAGTGGGACTCATATGCCCAAGGTGGCATATGAGTCCTAGTGGCTCAAAACTAGGATACACACTCTAATACAGGTCTTGTTGAAGGCAGAATTCAAAATAAAGTCCTAAGACCTAGGTGAGACTCATACACCCAAGGTGGTGTATGAGTCCTAGACCACTAAATCTAGAACACATGACCCAAAACACTAAATTATGATTGGTTATTTTATATGTGTCGGGATTATCTCTGGAAAAATTAATTTAATAAGGCTTGTGGATGCAAAATAGGGCCAATGAAGGCATAGATAAGCCCAATTAATTAATAAAACCCTATATTAGTGCAAAATTGTTAGGATACACTTTAAAACACCCTAAATAAGGTATAATTAAGTCCATTTAGTTTACAAGGGCCCAAGACCTAATGTGAAGGTGTAAATAAATACACTTTACAACACTAAATTAATTTAAAATTAGGTCTATTTATTGAAAAGGGCACTAAATCTAATATGAATTCTTAAAACACATTCCAACACTAGATCAAGTCAACATTAGATCCACTTCAATGTTAATCATTCCCAAATCAAGTGTGAAAATGTAGAGGGATACATTTTTGTACACTACATAAATAAGGAACTCTTTCTCTAGAATTCACATGACCACTTCTAGCATTTTCGTGTCATCCACATTAAACATTTTCCACAACCACTTATTAGTGATAGTCCCCTGAAATGTCATTTTTTTTTCATTTTTTGCTAGGAAAATTGTGTCCTCCATCTCCACTGCTCAAACTAGGTTGGAAAAAAATGGGGGATGGAGTGGCATTTGAAATAATTCCACCACCATTCTAAGCAACCCTTAGATGTCATGTTGATAGCTTGATTTACTACAATCAGCTAATGATGTCCCTGATAGTACTTCTCATTGTCCTTCATATTGGATCACACACTAGAATTTACTCCCCACCATCCTAGGTCTCATCATTTCAATCCAAAACCATTTTTGATAAGATGTCTACCTTTATATTTCCTTCTCGGGAAACATGTGCCACTTTAAAATCCTCAAATTTGGCCAACTCGATTAGGATGTGATTTAGTTGTTTACCCAATTTCTAATTCAGGGTTGAACCTCTACAAATTACATTGATTTTAATTAGGGAATCTCCTTTGAGGTATATTTTCTTGACTCCCAATCAATTGAAAAGAGTGAAACCATGCCAAGTGGCCTATATTTCTGCTTCATTATTGGTTCCAATACCTAGACTTATGATCTTTTCTACTATGGTCTTCCCTTCATGATCTCAAATGATACACCCTACCCTTGTTGGGCCAAGTTTACCCTTTAGTGTGCCATAAAAATTCACTTTGAGCCATCCATCATCTGATGGATTCCATTTGACATCTCTTCATGGTTTTGAGGTTTGATTAATTTGACAAGCCCCATAAATAAGGGTATATTACATAAATATTAATTTAAGTTATATTAGAATAATTTCTTGAAATAAATGTCTATTTGGATTATAGTTTATATTAATGTTTATTTAGAATAATAATTATAGATAAAAATTTTTATATTTTTTAAATTTACTATAAAGATTAATATTATTTATTCAATGAACATTAGGGAGGAATGGCGCTTGCAAGTAGTAATGGTAATTTTTTAAACTTTCAACCACAAAATTTGCATCTATCTTGTAGGTCCCATGGGTATTCTTGGCATGGCACAACATATTTGGGTTGGAAATTTGGGGAGCCACTAAATCAAGTGCATGTGAACATCTTTGGGCAACCACACATGAACAACTATAGGAAAACACATGTGAAGGGCTCAGGGTCTCAAAAAGGAGCACTCCAAGTTTCCCACTCAAGTTATAAACATTAGTATCCAACCAGAGGTAGAGCTTCTCACACATCTGGTCATCAACTTGGTTGTTTTCCTACACGATCACCAAGGAAAATGCTAAATAAGAAAAAACAACCTATCTTTGACATTTATGAGTCTGAGTCACAAGATGACTTAGATTTCATGGTTGACCTAATAGGAATCCTAGTGACATATCCAACTAGTATTCCTATTACTTTTTCTTTTCCGAACAATATTCCACTACCCAAAGCTTATTATCAAAAGAAGGAGGCTAAGGAGACATTCGAATGGCAGAGGAAAGATGCAAATAAGGATTAAGAGATAAAAAAATATGATAGGACAATTTTATGTAAATCAATCTGCAAAAGAACTAAATGAGCACAAAGGGGTAGCAAATTTCACCTTTCCAAAGGATCTTCTCAATCTAAAAATCAATGATCTTCATGCAAAGGCATTAATATGTAAGTTCTAGAAATTTTTCCCTAGTATTGAAATGTTGAAGGATTTGATTTATCAAGAATGGGTAGGGGAAAATCATGTTTTTTATATAGACCATGGAGAGGGGTTTTTTGTAGTTCTTTTTGCATCTAAAGCATGTAGGGATAAGATTTATAGGGTTAAATCATGGGTCTTTGATGGATCTAGTTTGTTCATTGAGCCATGGTCTCCAAATTTTAACCCCAAATTTGCTACGATAAATTTTGTCCATTTTTGGGTACAACTTCATTCCCTACCTCTAGAATATAGGGAAAAGGAGATTTTTGAAATCATGGGAAACTAGATAGGGATTTTTCTTAAGCATGGTATGATATTCTTCAAGAATCCAAAATATCTAGTAAGGATATGTGTTTTGATATATATAACTAGGGATATTCCTAAGGAGATTTATATTAAATAAAAACATGGGATTTGGGCTCAAATGATTTCTTTAGAAACTACTCAAAATGTATATCTATCATGCCATTTTGTTGACCATCTTGTTAAAGATTTCAAAAAATTTGTAAGCCCTAAACTATTTCCAAATTTGTATTTACTATTAAATGATACAATTTTGGTTAATGCCAAAATATTGTCCCCTTCATCTCAAATAAAAAAATCAATTTTAAACTTGCATAGAAAACTCTCCATTCAATGGACTACATGTGCTCTAAACAATAGTAAAGTACAAGGAAGGGTGAGTACTATAAATCATAACTCAGGAAATTTCATTATCAAAGTTATAGAATCCTTGATTACAAGCTTATCTCGATAGTTTGTGGGTAATGCTAGTCTGCTCCACTTGTATTCTCCATGCCAGATATTAGTACATAACACATGCATGATATAGTAGTCTTTGGTGATAGGTTTTGGAAAACCTCAATTTGATATTCAACCACTCTACATGCAATGGGTATCGCAGCCAAGCTTACCATTGTTAGATATTCATACATTTGATAGTCTCAGAGGATTCTATAGATTTAGAACTCCTTGATTTCTAGAGTATGTTTGAAGAAGCCAACCTTAATGAGTTGGTAGATAAAATAATTAGAAAGTAAAGTATCAATCTAATTGAAGAAATTGGTAATGAAGAGTTGGGAGATTTAGGAGATTATGACTATTCTAAGAATATTTCAATATCTCAAACACCTAGCCTAAAAATTGTTCTGAAAAAAATGCCTGGAAAAAGAGGTAGAAAGTCTACAACAAAAAAATTTCAAGAAGAAATAATTGATGGGATGCAATCCATTTTGGATAACAACATTATTTACCTTTCTTCATGAAAGGAGTCAAGACCAAGGAGGGTATGTTGCTCTCTTAGGTCATAATAAATATAGTTTCATGGAATGTTAGGGGCATCAAAACCCCTAACAAAAGGGTCCAGATCAAGTGTCAAGTTAATGCTTGTGGGGCAGATCTGGTAGTTATTCAAGAATCAAAAATTTTAGAAGAATTTTTCAAAGCAATAATAAAAAGTTGTTGGGGTTGGGGGCCTAGCTCGGTTGGCTAAATCTTTCCTATTGCAGGAGGTTGGTCATGAGGTCTAGTCTCCCCCACCCTCATGGTACTAGAGAGCGTGTCATGCTAGCACCGTCGATCATGTTAAAAATTTTACCAAGCGCAGTGCATTTTATAGGGGGTTGTGCTACCCGATTCTTATAGTCTAATAAAAATAATAATAATAATAATAATAAAAAGTTGCCAAAATGGAAGTCGGCCCACTCGCTTGTCATAGGTTCTTTAGGTGGTTTTATCATGATATGGAACACTCACACAGTGGTAGTAGAAGTCTCTAAGACTGAACTAAATTTACAATTACTAAAAGTAAACCATTTTTATTTATAGTTTTGGCTCATAAATGTGCATGGTCCAACTTAAACAGTTTCAATGAAACATCTTTGGGATACTCTAAAACACACATTAGATGAAACTAGGGAGGATACAATCATGTTAGTAAGTAACTTTAATGTCATAGTCTCTTTGCAAGAGAAGAAGGGTGGGATCACACCTCCTATAATAGTTATGGGGGATTTTAAAGCCTTCAACTTTGATAATGCACTCATTGATATCCAACCATCTTTAGGTAAATTCACATGGAAAAATAGAAGGAAATATTTCTTGCAGATTTTTGAATTCCTTGATAGGTTCTTAGCCTCTCCAATTTGGGTTTTAGCAGAATATACTATCATCTCTAATCATGCCATTGGTTGGTTCAAATAATTTTCTAATCTCTTTAACTATGTCAGGGAAAGAAAATAGATCAAGGTTTAAATTGTCATTTAAATTTTAGAAAATGTGGTTCAGGAATCCAGATTTTTTCAACCTTCTTCAATAGTAGTGGACAAATGTACCTTTTCTAAATGGCATTAGGTAGTTTCGATTTTGCAAAAAAGTTAAGTTATGTCAAACAACAAATAATCAGCTAGAATGCTCATGTATTCAAGAATATTCTCAAAGAAAAGGAGAGAGTTTTTGAACCATTTTCAAAGGTGAATGAGCATATCATCTCAAATGGAATAAATGGAGAGATTTTTGAAAAACAAAAATTGTTTCACTTAGAATGGGAAGAATTCTAGCAAGGGAGGAGGTTTATAGGTACCAAAAATCTAGAGAGTTATATGGTTGAAGGAAGGTGATAGAAACACCCAATTTTTCCATGTTTCAACATAGATCAAACGAGTGAAAAGTTATATCTTTTCTATCCAGGATGGTTTGATAGGTTCATCCCTGACAAGTGAAGAAGATATTCAGAATGAGGGTATGCATTTTTTTCAAACTTTTTATCTACACCTATGCGTTAGTTACAAAGTATGATAGGCAGTAAAGATTTGTTTGAGGCTATACCCCAGCTGATTAGTATTAATGACAATGAGTAGTTGATGAGGAATTTTACTCTAGAAGAAGTGAGGTTTGTGGTTTTCTCAATACCCTAGGACAAGGCTCCAAGTCCAGATGGCTTCACAACAATATTCTTCCAAAAAGGCTAGGATTTTATTGCTCAATATTTGCTTAATGCAATGGAAGAGTCAAGGAAAATGGGGACTGTTTTGAAGCAGATTAATGTTACTAACATTTCCTTAATTCCCAAGATTGAGCAACCAATTGTTTTTGCAGATTTCAGACCTATTTCATTATGTAACATGGTGTATAAAATCTTTACTAAATCAATCTACCTCAGACTTTCCCAATATATTTAAAAAATAATTTTAGAGGAGCAAGTGGGTTTTGTTATAGGGAGAGAGGAAGTAGCCTATGCATTGGTTTCCCATGAATTATTGCACTCAATATAAACATATAATATGCCATAAGTAATTGTTAAACTAGACATGATGAAAGCTTATGACAAACTCAATTAGGCTTTCCTAACTCAAATCTTTAAAAAGTTTGGATTTGCAAACAAATGGTGTAAATGGATATTATTTGTTTTATCTAGCGCAATGTTTTCAGTTATCATTAATGGGTCACCATCAATTTTTTTCAAATCCACCTAGGGTGTTCATCATGGAGACCCTTTGTCCCCCTTCTTATTTATCATCTTAGCTGAAGCACTAAGTCGAGCTATTGAAAGGTTTCATTCTCAAGATTTATGAAAAATATTATTTCTTCCTACTACCAATATCTCATTCATGCACTCTTTTATTGCAGATGACACATTATTGTTTTGAAAAGAAATCCTCAATGAAGAAAAACAAATTCAAAGCTTATTGTAGAAATATAAAGAACTTTCAAGAAAAAAAATCAATGTAGAAAAATCTAAAGTCTATGTTCTAAATACTACATCAGTGTTGAAGAGGAAAATAGTAAAAGTGTTGGGCTTCAAAGCAACATAGCTTCTATGCAAATTTATTGGTCTTCCCGTATTTTTAGGTATAAATAGAGTAAGCTTTTGTGATAAGATAATTCAGTGCATCAAACTTAGAAAATCCTCATGGAAAGGAAGGTGGTTGTCACTGGCAGGTAGGATCTTGATGGTAAAATCAGTGCTATCTTCAATACCAAATTGTTATATGGTAGTATTAAAGGCTCCAAAATCTATGGTAAATGAAATATAAAAATTGATAAGAGGTTTCCTATGGAAGGGAAATATGGAAAACTCTTAGAAAATTCCTTTAGTCTCAATAGAAAACCTTTGTGTGGGAAATTTGAAAGGAGGTGCGAGCATACATAATATGATGGAAAAAAATATGTCATTAGGAGCTAAATTGGTATGCACTTCTTAAAGCATGTCCTTCCACTCCTTGAAATGTGATAATTGTAGGATCATAAGATTCTCACTATTACATGATTTACATTCATTCCAAATTAATTCAAAATGTAAGGAGCTCCTTCTTACCACCTACCTCAGCTCATTCTTGTCTTACACATAGTAGGGGAAAGAATTAGATAGCTTTGTCCTAGTAGCACATTTGTCATTGTCCTTTTGGCAAGTTGTTTGACTTCCATATACAATGAAGAAGATTGGGATGCAAATTACTTGCTAATAGGTTGACTCGCATGTGCCCTACTAGTATTTTGTATTATTTTCATGTTATGTGTGTGATTACATGTGTGTAATGTGATCCCCTATGCTATTATGTTTTATGTATCTCTCTCTTTGTGACATTCCTCTATTTGTACATGCATTATTCTCTATGTCATGAAAATTTTATCTTTTCTTTGTCTTGTGTTTTCGTTTTCGGGATGTACCAGGTCTTGAGACATTTAGGTCTCTTCCATGTTGACCCAAAATAATTTCTTTGTTTTCACTCTCTTTGTGTTATTCTTCCTATTCCATGCGTATTTGGGGAATGATGATAGTTCTGAGTTCTCTAATAACATTGTAGCAAAGACATACTAACCTCGAATCCATGGATCCCTTATGCAATTTTGGGATTTTATTTTGGGGGAAATCCCATTTCATGTCATAGCTTTATTTGGAAACATATGACTTGGCATAGGGCTTTCCAACTAAGATCTCATGTCCTCTTTATTGTTAACATTTTATAATTTTCTACTTTAAAGTAATTTCTCACAACATGGTGTTTAAAAATTTCTTTAAAGTGGGGGCATGCATTGGAATTATTAATTTTTTATTTCTCATATTTTATTGTGTAGTCTTCTTACTTCATGTGATGCATTTTTTACTTTGTGGTGACATTGGGTGTGATTTCCTTCAAGAGTGTGATCTCTCTTAGCATATTATATTCCTCTTAGTGGCTTGATGCAACACACTGCATCCCCTAAGTTGTGAATCTTCTATTCTTTTATTGGTCCTCTCTTGGAGACATTCAGCACAATGTACCCTAAGTTAAGACCTTACATGAACTAAGAAAACACTCCTTTGAACGTACCTTACACTATTTTGCATTTACAATATATGTTATTGTATAGGAGCAAATTTGCACCCCTAATGCAAATTCACATTTACCCCCTTACACTTTAGAAAAACCTTAGGTGGAGGCTTAATTCCACATAAGTGTGTTTTTCACATCACACTTCCCACCTATTTTGAGTTTCGGTGGAGGCATTTTTGTCGGCGATGCCCGCGCGGTGTGCAAACGTCCACGCAACACACTTACATCCCTGATAGATTCCCATGTATGGAACCTATAGAGGCATTTCAATCCCCATTGGGAGTTGAATTGTAATGCTCTCTTTGACCGACCGACCCGAATATGGTTGTTTTCTTCACCCTTTCATTCAAATTGACTCACCTTCATTCATCTCATGCTTGGTTGATATCTTCACATCCACTCTATATTCTCTCCACAATCTCTTCAATCTCCAAACACTTTTCACTTCATAGCAGCAACAACAACATTCCATCACTTTGGTAGAGCAAGTGTGGAACAAAACACCATTGTAGTAGAGGCTTGAGTTCCTCTCATTTTCTCCCCCACTAGTCTTGAGTGCTTTGGGTGGAGGTGGTAATATTTCACTCCTCTCCTCTATTATTTGGTTGAGTAGCATAACACATTTTTTAGTACTTTAGTGCTCTTTACTTTATTTCCTACTTTTCTGTCTATCTATCTAGCTATCTGTGGAGGTGGGAACACCAAAATGAGGGTTTGACTGAGGCAAAGCCCTATAGCCAAACAAAATTATCTCTTGTGTGTAGATATTGAAGACATTCATGACATGGAGGATTCATCACTCACATGGTTGTAAGAATTTATTTTCTCTTCTCCTTATCTTTATTATTTCTACTTCACTTTGTTTCACTTCTATTACATTTTGTTTCTTTATAACATTCTAGAAGTTCTGAGTAATTAGACTAGAAGTAGTCACTTAGCCATTCTCTATGATAAAATTGCTCTATTGTCCATACAAGACACCAGCATGCCTCTGGGATGCTAGCGTGTCATGTTGTCATCTATATTCTACGTTGTCATCCTTTGGCCAAGAGCTTGTTATTTTTTCTAGAGAATGTTTGTGACCTACTATTTATGATTCTAGAACTTTCACCGTTGTCCTTTGAGGTAGTTTAGGGCAGTTCACCCAGTGAGGCTCTCTAAATAAAGAGAACTTATGAGTAGCGAATCCACCTTCTCTATAGTTATATGGGCACCTTGAGTAACACACTTTTCTTGCCTATGGAGCCATCTTGTTTGTTCATGAGTTTCAAGCATACAAAGCTTTGCTTGTCTCTTGAAGCTCAAAGTTATCAAGAGGTATAGCTTTGGTATGGTTGTACATATGGGAGCCAAAATTAGGTGTTTTTGATGGTTTTTTTAGCACTTCTCAACATAGATAATACTTAATTGCACTACCTATCTTGAAAGGAAATCTCCAACAACAATTTGTTGAAAATCACCCCAAGGTCTCTCGGGTGTCAAGTCATGACTTGCTTGGAATGTCTCAGTTGTTTTAATGTGATATTTTTGGTAATCACAAGGAATACTTGTGTAAGTTAAGCTAGAGAAGAATTGGTCCTTTCAATGGAGTTCTTAAGATGGGAAGCTATTGCATAACTATTGTAGGTTCAAACAGTAGTCCAAAACTCTTATTTCAACTTCATATTTGGCTTTACAATGTGCAATTAACCTTGTTCAAGGTCACCATTAAAAAAAAAGGAAAAGAGGTAGGGAAGAGAAGAATTTCCTAGACCTGAAACTAGCAATGAACAGTGATAATGGAGGACCCTATAGTGGACAACCTTCCCAAAACTAAGTTCCACTTAACCAAATCAATTTACAGTCTCATGAA
Source organism: Sequoiadendron giganteum (assembly GCA_007115665.2). Classification (NCBI taxonomy): domain Eukaryota; kingdom Viridiplantae; phylum Streptophyta; class Pinopsida; order Cupressales; family Cupressaceae; genus Sequoiadendron; species Sequoiadendron giganteum. Next base: position 310,148,842 of record CM021104.1, read on the forward strand.
ACTTGTGCAATCTTCTAAGGTGTGCAAAATTTCAACCTTTCATTTACCATAAAGCATGAACAATAAATAGAATTTAAGTGTAGCATTCATATAATGTTCATACTAGCTTTACACTATAGTTTATCATCAATAAACAACAAAAATAATGAACAAGGAAGGGCATCAACACAACAAAATTCTTCAAAACCAATGGACAACATTAACTAATCTACTAAAGCACATAAGAATACATAGAACAAAAAATATAATCTACTCAAATTCACTAACTATGAGAAGAAGAATCATGCAACATGAAGTTGGAACTCAAGAACCCACCAAATCAATGAGTTTCAATTAACAGTCTAGCAAAATTTTTGTACAACAACTCAACTCTCATGTAAAAATGAGAGGAGGAGACCCTTATTTACATTTTTCAAAAAGTAAAATGAGAGGCCAATATTTAATCTCATTGTGTGGAAAATATTCACTACAAATTAGGGTTTCACCTACCCCAAATATATTACATTTTAAAATACATTCTTTGCCTTTTAGCTATTTCCTCCTCTTATGGGGCAGCATTGTAGCTCTTTCATCTTCTAGCTGATTCACTTTTGTTGTAGTTACATTGTGAGGAATTATTCATCTATTATAGGTTTTCTAGCTTGCTTTTGCAATGTGGAATACTCCACAAATTGTACAATCAATACCCTGAGTTTATCCCACTCCATTATGTCAGATTGGAGAATCTGAAATGATAATTTCTTTGATCAACCTATCATCTATTCCCAATTTTGTAGGCACTTGGGCACTACTTTGGGAATTTGCTCAGATTGGACAGAGGTATTAGCAGTGAAGTCCATGAAATATTCTATTAGCACATCCATTTTCCCTTTCTCCATCTTCTCATGGAAATATGATCTTATTTTCCCTGCGTGAAGTTTGAGGGCCGACATCTCGTAGTTTTTCATCAACTTAAGATAGTCCTCTACATCAACACAATGTTCTCTGGCCCATTCCAAATCGATCTCTACCTCATGGAGCACTCACTCCAAAACATCTTTTCTGTGATCCAAGCTCATCTTCCATGTTTCCACAAGCCACTGATCGGCCTTTACCAGACCTAGCTCCTTCTCCCATAATTTGTCTGGTATCTTGAGGATGTCTTCAAGTTTAGGATAGGTGATCCTATACAACTATGTGAAGTGATGGTAGGTTTCTTCAGAGGCCTCTAATTATTTTTGAAGATCTTGGAACTTGTTTATTACTATGATGGTGTGGCCAATGCCCATCTCTCTATTATAGATTGTGCACCTAAATCGATCCTCAGTGGCCTTAGACCAATTCTTCCTTTTCTTTAATTTATCCATGTGGTCCTTTGAGAGTAGCAATGATGTGGCCGATGATGTTGTTAGAAACTCCTTTGCTAAATACCACTGTTTTATGTAGGCAGTAAGATTTTCCACTTGTGCTTTCAATTCCACCTTAGAGGACTAGTCTTTGTTCATCTGATGGACAACTGTAGCCACAAAGTCCTTGAGTTGGTCAATATTTTCTTTCCTTTAGGCTATTACCAAGTTAATGGTGGAAATTTTATAACTTACCCTCTCCTCTCCTATCATTAGAGTAGCTATTTGTATAATCTTGGATCTTGATGCATCCATTGTCAGATGAGATCTGACCTTTGGATTTTTCTCTTTCTTTGTACTTATTTGGGCCCGAGCCAAGATGGCTTCTAGTCTTGCCTTGGGATTCGTGGGTGTGGGGGTCTTCTTCTATACTTGCTTCTCCAACCATTCAAGCATTTGAGATCTTTCCTTAGGTGATTCATGACCACCTTCTTCTCTCTGAACATACTGGATCTCCTTTTCTTTGTGATATGAGGCTTCCTTCTCTATTCTCTCTTCATCCTCTTTATCTAAATCTTTCATGAACACAACCCTTTCTTTTTCCCTGGGGATATCCTCCTCTTCAAATACCATTTCTTCTTCTTCTTTTTTGGGCTCCGTATGATGTTTTGCCTCAGGGCTTTTCTTTATTTTATCCCCCTTTTAGGTTTATCTTCTTCTCTAGTTTCATCTTCTTTATTTTCCTGCTCTTCCTTCTCGGGGGGTAATTTTTCTTGATGGCCAAGGCTTGTAACTTGCTCCTTTGGTGGAGGCTCAGTAGATATCCCCAATCCTTATCTGCTTCTTTCTCTTCTTCAGAGGACTACCCCTTTGTTTCCTCTCTAACATTTTCAAGTTTCTTGGACAACTCCTCTTTGATCTCTAGGTCAGATGATTCTATTACATAATTTTCACTGCTGCCCTTGACATCTTCTTCTGAGGATTGTGACTTATCCTCCTCTTCATACAACACTTCATCAATGACTAGAATCTCATACTTTGGATGTGCATGGTAGTCATCTTTGAAGGGATCCTCAGGTTCATCATCCTTTCCCTTTTTTTCTACATCCCTCTCTCACTTCTCCATCTCTTTTGATATTTGTATTGTAGCCTCCATCTTGGGTGGATCTATTTTAGGAGGAGTAGGGAGACCGACAATAGCTTGGGATAGGTTAGCTTGTACAATGAGATTCATCAATACTCTAGAAATCTCTATAATATTATTTTACATGTGTTTCAAAAATGCCTCTGGGAGAGTGAGAGCTGGAATGGTTGTGGTTGAGGCCAATGGAATTTCCATGGATGGAGACATCGAAGAAGAGGAAAGTGGAGAAGTTGTTGTAGAAGAGGGGTCTCCTAATAGAATAGGTGCAACAGGAGAGGTGGTGGCAAGGTGGACCGAGATGTCCACCATGGGTGGGGATGAAGCAGTTAGAGCTTGTGATGCCACAAGAGGAGTATCAGTAGTGGTGGTATCGGTAGTTATATCAAGGATGAAGTAAACTAGTTGTGAATTAGGTTAATCAACCTCTTCTCCTTCATGCACTGGGTCCTCTTGAATTATTGACATCTTAGAGAATCAACAAGACTTCTTTACTTTCTTTGAGGTCTCAGCATTTCACAACATCGTCAAGTACTCCTTATGCTTTGGTTGGTGCTCTAGAACTTCCTTTCTTTCCTTTGACCTAGTGACTAGAAGAGACTTGGGTACTTCTTCAGTTGTGGTTGCGGTCCCTTTGTCTGTCTCACTCTCGATCTCGTCTTTGAGCTCACCATAGGTCAACTAAATCCCCTGAAGCTTTATTTGAGAAACTTGTGCATCAAACCACTGTTTAGTTCTGCTCTCGATGGGATTTTTCAAGATATCAAGGTCATTGACCTCCACCTTATCCCAATCTATGGTGGGCAATGGTAGGTTCATGACAATGTCAAACCTCAGATCTATAATTGTGTTTTCTTCTTCAACTACCTAATCCAGTATGGGGAATACTTTAACTATCTTTACAAAGTATGTTGTCATACACATGTAATGCCAAATATGCACCTCCTTATCATCCTTGAAGTTGGCCCAAAAATATTCAACATGGTGCAAGTGGGAATACTACCTTCCCACATATTTCTTTAATTTTCTATATGGGACCATTCCCAGTCGAGGAGTGTACTGGCTTAAATTATATTCAACAAGTTCGTTTTCAGAATGATCAACACTTTGATTAGCCAAGAGAGGATACATTCCCTGCTTGAATGTAAGTGGATAAGGTATTGTTGCCCGGTGCTTGCCAGCAAGGAGAGTGTGGGCATTTTTCAATTGCCTTAATACTTCTAATAGCATGATCCGGTCATTTGGGTACCGGGACAGATTTCAGGGTTTGTCACTGAAGCCCTAGGTTCAAATATAAGTGAATGTGGTAAATTGGATAAATAGAAATCTAAACCTTTGGATGAAGGCATGGGCGCTATGAATAACTTTTCTTTCGAAGTCTCCCCCAAGAAACCTGATGATATATCCTATGAATGCATCATTCACCGACAGTAATCTCTTTTAAAGTTCTTATACTGGAGTTGTAGGAACCTTTCATATACTTCCAATTCCCTCCTAGAATGGTGATTTGTGCTACAACTAGACCCCTATATGCTGTAGCATTAGCCAGCATGTAGAATTGGCAGGACTTCTTCACCGCCATGAATTTCTCATGCAGGTTCTTACTGATCATCTAGGCCTAGCTGAATTTAGCGGTGCCTCAAATGATCTCTTCAATGAAGTGGAACATCCAAAAAAAGAAGTTGAGATTGAGAGGCCTATGACCTTGCTCAATAAGGTTATCAAATCATGATAATCTGAGCGTAGAAATCACTCCTAAACAAATTTTGGGGAACCTTGTTTGCACTCCCCCTTTTATCTTTCAACCAATGTTAATTAATTATTTTTTTTCATTTTAAGGGGTCCACCTTCCACATATTGTCTGCATATTCTATTGTGGTTTTCTCTATAGGATCGGGAGTAGGGATACGAAATACATGGGCTATAGAGTTGGCAGAAAGATATACCAACACTCGACCATCCTGGTCTAAAATTCTTTTGGTTTTCTCTTGATAAGCCTCTCTATAGGCCATTACTAGTTCTGGGGCCACTAGAGCTGGTTGGAAGCCGACCACCTTAGCCAACCCCCTTTTCCTTATTCTTCTATCATTTTCAGTGGTTGGGTTAATTATGACCCTTTGCCTAAATTCATCAATGTTGACATGGCCTAGATTCGTATCTGAGACCTTTCTCCACTTAGTGGTGACTCTAGAAGTTACCTCTACCCTGTGGAACTGAAATTGCATTTGATCCTTATCTTCTTTCCCTCTTGGGGCATTGGCTGGTTTCTTTCCTTTTTCTTGCTCGATGGATGCCTCTGATGGTCCTACAATTGGTTCCATAAATTCTACAAGCATAGGTGCAGTAGGAATATTCATATAAATGAGGCAAGCATTAGTGAAATCATGCAAAACAATCGTTAGATCAAATAATTTATCCTTTAAAGATCATAACATCACCCAAAAAATCATCATTTACAATTTCGTTCGAGGGAGATCAAGCAATGCAGGCCCAAGGATGCAGGTTTCCCTAGGTTGGCAGGTATTTTGAGGTCCTCTATTAGGAAATGACGCTAGTAAGATGAAATATTGCAGATGGAATTCCACAAGGCAAGACCCGTAGGCATGAAGCACGACCACCCAAGGTTTCATCTAAGGTTTGGGATTTTAGTGGTAATGCTGGCAAAAGACTTCAGAAGGTAGTTGGGTGAAGGACACTTTCAAAGGACAAACATGGGGCGGCAGCCCACAGGTGGTGGTTCGTACCCTCAAACCCACAAGAGCCATCGATGTCTTATCTTTTGTCAAATGGTGGCCAAAGGAGATTCAAAACCCATGCACCGAGAGGCAGGCTAGGCATGGTCGTTTAGGAGCAACGCTTGTAAAATGGCCAAGGTGGAGTGGTGACCCACGAGGATTCGCCTACATGAAATTTTCTCTTAAGTGTTGTTTAATTAGGCCGAATTGAGATCATTGGTGTGCAACCCAAATTGCGGATGGATAGAGGAAGTTAGTTGTTCTAGAATGATGACCATTAAGGAGTGGCTCACAGATGAAGACCCGCATGGGCCGACCTACAGGGATCCCATACTTAGTCAATTTAAGGAAGTATCATCCTGATGACAAGGGAAGGGTCGGGGTCCGCACAATGGATGGTCAACAAAAATTTGGCATTTTGGCATGGCAGAAGGAAGATGGAGCTCCACAAACGGTAGTCCACAAAAGGCATTTATCTTTATGGCAAGCTCGGATGGTGGTTGTGAAGGCGGGGTCCAATGGGTGGAAGGGAAGTTCGTGGAGACCGTTTGAAATGGTGAAGCCTAGATGGAGTCCTGCAGATGGAAGTCCACAAGGAGAACTCCACAATGGGTTCAAGACATAGGAAAATTTGGAAAAGTTTAAACTAGAAAGTCTATGGCAGGTGTGGGATCCATGCAATGGGGGAATGTTACCAGATGGTTGTTTGAAACGGTGAGGCCAAAATGCTTTTCCCCAGTGGAGGCCTGCATGTGCAGACCTGAGAGGGTCAAAGGATCCACCCACCGAGGCTTATTAATTTGGCAAAGTCCTCAATGACCAAGCTGAGGGGGAATCTCCTGAACACGAGCCTAGTGGATGTGGTCACCATTTGCTAAATTTTATTTTTTTTCGGAGGGAGGTGATGGAAGAGGGCATGCAGTGGGCCCATAGGGCATGAATGCCCTGGTTCAAGAATGAAAATGACACTAGATTATTAATTTCAAGGGATTTCCCTAAATTTTAACACATGGGTTTTGCAAGGAAGGCATACTTTTATCTAATTTCAAATTTTTTTGACTCGAGAATACTTCACCATTTTCAAAGTCTAGAAGAAAAGCACATAAGAAAAGGAAATAGCAACCCTACCTCAAAATCTTGCACACATGATGATGAATCACAACAAGAATGGCACTCAAATTGATGAAGTTAGGATGCGAGCGCAAAGGTGGCAAGGGTAGGAAGCTCTGACAAATCTTCAAAAAGGATGTCAGTGAAAATGACAAGTCAAATCACCTATTTATAGGATTTTGCACATTTAATGCTCACATTTAATGCTAGTATGTTGGCAAGTAGAGTTGGTGGACATGAATTTCAAAATATCCGGCAACGAGAAACGTGAAGCCCACAGGATGGAAGGTGGCTAGAAGATCACTATTTGGAAATGGCAGAAGAAACAATCATGACAAGCACGAGGTCCATGGGGTGGACGACTAGATAGGCAATAGAATTATGCATGTGGCAGCCTGCAAGGGTGGGTCCACAAGTAGAAAAGGACAACAGTTTCAAAGGTTCCAAGGAAAATAGAGAAGGGGACCCCTCAAATTCCGAAGACTTCAAATTTCAAGGATAGTGAAACCTGGTGAACCTAAAATGACGACTTTGGGACTCACTGACCACTTTGGACCTCAAAAATAGGGGCACAAAAAATGAGACGATGGAAAAAGGGCGACCTGATGAAAGCTAAAAAAATGGGAGGGTCCCTCCTCTGAATGAGGTGTGTGTGCTATAGGCACAACAAATGGCGACTCCGTTGGGGAATGTTCCCAAGCCTTCCAAGGATAGATGTTCATTCAGAACTGAGAATCTCTGGTTTCATAAACCAGAAGCTAGTTTTCATGGGTGAACTAGGAGTTTAAGGGAGGAATGGAAGCCTCGGTTGAATCAATGTATAGAGATATCACAGAAGTATGTGCATGATGGATTTATTACCTTTTCCTAAAGATCACATAAGCAATTATTAATTGGGCGAAGGTAAGCTACATAAGTTGTCTAACCCTAAAAGTAACTTGGACATTGTCCCATTACTAGACAGGCATCCATAGCCCCAGTGGAGTTGTTGTTGTGATCCCATGAATATTTCTCTATTTCTAGTGGGGCGTCCATAGCCTGGATAGAGTTATTTGCATACCCGTTCAGTTGCATACTTTTAATCCCTTTTTTCTTTTTACTTATTTTCTTGATATTTGGTACCTTTTCTTTCTTGCTCAACTATGTAAGCACTGAAGCTTGTGGTGGGTTTGAAATCACAGTGGTCACTAGAGAAAACTTAAGATTTTTCACTTTCCCAGCCTTCCTAACAACTACTATACAACTCAGTGGAAACAATTAAAGTGTGTTGTCATGTATGATTTGAGACAAGTGCAAAGGGATTCAAACAAGGGTCCCTTCCTAGGTCAATTTGAAGTTCAAGCGAGGAAACCAATTCCATTGAGGAAATAAAAGAACAATAGTTGGGGGTGAATATCTATCCAATGAACACAAAGAGCGGATAGTGAAGTGAACCATTTTTCAAAACAAAGCATGGCCACCGCATTAAAAAACAAGGACACCCTCAGCAAAAAAAATAGTTGGGAAGCAAGCAAAATGAAATATCAAAGCAGCAAAACAAAAGAAACCTAAACTAACCTCTACACAACTATTTCCAAGAACAACCTGGGAGAGCTCAGGCTTGGAAATAATGCTTAAGGTAATGCCTATTGATAAGAAACAAAATATCTTCATCGATTAAAGTCTTGAGGCAGAAAGAATTATCTCTGAGGATTTCAAAAATCTGAAAGGGGCCAAGCCAGAGCTTTCTAAATTTGTTATGTTCCCTTTTCTTCTAATGGGCCTTCTTCCAACATAGGATCAGATCAGCAATTCTGAAGGCCTTGACCTTGGCTCATCAATCAAACCATCTCTTGATTACACCTTGATGTTTGGTAAAATTTTCAATGGTATTGTCATGTACTTCTTCTATATGGAGTAACTCAACTAAACGAGCCTCTTTGCGGTCCCCCTCCTCATAATAAGTGTTGATGAATTGGAGAGTGGTAATCTTGAAGTGGACCAAAAATATAGGCTCTCGGGCATAGACGAGGTGGAATGGAGAGATTCCTAATGAGGCCTTATGGTGTGTGCAATCTTCCCAAAGTAAAAAATGCCGTTGGGTATGCTAGTCCTTGGGATTCTTATCGAGAAACTTTTTTGATGATAGTGATCAGGTTTTTATTTGTGGATTCAACTAGGCCATTGCCTTGAGGGTAGTAATTAAATGAAAACTTGAGGGAAATATTGTAGTTGAAGGCCCAACTAGAAAATTTTAGTGAGGAAAAGGTGGGGCTATTATCACAAATGAGGGCATATGGGCAACCAAAATGATTTAGAATACAACTTTCAAGAAAATTAACAACTACCTTTGTAGTACACTACCTACATGAAATCACTTTTGTCCATCTAGTATAATAATCAGAGATGATTAGAATGTACCTATGACCCACAAAATATGTGGGCTTACTAGACTAATGAATTTGAGACCCCATTGCTTGAACGACCTTACCTCCAAGTCTGGTTGTAGTGGGACAGTAGCATTCCTTTCTCTGGTTGCAACAGTCTGGCAGACATAGCACATTTGAACATTATTATGGGAATCCTTGAAGACTGTCAGCCAATAGTAACCTACCCACAAAATTTTATGATTAGTAGAAGAGCTAGACCCATGACCAACACGAAACTTGTCATGGAATTCTTTCAGCATGCACACCACTTCTTCTTTTTTGAAGCACCAGACGTAGATCTCCTCATGGTTTTTCTTGTAAAGTACAAATCCTTGCAGCATATAGCTACTAATTTTTAGTCTGAGGGCATGTTTTTGGAATCCCTATACACGAGGTGGAAAATTGTGATTTAATAGGTAGTAGATAGTGTCATAATACCACTTCCTAGGAGAGACATCTGCAAGTTGATATTGTTGAACTATAAGCTCAGTCCTTGCTTCAGCTATTATTTAGGTGAGTACTTGTCCTCTTACCAGTTTCATGGGTTGAATCTCCATGTTATATTCCTGCAGCAAGGTGACCCATTTTTCTTTCCTTTCTCCTAACTCATTTTGCATCAACAATGACTTTACTCCTAGGTCAGGGATGATGGCAAACACCTTATTGCGCAAGATGTAATGTTTGAATTTTTTAACCCCTCTTACTAGGGAATATGCTTTATTTTCAACATTGTGGTACCTTAGCTCTGCATATTTTAATAGAGCACTCATGAAGGCAATTGGGTGCTCATTTTTGTCGCCATCTTTTTGGGTCAAGATATTGGCACATGAATGATCTGAAGAAAATGAGTAGATGTAGAAGGGCTTCAAATAATATGGGTTGACTAAAACTGGTGCATCAACAATTTCTTTCTTGATTTCCTTAAAGGCCTACTTCACCTCTAAATTGCATTCAACTTTGGCATCTTGTTTTACCATGCCATTGAGTGGCTTAGCTATCTCAGCAAAGCCCATGATGAATTTCCTGACAAAATTTATCTTTCTGAAGAAAGACTTCAGCTCTTTCTTGCTACTTGGTAGCTGAATCTTCATTATATCTTGGATACATTCAAGGTCTATGGAAATTCCTTTCTCTGAGAGGACATGTCCCAGCAACTTACCTTTGGTCACCCCAAAAGATGCCTTTCTTTAGATTCAACGAAATGTTGAATTCTCTACATTTCTAGAATACGTTACATAAATCAGAGAGATGATCTCCCCTATTCTTTGAAAGAATTGTAAGATCATCCATATAAATGATGATGCACTTACCAATTATGTCTTTAAAGGTGATATCCATTGCACACTAAAAGGTGGCGCCTACATTGATCAATCCAAAATTCATTCTCTTGTATGCAAAGGTTCCCCACTTAGTAGTGAATGTTGTTTTGTGTCTTTCTTCGTACTACACCATCAACTAATTATACCAAAAATATCCATATAGGAAAGACATAATTTGAGACGCATTGACTATCTGAAGTACCTCATCCAACGAAAGCACTAGGTAATTTTCCTTTTTTGAAGCTTTGTTTAAGTTATGGAAATCCACACACAACCTGATTTCACCATTCAATTTTCTTACTGGAACTAGATTTGCCATCCACGTAGAGTGTTAGATAGGAAAGATGATATTTGCGGACAATAGCTTTTGTACTTCTTTGTAAATAATTGGTTCCAGCAATGTGTTGATGGGGCACTATCGCTGTCGAAATGGTCTTACATTTGGCTTAAGTGGGATAATATGTGTGATGATTGACATGTCGTATGTCTTCATATACTCATAAATCCAAGCAACTATGTTGCGATACTTCCACAAAGCATCAATTACACCTTTCATTTCTTTTGGTGTGCACACCTTGCCAATGAATACATTTTTAGCATCCTTAGTAGTTCCAAGGGTGTGGACATCACACTGATTTCTAATGGAGTCCTTCTTTGCTTGCTAATCTTGATCCCTGATCTGATCTAAGTCAAGTATTCATTCTAGCTAGACCATGCCCCTATGGATAGTGTTGGTATTGAGGTTGATGAACCCTTATATGACTAACTCAGCCTATTTAGGCTCAGCCTCATCAATTATTTGGGAGGCAAACACATCAGAACTAGTGATGAAATTCAAGATGTGTTTATCATCATTGAACACTTGGAAATTGGCCACATTATTTGGTATAGATATGATAGAGATGAGCTCAATCATGAATCTCTTGAGGCCTAATAATGATAAGGGATGAAGGGTACTAGCTGCTTGAGCCAAGGCATTAGTAGTATAATTCAAAGAGCATGGGATCAGTTGAATGTTAAATGCATTTAAGCTTTCTAATAGATCCCATACCCTATTCATGTAATTTTTTAGCCTTCTATCATAGCAGGAGTAAAGTTTTCTCATTTGTTTCATGACTAGCTCTAAGTCACCAAAGACTTGTAACATTCTGACCTTTTTCCTTAACACCATTAGGAGACCAAGAACTAATGTTGCATATTGTGCTACATTATTTATGCAATAAAACTGAATTCTATGAGAAACAAAATATGAATTACCTATTGGGCTGATCAATTCAAAGCTAGGTCTGGCTCCTTGCTTGGATTTGGACCCATCGAAGCGCAGCATCCAAAACTTGGAAGATTCTTTAGCTTTGGGGCCAATCATGCATGCACTTTTCCTTGACTGCGTACTTACATCTACCATTCCTAGAATTGGAATAGGCTCATCGTGGTTGGTGGTAGGTGATCCGGTCAGTGAATTCTTTTGAGGCGTGTCTTATGCTTTGATATGCTCCACCTCCATCTAGCACAAACAACATTCAAATTCTAAGTGGGCAGCATTGTGTACCCTGCACCAACTAGGTAACAAGAGTTCCTAGAAATTCATTCTTGCACTGAAACAAAGTTGATCATGTATGCATTTTTCCATGAAGTCCTGAAATCCATCCAACAATCCTAAGTTACCATCCTCACTAAAGTTCTCATCATCTATCTCTATCAACATTTCTATGCTCTGAGGGGTGTGGGTTAAGTTGACAGGTGGACTACATAAGATAAGCAGGACCTCCTCAGTTGTTGCCTCCTCTTCATGGCATTCTTCCTCATCTGGATATGCTATGGGGCAGTAATTCCCTAGTTTTGTTTCAGCAAACAACACTTCATTCATGTTGTTTTATTCTGCAATCATGAATTTCATGCATGGCTCTCGATCAATGCGGATATGGTTTGGAAACCCCTTCCATGTAAACCACAGGTGAGAATAATCTATGGTAGTATATCCGTTCAACACTCGGGTGAAATCCCTTCCTAAGATGATACGATAGGTTTATGGGATATCAACAACCTAAATGTCAATCATTTTTTGTATCTTTGGATCAGTAGCAATTTGCATAGGGATTCTATTAATCTCACCAACTATGTTGATCTTTGTTTTATCTAGTTGCATCACCTTACATCGAGAGGGCGTTGGGACTATTCCCATAGCCTTGCATACTACCAAGGGAATGATGTTGGTTGAAGCTCCAAAATCAAGCAAGAAATTGTGAAGATTCTTCCCAAATATTCTAGTGGCGCTCAAGAAGGGAGGGGTCTCCAATTTTCCTTGAAAGAGCCCTCTAGAGATATCCACTTGGGCTACCTAACCTTTGTCTTTATCATTTCCTTTGTTTTGGGTTTGGGCTTGATCTGGTTCCTTGGTCAGTTGTTTGTTTGATTGTTTGTTTCAAGGTGGGTCTGCCTTCTTATTGAAAATTTATCAAATGATAAGATAATTTTTTGAATCTTCAAAGGAGACCCTCTTAGTGGGTGCTTCTTGGGTTGACTTCGATGAAGGATTCCCATTGATCATTCTGAAAAAAGATGTTCCTAACTCCCAAGACTTTAAGCAACTCAAAGGAAAACAAACTTAGCTTGACTTTCTTGAATTCCTCAACTACATACTACCCCATTTGTTTGATTTCAACTTCAAAAGGGGCGTTTTGGGATGAGCCAATAGGTTGGTTTTGGTTCTGACCTTACTCCCTATTTCTATTAAAAGTACTAGGTAGGTCCATGGGGGTAGACTGGGTTTTTGCTAGCATTTTGGTCAGGAGGGGTGTTGAAGTTGTTAGGTAGAGTAGAGGTGGTGAAAGGATCACCTACTTGACCACCTGCTTGTTTGTTCCTTAATTCATATAGGGTAGTCCTTTGGTGAAACATTTTGACTTCATCTTCTCTAGGATCTTCCTCATCTATTGGACCATTATCTACTGAATTGAAGAGAGGAGACAAAGGACTTTCAACACTTACCTCTTCTACTTTGTCACTGCTTGAGGCATAAATAGTCTCCTTCTTAGGCACATTGCTCTCGCTTTTTGGGAAAGGAGCCTAGTTGACCACCAGCACTAAAGAATCATATGGTTTGGGGGGAACAAGGTCCCTACATCCCAAACTGTCGACCACATTCTGGACCTCTATTTGGAAAATCTCAATGGCTATCTAGAACTTAGGACAATCCAAATTGGAATGTCGACATGTTTTGTGGATGCGGCAACAACTAGATAAGGTAACCTTATCTAGGTATACCCTACTCATAGTCTTTTCACCACCACTGGGCTGGTCAAGAGGCATGGGAATGCCTCCATTGTTTGGCCTTGTGTTCCATGTCTGATTTTTTGTTTGAGAAGGCCTTCTATCAAAGTTTTTCCTTGAATTTGGTTTCTTTCATAATTTTGTCCAGAAGAAGCACTAGTATCATGGTTGCCACAATTATCCCAATTGAGGTTTTCTTGGATGCTTCTTTGTGAGGCCTACAACTGATTGTTTTGGTTCCTTAAGTGTGTCATCTCAGTTCACATCTTCTTGATCATTTCCATTAACTCATCTATCTGATCCTTCTCTACATTGTTTGGCTACAAAGTTGAATTCTGAAGGAAAACCAGTTGTATTACTAATTGAATCTAATGATTGGGTGGGAACTCGGAACATTGGAGGTATGTCAAAACTTAGGGTAGTTGAGCATGGAGCTATTGTTGTTGGGTCTACAATAATTGAGGCACGAGAGGCACCTGATTCAGTGGTTATCAAGGGTGAGGCATCATCGTGATTTGCATAATTGGATTCATCAAGGGTGTCTGCTATGCTAAAGTCTGGGTAATCCCTTGGACCTGATATGGATGGGCAACTGGCCCCAAAGATGGCAGCGAACCAGCAATGTGTTGTCCCAAATCTATACTAGTTTTGATTGCTTCTACATAGGCATCTATCAACTGTCTAGGTGGTGGGGTCATCCTTTTCACCAAGGAAGAAGTGAGGTTGTCCAGGGTTGCATAGTACACTAGGCATGCGAAATCATCATCAACTACATAAGGCGTCTGAAGTCCCATGTAGGCTCTATGAAACCTATCATTGAAAGAGATGATGAACTCATCGATCTCCCTTCCGATCACCTTGAATTGTTGGTATAGCTCGGAAGGACTGACTTGGATCTTGAACTTTTGTAAGAAGGTATTTTTCAATAGGTCCCATGTAGTTATGGACCCGGTTGGCAAGTGTATGTACTAGTAGAAAGCCTTCTCCCCCAAGGAATAAGGGAATAGTCTACATGCCACGTCTTCATGCCTAACTTGAATTTCTTTCAAAGTTGTTTGAAATATTTTGAGGTGCTCCTCCACTATCCTGTATGGATCCCTAGGATTAAACTTCGTGCAAAAGTCCTCTAGGTTTTTGGGCATATCGTGGTAGACACTGAAGGATAGGGGAGATAGATTGCTTACCAACCACACAATGGGAGGAGGACGTGGAGGGGGTTACACCAGATTGACTTGAGGCTACAAAGGGGGAGCAAGAATTGTAGGGACAACACCCAAAAAAGGAGGTGTGTTGGGATAAAAGGCAGCGCCCTCGTTGTGGGAGATGGTAGCCTGGAAGGCTATTTGGAGCGATTGAGAGGAGAGGTGCGCTGCCAAGGGTGGAGGAGAAGGTGAAGGAAAATGGGTGGAAGGAGATGGTGGGGATGAAGGAAAAGTGGGATGGTTGGATGTGTTAGAGGTAGATGCTTCCCCTCTTCTAGCTCTTCTAGCTCTGGTAGGGGGTGGTATCTCTTGAAATCCCACTCTATTGGGTGTGGATCTTAAAACTCTGTGGAATCTTTAAAGGAAAAATGATTTGATTCAATCTAGCTTAACTTCCAAGGGAGCCCTCCTTCTAGTGTCAGTTTTCTTGATGAATGTTTTATCACTTCTCAACACAAATATTGCTTAATTGCACCTCTCTTGAAAGGAAATCTCCAACAAAAAGTTGTTGAAAATCACCCCAAGGTCTCTCAAGTGTCAGGTCATGACTTGCTTGGAATATCTTAGTTGTTTTAATGTGATCTTGCTAGTAATCCTAGGGCAGACTTACATAAGTTAAGCTATAGAAGAATTGTTCCTTTCAATGGAGTTCTTAAGATGGGAAGTTGTTACATAATTGTTGTAGGTTCAAACAGCAGTCCAAAACTCTTATTTCAACTTCATATTTGGCTTTACAATGTGTAATGAACCTTGTTCAAAGTCACTATTAAAAAAAAAGGAAAAGAGATAGGGAAGAGGAGAAGTTTCTGGACCTGAAACTAGCAATGAATAGTGATAATGGAGGACCCTACAGTGGACAACCATCCCAAAACAAAGTTCCACTTAACCAATTCGATTTACAGTCTCATGAAACTTGTGTGCTCTTCTAAGGTCTGTATATTTTCAACCTTTCATTCACTATAAAGCATGAACATGAGATAGAATTTAAGTACAACATTCATATAATGTTCAGACTAGCTTTACACTACAATTTATCATCAATAAAAAACAAAAATCATGAATAAGGAAGGGCATCAACACAAAAAAATTCTTAAAAACCAATGGAAAATATTACCTAATCTACTAAAGCACATAAGAATACATAGAACAACAAAGCTAATCTATTCAAATTCACTAACTATGAGAAGAAGAATCATGCAACATGAAGTTCGCACTCAAGAATCCACCAAATCAATGAGTTTCTATTAACATTCCAACAACATGTCTTTACAACAAGTCAACTCTCATGTAAAAATGAGAGGAGGAGACCCCTATTTATAGTTTTCAAACAGAAAAATGAGTTGTGAAGATTTAATCTTATTGTGTGGCCAAGATTCACTACAAATTAGGGTTTCACCTACCCCAAATATATTAAATTTTAAAATACATTATTTGTATTTTAGCTATGTTTTCCTCTTGTGGGGAAACACTGTAGCTCTTTTGTCTTCTAGCTGATTCCCTTTTGTTGTAGCTACACTGTGAGGAATTCTTCATCTATTATATGTTGTCTAGCTTCCTTTTGCAATGTGGCATACTCCACAAATTTTCCAATCAATACCTGAAGTTCATCCCACTCTATTATGTCAGATTGGAGAATCTGAAATGATAATTTCTTTGATCGGCCTATCATTTGTTCCCAATTCTTGAGGCACTTGGGTGCTTCTTTGGCCATTTGCTTGGATTGGACGAAGGCATTAGCGGTGAAGTCAATGAAATTTTCTATTAGCCCATCCATTGTCCCTTTTTCCATATTCTCATGGAAATATGATCTAATTTTCCTTGCATCAAGTTCGAGGGTCGGCATCTCGTAGTCTATCATCAACTTAAGATAGTCCTCTGCATCAGCCTAGTGTTGTTTGGCCCATTCCAAATCGAGCTCTACCTCATGGAACTCCCACTCCATAACATATTTTCAATGATCCAACCTCATCTCCCATGTTTCCACAAGCCACTGATCGACCTTTACCAGACCTAGCTCCTTCTCCCATAATTTTTCTAGTATCTTGAGGATAGCTTCAAGTTTAGGATAGGTGATCCTATACAACTCTATGAAGTGATGGCAGGTTATTTCAGAGGCCTCTAATTGTTTTTGTAGATCTTGGAACTTGTTTATTACTCTGATGGTATGGCCAATGCCCATATCTCCGTTATAGATTACATGCCTGAACCAATCCTCAATGGCCTTAGACCAATTTTTACTTTTCTCTAATTTATCCATGTGGTCCTTCAAGATCAATAGCAGCATGGTTGATGATGTTGTTGGTAGCTCCTCTGCAGAAGACCATTGTTGTATGTAGGAAGTAAGATCTACCACTTGCACTTTCAATTCCTCCTTAGAGGATTGGTCTTTGTTCATCTGATGGACAATTGTAGCCACAAAGTCCTAGAGTTGGTCAATCTTCTCTTCCCTCAAAACTTTGCCTAGGTTAGTGGTGGAAATTTTATAACTTACCCCCTCTTCTCCTATCATTGGAGTAGCTATCTATATCATCTTGGATCCTGATGCGTCCATTGTCAGATGAGATCTGACCTTTAAATTTATCTCTTTCTTTGTACTTATTTGGGTCCGAGCCAAGATGGCTTCCAGCCTCGCCTTGAGATCCATGGGTGTGGAGGTTTTCTTCTGTACTTGCTTCTCCAACCATTCAGGAATTTGAGATCTTTCCTTGGGTGATTGATGACCACCTTCTTCTCTTTGAACATATTGGATCTCCTTTTCTCTATGATCTCAGGCTTCCTTCTCTATTCTCTCTTCAACCTACTAATCTGAATATTGGATGAGCATGACCCTTTCTTGTTCCCTAGGGCTATCGTCACCTTCAAATACCTTTTCTTCTTCTTCTTTCTTGGGCTTCGTATGATGTTTTTCCTTAGGGATTTTCTTTGTTTCAACCCCCTCTTCAGGCTTATCTTCTTCTCTAGTTTCATATTCTTTCTTTTCCTCCTCTTCCCTCTTGGGAGGTACTTTCTCTTAATGGCTAAGGCTTGTATCTTTCTCCTTTGGTGGAGGCTCAATAGACATCCTCGTATCCTTATCTACTTCTTTCTATTCTTCGAAGGACTATCGCTTTGTTTCCTCTTTGACATTTTCAGGTTACTTGGCCAACTCCTCTTTGATCTTTGGGTTGGAGGATTTTATAACATAATTTTCACTGCTACCCTCAACATCTTCTTCTTCCAAGGATTTTGACTTCTCCTCCTCTTCATACACCACTTCATCGATCACTAGATTCTCGTACTTTGGATGTGCATGGTATTCATCTTTGAAAGGATCCTTAGATTCATCATACTTTCCCTTTTCTACTGCCTCCCTCTCTCGCTTCTCCATCTCTTCTGATATTTTCATTGTCGCCTCCATATTAGGTGGCTCTATTTTAGGAGGAGTAGGGAGATCGGCAACAACTTGGGCTAGGGATTTTTGTTCAGTTGGATTCATTAATACTCCAGAAAGCTCTATAGAAATATTTTGCATGTGTTTGGAAAATTTCTCTAGGAGAGTGAGAGCAGGCATGGTTGTGGTTAAGGCCAATGTAATTGTCATCGATGGAGACATAGAAGAAGATGGAAGTGGAATATTTTTAGAAGAAGAGGATTCTCTTACCAAAATAGGTGCAATAGGTGAGGCATCGACAAGGTGGACCTAGATTTCCACTACGGGTGGGGATGAAGCAGTTAGAGCTTGCGATGCCATAGGAGGAGTAGCAACATTGGTGGCAGTAGTAGTTATATCAAGGATGGAGGCATCCATTGGTGACTTAGGTTGCTCAGCCTCTTCTCCTTCTTCTCCTTCATGCATTGGTTCCTCCTGAATTGTCGACATCTCAGAGAATCCACCAGACTTCTTTTCTTTCTTTGAGGTCTTAGCCTCTATCAGCTTCCTTGAGTACACCTTGTGCTCTGGCTGGTGATCTAACACTTCCTTTCTTTTCTTTGACCTAGTGAATAGAGGAGACTTGGGTGCTTTTTCAGTTGTGATTGTGGTCCCACTATCTATCTCACTCTAGAGGTCATCTTCGAGCTCGCCATAGGTCAAATCAACCCCGTGAAGCTTTAGTTGAGCAACTTGTGCATCAACCCACTATTTAGTTCTTCTCTCAATGGGATTTGTCAGGGTATCGAGGTCATCAACCTCCACCTCATGCCAATCTATGGTGAAAAATGGTAGGTTACTGACAACGTCAAACCTTAGATCTATAACTGTGTTTTCTTCTTCAACTACCCGATCTGGTACTAGGAATAGTTTGACTATCTTTAAAAAGTATGTTGTCATATGCATGCAATGCCACATGCACACCTCCTTATCATCCTGGAAGTTGGCCCAAAAATATTCAACATGGTGCAAGTGGGCATACTCCCTTCCCACATATTTCTTTAATTTTTTGTATGGGTCCATTCTCGGCTGAGGAGTGTACTGGCTTAAATTATATTCAACAAGTTCCTTTTCAAAATGATCGACACTTTGAACAATCGGGAGAGAATATATTCCCTAACCGAATGTAAGTTGATAAGGTATTGCTACCCGGTGCTTGCCAGAAAGGAGAGTGTAGGAATTTTAAAATTTCCTTGATACTTCTAATAGCACGATCTTGTCATTTGGGTACTAGGGCAGCTTGTAGGGTTTGTCACTGAAGCCCTTGGTTTAGATGTAAGTTAATTTTGGAAATTGGATAAATAGAAATCTAAACCTTTGGGTGAAGGCACGAGCGCTATGAGTAACTCTTCTCTAAAAGTCTCCCCCGAGAAGCCTGATGATATATGCTATGAATGCATCATTCAACTAACAATAATCTCTTTTTAAATTTCTTGTACTAGAGTTGTGGGAACCTGTTATATACTTTCAATTCCCTCCCAAGAATGGTGCTTGGTGCTACGAAGAGACCCCTGTATGGTGTAGCTTCAACCGACAGGTAGACCAAATAAGACATCATGTAGAATTGGTGGGACTTCTTCACTTCTAGGAATTGCTCATGCAAGTTCTTACTGGTCATCTAGGCCCAACCCAATTTAGCAGTGCCTTGGATGATCTCTTCGATGAAGTAGAACTTCAAGCCAAAGAAGTAAGCCGAGGTTGAGAGGCCCGTAACCTTTCTCAACAAGGTTACCAAATCATGATAATCCTCGTAGAAATCACTCCTTAATAGCTCATGGGGAACCTTTTTTGCACTTCCCCTTTTACCTTTCAACCAATGTTGATTAATCAACTTTTTTCATTTTAACGGGTCCACCTTCCACATATTGCCTGCATATTCTATTTTGGTTTGCTCTACAGGATGGGGAGTAGGTGATGGAACTCTCAAATTTTTCAAATTTGAAGTGCCCATTTCGAAAATTTTGCCTCTGCACTTTCAGAAGTGCCCCTGATGGATTAGTTTGAGTGACCTACTTGGGAGGGTCGTAATTTGAACCCTGTTGTTTTTTGTGCAAAACCCATTTGCAGACATTTTTAATTGACATACATGAATGTGTGTGTCAATTTTCAGCTTCCCACAATCAGTTTTGTCAGGATTTCAAAAGGTGAAGCTAGAGGGTTTTTGCACTTTTCTGCTGTTTGCAGACTGTCAGTTTTGCAAAGTAGCTTCCTCTTTGACCTTTTATTTTGAAATTTGTTAATCTTCATGCCAAAATGAGTGTTGTTCTACATTCTCCCCACCTAAACAAGCTCATATGTCATTTTTCAGAGTCTTGTGATTTGATTTGTTATTTTTAACAGATTGAAACCAAATGCAATTTCTCCTATTTTACACCTGCATTTTTGGAAACCTTTTTGAGAGGCCAACTTTGAGCATCAATATCTTTCGATCAGTGATGGTTCAAGAAATTTTCTTTTGTACATGTGCTCAGGGTACCTAAGTGAACTTATGTGTCTAATGGCAGCTTGCCAGGAGTTGATTCGCTATTTTTTCAAATCGGCAGTTGAGTGTTTTAATTGGTTTAGAACAGGTGCAATTTCAGAAAAGTTCAACTAAGAAACTTTGACAGTTAATAAATTTTTCCTCATGGTTGATTTCTTTGATCTTTCTTTTGCATTGCATTCTCGGGTCAAATTTTTGCATTCCTGTAAATTTTTATAGCCCCAGGTGGTCGTTTGACTAGTTTCCTGGATCGATTCTAGAGCCCATTTGGCCTATTTTGCTCATTTTGCAAACATGTCAGAAAGCAGATTTTAATGGCAACCCAGTTCGTCTCTTCACTCCAGATGCTTTCAAAAGGAAATGTTGGGTCAATTGAGCATAAACTTGATTGAAAATGATTTTTTTTTTAGTCAGGCCCACATGCGACCCGACATGCTTTGCATCATTGTGTAATTGTAATTGATAAAGTGCCCTGAAGAGATGAAAGATACTTGTTCAACATTTTCTTGTAGCAAAGACAACATATGCAAGTAAAATGAGAGGGTTGGCATAGAGAGAAGGGAGAGATGGTTTTGTTTAAGCTCCCATGGAACAAAGTCATAACACTTTTAGTCTTGCTAAGTTGTTTAAACAGTTACACATGATATTAAAAGGTAAATACAGGTTGAAATTGTTAGGTTCGTTGATTATGCAGGCTTGGAGATAATATGAGATGCTTTTAAAATGGATGCAAAATAATATGTTTTATGAGTATTGGCATCATTGAATTGAATGTGGAGGCTTCTATGGGTAAAGTAAAATTCAGAGTAGTGAGAGCATAGGACAACCACTAATTGAAACCACCTCTCAAATAGAAGACGTTATATCAAACAAGAAAATTGAATGCAGTGGAATATTTTATTTTTCAGGTTGTGATCGAAGCTTCCCCACAATCCAGTCGTTGCTCTTGAAGTTTGTTTGTGGTTAGAGGGTTTTCTTTTCTCTTTGGCAGCAACTTGTGCCCGATTGAGTGTTGCAGGGAAAGTGAATTAAAATTGTTTAAAGAAAAAAATATATATCATGAGCAGGGGCGCGAAATATAGCTTACTTGAACACACATCCAACCATGGGGCAACTAAGTGTTTTAGTATGGATGATGTGGCAACTCCATGTCAATGAACTTGAAGTTTTGGTGTTGCAATCAGAGAAGGGATTTGTAGAATGTAACATGTTTGACAATATGCCTCCTTAAATGTAGTTTCATAGAATACCATGGTTGTTGTGTAAGCACAAAATGAATTTTGTTAAGAATGTTAGAAATTCTTAACTAAAATGCATTTGGAATTTGTATTGCCTTTTGTCTTGCCTGTGACTAGCCAATGCGTGGGTTAGGAAAATGCTCACTTAATGAATCATCAAATTCAACAAAAGCTCGGGTGAGAGGAAGTGAAAGGCACAGAAAAGAGGCATTGGATTCTATCAAAATCTCCAAGAAACAATGCTTACAAAAAATGTAATTGCTAAAAATGCCTCAAATAAAATGGAGAACCATCAATACAATAATTTTTTCCTTGCGTGTGGGGAGTTTACATTCATGGTGGAGCTTTGGCATGGCCTATGTGACAAATTACCTTTTAAATGTGGTCTCATGGATGCCATGGTTGCATAATATGCCCAGAATGAATTTGATAAAATTGTCTCAAAAATTTTGAAGAAAATGCATGTGAGGTGGCCCGCGCTTAAGGATTTTCAGCCAATTATTTTTAGTGATTGGCCTGTGAATACATGATTTCAATATCAAAAGAAAACATCATTAGTACGACCATCGAACAAGCTGCAAGGAGGACGCCATTATGCTTGCTGAGTGGGGTTATTTTTCTTAAGATGAGGCCCGAATGTTGTTTGGAGGTGGGCGTACCCAAGAATGCTAATAGTGCAGCCTATACACAAGGAAGATTTACTGAAAAGACCTCAGAAACTTTCAAATGAATGATAAAACTACGGGTCTTGAGATGAAAATGGCACGTTTTGGAGCAAGGAAATATATAGAGGCAACCATGGCGCGGGCCTGGAGGGAGACCAGGGTTGTGCTGGGAGAAGGAGTTTGTGAGAACGTATGAAAATGTATCAAAACTATTTGAGGAAGCTGCCGCCAAAGCCAAAGAGCAGAGCACGGGGACACCAAACAAAGAGTTAGGGAAAACCTAAACAAGCTGAAACAACATCAAAGGTTAGGAAACAAAGTTGAATGTGGAAAAATATTGACCGTTTCCCGTCATATCGCAATCCCAAGATATGCATGGGTTAGTGATTGTGATGGCGAGGGGAATGAGTGGTGGGCCCGGGTGATCTCGAAGTAAGATTCTTACAAGCCGGATGAATATTTTAAAAAAGGGAGACCTCATTTGATTTATTTATTTTTAATAACAAATATTTTAAAATGGAATGTAATGCACGAGTGCTAAGTGAAGGGTGGTCCCAAGGAGGTGAATTTTTTATTTGTTCGGTAGATATTTTGAGTAAGGGTTTTCATTTTTGTAAAAGTGAAATAATATATTAAGGGCATGAGTTTTTGTTTACTTTCCCATAATATTTGGTTCCTGAGTATATTGTGGGGAATTTTTTGCTCTGCTGGGAATGTAAAATGAAGTGTTGGATATAAAGAACGAGTTAGTTCCTTTTGCCTGATAAATATTTTTAAAAATTTCACTTTTGTAAAGTGAAACCAAGCTTATGAGTATGTGTTTTAAATACATATTTAAAGCACTATGAGCACCTATAGCAGGTAAAGTGCAACAAGGGAAATAAAGAGCAGAGATAAAATATTTTCACGGGAAAACAAGGCAGAGATATATTCTTTCAGCTACTAGTAAATGGAAGAATTTTATCACATGGGAATTTTTCTGTTGGAGAACAACTTGGGAAAATGTAGTTTTGGAACATAATAGGTTTGTTGCAGGGAGAGGAGAAGAATCTTTGCAGTTTGATGATCAACAGTGAAAGTGTTTCCAGATGGCATTTCCGGATTTGCTTTAGGGCTTATTCCAGAGTATTCCTTTCATCTACATATTCTCTTCTTTTCTCATTGTAAGAGGTTAGCAAGTTAGAAATCTCTGGTGAAGTTGCAAGGAAAAATTGTAAAATCTATAGTGACATAGAAAATGCAAATCAGGTTCTAAGTCATTTTTTTGCAGGACTTGAATTCATGGAGGTTTAGTGTTTTATAACAGTACTAGCATTTGAATCATACTGATAAATTCAGGCTCATGTCTCTCTTGTGTGCAAGTGTATTCGAATTTTGAATGAAATAATCAAGGGTTATTCTGTTCATCTCACTGTTGTGGTGTGTGCGATTCTTGTTTTAGCTTTAATTCAAGGAGTTAATTAAAATGCTTAAATGAGATTGCAAGTTGATATTTTCTGTACAAGGATCTGATAAGTAGTATTGAGTCAGGGTTACAGATTTGTGATATTGTAAGGTAGTATTATCAAAGATCTTATGTGCTATGAGTTGAATCTATTATAAATCATTACGTATTTGTGGATTTGACTCCTCCAATGGAAGTTAGGCACTGATCTGAGTTGTATTTGTTCTTTGTGATTCAATGTTTGTCTGTGTTCACCTGGAGCTTGCTACAAATTAAAAAACTAATGATTATCTTTCACTATGAAGTGTTGTAATTATCTCTCACTCCAAATGGTTGATGTTACTGATGAAAAACTGATTCTATTCAGTTTTATCCTGTTATGTTGACCTATTGAGTGAGATTATCTGTTATAGTTAATGTCATTTATGATACTAGTGTAGAGATTGTAAACACATTAATGGATCACCCTCCTGGGTTTTGCAGAGCCCAAAGTGTAGGAGGTCTTTAAAGTCCTCGTCAGTTGGTCCAAGTCCTTCGAGCTGCCCTTGATTGGAATTGGAAATTCCATAGGTAGATTAGAAGATCAACCTATTTATAGTAAAAAACAACCAACAGTATGGATACAGAATACCTGGGCTATAGACTTGCTGGAAAGATCTGCCAACACTCAACCATCTTGTTCTACAATACTTCTAGTTTTCTCTTGGAAAGCCTCTTTGTAGTCCATTACTAATTTTGGGGCCACTGGAACTGACGAGAAGCCAAATGCCTTAGTCAACCCACTTTTCCTTATTATTTTGGCATTTTTTGTGGTTGGGTTAATTATGACCCTTTTTTGATTCATATCTGAGATCTTTCTCAGCTTAGTGGTGACTATGGAAGTTACCTCTACCCTGTGGAACTACAATTTCATTTGATCCTTATCTTCGTTCCATCTTGGGGCCTTGGTTGGTTTCTTTCCTTTTTCTTTCTCAGTTGATTCCCCCGATGGTCTTGCAACAAGTTTCGTAAATCCTACAAGCATAGGTGCAATAAGCATATTTATATAAATGCGGCAAGCGTTAGTGAAATCCTACAAAACACTTGTTAGATCAAATAATTTATCCTTTAAAGATCATAAAATATCCCAAAAAATCATCATTTACCTTTCGTTCAAGGGAGATCAAGCAATGTGAGCCCATGGATGCGGGTTTCCTTGGGTTGGCAGTTGTTTTGAGGTCCTTTGTTAGGAAACGACATTGGTAACATGGAATCATGCAGATGGAATTCCGCAAGGCGGGACCCACAGACACGGAGGACAACCACCCAAGGTTTCATCAAAGCTTCGGGATTTCAATGATAATGCATGTAGAAGAATGTGAAAGGCAGTTGAGCGAAGGATGCTTTCAAATGCCGAAGATGGGGCTGCAGCCCGCAGGCGGCGGTTTGCACCCTCGAACCTACAAGAGCCATTGGCGTCTTATCTTTTGTCAAACAATGACCAAATTATATTCAAAACCCGTGCACTGGGAGGTAGGTTAAGCATGGTCATTTAGGAATGATGCTCGTGAAATGACCGAGGTGGAGCGGTAGCCTATGAGCACTAGCCTGCAAGCAATTTTTTCTTAAATGTTGTTTAATTAGGGAAAACTGAGATCACTGGTGCGGAACCCACATTGCAGATGGACATAGGAAGTTAGTCATTCTAGAATAGCGACCACCTAGGAGTGACCCGTAGATGATGACTCGTATGGGCCGACCCGCAGGGATCCCATACTTTTTTTATTTTAGAAAGTATCATCTTGATGGAAAGAGAAGGGTTGGTGTCTACATAGTGGATGGATGACAAAAATTTGACATTTTGGCATAGTGGAAGCAAGATGGAGGTCCACAAATGGGAGTCTGCAAAATGCATTTGGGTTTGTGGTGAGCTCGAATGGTGGTTGTGAAGGCGAGGTCTGATGGGTGGAAGGGCAGGTCGCGGAGGCCATTTCAAATGGTGAAGCCTAGATGGAGTCCCATAGATGGAAGTATGCAAGGAGAAACCCACAGTGGATTCAAGACTTAGGCAATTTTAGCAGAGTTTAAACTAGAAATTCTATGGCAGGTGTGGGATCCGTGCAATGGGGAGACGTGACCAGATGGCCATTTGAAATGGTGAAGCCAAAAGGAATTTCGCTAGTGGAGGCCTACATGTACGAACCCGAGAGGGTCAAAGGATCCACCCACCGAGGCTTATGAATTTGGAAAAGTCCTCAATGACCAAGCTGAGGGGGCATCTCATGGACACGGGCCCAGTGGAGGTGGTCGTCGTTTGCTAAAGTTTAATTGTTCTCAAAGGGAGGCAAGGATGGAGGGAATGCAGCAGGCCCATAGGGAATGAATGCTCTAGTTCAAGAATGACGATGAGAATGATGAGTTATGTTGGCACTAGATTGTTAATTTCAAGGGATTTCCCTAAATTTTAACACATGGGTTTTGTGGGGAAGACATCCTTTTATCTAATTTCAAAGTGTTTTGACCCAAGAATACTTAACCATTCTCAAAGTTTAGAAGAAAATCACATCGCCAAAGGAAAGAACAACCCTACCTTAGAATCCTACATAGATGTTGATGAATCATAGTAGCAATGACACTTGAATCGACGAAGGCAGGATGGAGGCGCAAAGGCGGTGAGGGCAAGAGGCTCTTAAAAATATTCAGAAAGGATTTCAATGAAAATAACTAGTTAGATCACCTATTTATAGGATTTAACACATTTAATGTTAATATGTCAGTAGGTGGAGTTGGCAGGAAACACGAAGCCTGCAGGGCGGAAGGTGACTAGACAATTTTTGTTTGGAAATGGCTGAGGAAATGGTCATGACAAGCACGGGGTTTGCGGGGCAGACAAGAAACAAAATTTTGCATGCAGTGGCCCACAAGGGTGGATCCACAAGGAGTAAAATACAATAGTTTCAAAGGTTCTGAGGAAAACAACCAAGGGGACCCCGCGAAGGCCAAAGACTTCAAATTTTGGGGATGGTGAAACTTGGTCAACCTAAAATGATGACTTGGGGACTCACTAACCACTTAGTACCTCAAAAATAGGGGCACACAAAATGAGATGATAGAAAAAGGGTGACTCGACGAAAGCTAAAAAAAGGGAGGGTCCCCATTTAGAATGGGGCATGTGTGCTATAGGCACAATAGGTGTGACTTTCTCAAAGCCACTTGCTTGTCTGTGTGAGTGCATACTAGTCACATGCGTATGTTTCTTACTGGGAGCTCACCTAGTGGATGGCTTGAGGTTCCACTAGCCCTTGTGAGCATGTGTTTGGATTGCATAGTGGACATCATGTTCCACTTAAAAACATTCTTGGACAAACAACCTAGATCTGATCCAAAGTGTGTAGGACAAATGGTCCAAGCTTGATCCACCCTTTTTTTTGTTTTTATTTCTTTATGTCTTTGGCAGTGTATGCTTGTGTCTTGTTTTTGCTCCTTACATCATTTTTCATGTGTTTTCCTTTGTTTCTATTTTGGTTTGACATAGGATCTTAATCTTGCGGGCTTGCCTAACCCTCCTAATCATTGTCATCTTATCTTACTAGTATTTGTACACTTAGACCCCTCTTGATGCGAGTTGTCTATTTTAGTGTGAGCTTGAAGAAATTTCATCCTCTCACTGAAGTAGGGGATAAATGTAGTGTATAAAATTTTATCCCTTTATATTTTCATACTTTTTTGGGCCCTCCCTACTAAAATTGGGCATCTTTATGCCTTGTTTGGTCCTATTTTGCATCCACAAGCCTTAATTAATGCATCTTTCTGAGGATAATCCTGACACATCTAAATACCAATCATAATTCCATTATTTTTTGTTTTACGGCCTAAATTTAGTGATATAGGACTCATACACCACATTGGGCATATAGGTCCTACCTAAGTTTTGGGGCCTAGATCTAGATTTTTCATAAAACTAAACATTTCTTGACATTTGTGTCTCGAGCTTAACCTACTTGGACTCATATGCCCAAACTAATGTATGATTTCAACTTATCTTAGACCTAATTTAAATTCAAATTATTTGTGGTATTTTATTCTCCTAGATCTAATGTTAACATGTAGTGTTGTAATTTCGGGGAATTTGGCATAAACAAGTATAAATACAAGGTTATTTCATATATTTTCTTCTAAAAAATTGATGAGGGCATTCATATAGAAATTTTATGATTACAAGATAATTTAGGAGCATTCAAGAGTGATTATCAAGCATTTTGGAGAATTATTCAAGAATCAAGCATCATGTCAAAGTCATCATACATCATGTTTAATTTTGAGCTAACATTGGTGATGTAACATTTTATGATTCTATAGTGTAGGAAAATTCATACCTTTGCATTTTCACACTTGTTTGGGCCCACCTTGCATTATTTATCCTTATTTATGTCTTAATTAGTCCTATTTTACATCCACAAGCCTAATAAACTACATCTTTTTTTGGCTAATCCCGACAATCATCAACGGATAAATGATAATTTAATGATTTTATCTGTGTCCCTAATTTTTCGACTAGGACTAAAATTCCACCTAGGGTGTCTTTTTCCTCCATGTGTCTTGGGACCATATTTTCAAGGCATCTTAAATTGGTCCCTTTTTGGAGTTAGTGCCTCGAGGTTTGAGCCTTGGGACTAAGATGCCAAGTAGAGTGTCTTAGTCCTCCTTAGCTTACTTTTAGGATTCAATTTCAAATTTTGGTAGGATTTAGCCTCCTTCATTTAATAAATTCGTATGTCATCTTGGTGTGGTGTGATTTCGGGATATTAAGCATAGATACGTATAAATACAAGATTCCTTCACTAATTTTCAATCAAGTCTTTTGTGAGAGCATTCCTAATAGTAAGTTGGAGTCCACAAGAGAATTCAAAAGAAAATCTTCAAGCATTTTGAGCCATCATCAAGATTCAAGCATCATCATCTTTGTTTTGGAGCTAACAATTGTGATGTAGGTTTCTATAATTCAAGCTAACATTGCATTCAAGATCTATCTTATTCAAGCAATATTCAATATGCACATCCATGAAAACCCTCTCAAGCATATATGCAACACTCAATCACAAGGGTTTGGTGATTTGTAGCATTTCCACATGTTCATTCATCATTCTCCTTCTCTATTTCATTTCATTTCAAGGTTGAATTACCAACAAGGGGTTTGACCAAGGCAAACCCCCATTTACTAACATTCAACAATTTTTTCCCTCTCTTGCATGTTTTTGATTACAGATTTAGGTTGAAGACTTGAAGATCGTGTGGATTGCAAGATTGGAAAGTTGCAAAGGTGCATTACAAATTTGACATCTTCATAGAAACTCACTTACATGTCAAATCTAGAGGTTTTAGAACCTGAGATATGAGAGGAAGCAAGTGCAGACCTTGGAACTCAAGATTTCATTTGGAGTTTTCATAAATATGGAATGGGACTAATACACCACTTAGGGCATCTTAGTTCTCCTAGGGGTATTTTTTAGAGATTCTTTGAGATTTTGCATCTTCCCCAAAAAATAACAGAGGGACTAAGAGAACAGTAAGGGCGTCTTAGTCCTCACAAGTATATCTTGACAGTATTTTCACATTTCCTGAATCCTCACATCTCCAAACTTGCCAAGTTCACAAATCCTAACTTTATGTTGCATAATTTCATCATTTGCATATTTCATTTATCTTCGATAACTAGGTTTTGTAGGTTGAATGCTTATTTGTCTTTCTAAGCATTTTCTTGGTAGTGAACCCCTTAAAGATATAAAAGAGCACATCCACATTCCTAAACCCTCCTAATTGAGAATTCACTCACGTTGTGAGGTTTATGGTCAATCCAACTAGGGTTATTAGGACATTGTTGAATGATTAGTGGGAATGTGGAGTGACATTTCATCACCCCGTATCCAATATAAATCATTTTGGTGAAACCAAATTCTTTGAATATTCTTTTTCTGATTTGCAGTCCATAAAAGTCCTAGATCTACATTGCATCTTGCATTATTGAACTTGCATCTAGGGTTTCTTGCTTTTACTTTAGTGAAAATGCATATAGGTTGAATTTTTTCTTTCTTGCATCATCTTATCTGATAGGAAAACTGAAAAGTGCATTATCAATCATTCTAATTGCATTTAGGAACATTCTTATTGCATTCAAAAATTGAAAAAAAATCATTCAACTTTGCATCTAATTGCTTCATCGTAGTCATCTTTCCTTGCATTCATTGGTGTAGTTTTCTATTTCCAAACTTTAGGCTCCTAGATAGGCAATCTGAGAACACTCTTATCAACCTAGAATTGTTTGATTTTCTAAAAAAAATACCCTAACTAGGACAAAAATACCCTTGGTGGCATCTTAGTCCCTCTCTCGATTCCTATCTCAGATCCAAGAGCTTTTTGAACCATTTACTATCTGTTTCAACTTTTGAGAACTCATAATTTTACTAGGAGGACTAAGATGCCATCCCTGGCGTCTTAGTCCCTGTTGACTTTAAATTTTCCTTTTTTAGGGTTTGAAATTAGTTTTTTGTGCTTCTATTTGCAGTAGTTACTTTCATGTTACAACTTTTTGATTTTCTATTTTATAGGATTTAGTGAATCTATCTTAATTAGTCTTCATTCATTGCATTTTCAACATTCAAAATGACATTTACATCATTCCATTTTTAGTCTATTACATAGTGTAGTCAATAAATTACCTTGTTTTAGGTCTGAAAATCTGAAAATGCTCACATTTCTAAAACTTTGCATAATATGAACAAAAGTACTTTTCACTTTTGCATATGCAATGTTTACATTCATAAAAAAAATCATAATTTTGATAGAAGTGATTTTCATTTATGGATATACAATGTTTGCATTCTTAAAGTTTTGCATACATTGGATAAACATGTTTTACATCTTTGAATATGCATTATTTACATTATTAAAGCATTGCATGAGATGGTTACAAGTTCTTTATATTTTGGTCAAGAAATTTTAGTACCTTACCTTTCTAAACACTCTAAGAAAAAGTTCATATACCCTCTCTACAAGAGTGTTTTAGTGAAAGAGAATGCAACCTTGGACATTCCTAAAAATCATATTCATTCTTTCCCTAATATCTCTCCTATTGAAAAGGAATATATTTCGTGTTAGAAGAACTAATCAAAGAGATTTTCTAGAATCCTAGTTGTTTATGTCCTTCTACCTCTCTTAGTGGACCAAAAATTGATGAACAAGAAGAAACAACCATACATAATCATGATGACCACATAAACATTGAAACTTCAACTAGTCTACATTCATATCCCAACATCTTCACCTCTTGTGATAATGTTCTAGAGGATGAAAGTGTATATGAGGAAGATATGTTGGTGTTGGATGATCAAAGGAGTGAAAATTTTAAAAATCATGACAATCACATTTGTTTTCCTCCTAGTATCTCTCCTAGTTGTGAAGAAGATACTTTGATGATAGAGAATCTTATTTGTCCCCCTTCACCTAGGGAAACGCTTATTGAGTAAGAAAATTCAACCATTGATCATTCCCCTACTTTCAATAAATTCATTTTGGAAGAACCAATCCTTGAATTTCAAGAACATTTAGTTTGTAGCTCTCCTAAAAACTCTCATACTAGGGAAGATATCACAGTGGAAGAAAATGATAACATTGGCTATAGTAATTCCTTAGATGAAGATGATGAAGTAACATTAGACTCCTCTTCACTAAAAGATCATGAAGATAAGGGTAATTCTTGTAAGGTTATCCACATTATATACCCCTTGGATTACTCTCCTAGGCCTAAACTTAACATTTATCCAACCTCGCAAAAACCACAAGTTGAAGACAAATCTATTCTTATGCTTGAACCACCTAAGAAAAATGTTTCATAGAAACTGAGTTACAATATTGTTTCTCATACATAAAACACTAGGAACAATCCAAAACTAATCCAAACACCTTCAACATCCCTCCCATTGCCTAATCCTATCCTACCCAGCCCTATCTTACCAGGTCATCATCGAGGAAAGGAGCGACCTTGTCAAAAATCTAAAGAACACTCCTATTAAGATATCATTATGGGACCTCATTCAAGCCTCCCCTCATTATCATAACATGATTCAAAATTATTTACAACAAGTTCATATCCCTTCTAATGCACAATCGAATGACATAGCAACAATGATTCAGGGAATAAATGCTAACATTTTTTTCCACCAAAGTGAGCTTCCTGCTTTGGAAGTGCAAAAAAATATGATACTTTCATGATCTCAGCTTGATAAAATACAATAGGGATAAAGTTAACCCTTTTTGATAATGTCTCAACCTTAAATATGTGTAGTGCAAGGCTTTTGGAAAAACTTGGTGTTGATAAATAAAAAATTCAACCCGACTCTTTATATATCAAGGGATTTGATAATATGGGAAATAAATTGC
This sequence comes from Sequoiadendron giganteum, assembly GCA_007115665.2. Classification (NCBI taxonomy): domain Eukaryota; kingdom Viridiplantae; phylum Streptophyta; class Pinopsida; order Cupressales; family Cupressaceae; genus Sequoiadendron; species Sequoiadendron giganteum. Next base: position 310,181,005 of record CM021104.1, read on the forward strand.
TTGGAGTGATCACTTTACCTATTATAATTGGAAAGGCTACCTTGAAAACCCTAATCCATGTTATTCCTAATGATCTTTCATACAATATTTTAGGTAGACCATCGATTGATGAGATACATGTGGTTCCTTCTACCATTCATCATAAAATGAAGTATGTCTACAACAACAAAGTGCATACATTGGATGTTGATAATGAGTCTTACAGTGTTTTAAAACTTAATAAAAAAAAGGAAAATCCTTTGAATACATTAACACCATCTACACAAGTCAAACCCGTGCAATACAAAGTAAAACAAATTGAGGAAATCGTGAAGCTCTTAGAAGATGATTGGGATTCCTTAGATTTCGAAGACATGTTCACGGGAGAATACAAGATCATAAAAAAGATTCAAACAAGGGAAAATAAAAAGTATTAATGCCAACACAAAATGTGGAAGACCCTTCAAAAGCATCCACCTCAACCACTTTAAAACAAGAGACAACATATTACACAACAAACAATGATGAACTCAATAATGAAAAACCATCAGATCTGAAAGAAATGAAAAATATTTATGGAAAAGGTTATAAGCTCATGAAACAACTTGGATATAATGGAAAAGGATGTGGTGCTCGAGAACAAGATATTTTTGTCCCTATAGAACCTAACACACAAGAAACAACTACTGGTATTGTTTATTAGCCTTTGATAGAAATAAACAAGCCTTCACTTAATATCAACACTCTAATAAAAGATTCCTTTAAGCCAACTTTGATAGTAGTGCATCCTGAATTGATAGACACTAGTGATCTTGAGTGTTATCCTTTGCAAGAACTGAAACAAACAAAGAAATCCTCACTTAATGTAAATTTCATCACACAAAACACTAAGGATTTGAATTCGTTAGATTTTACACCCTTTAGTAAAGAAGAGAAAAAAATATTGTAATATAAAGAATCTTGTGTAGGTATGACACCTTGTACTAAACAAGAAACTTCTTTGTCACAAAATAATGAAACATCTTCTATTTTTTACCAAGAGAGTATCTTGGCGAGAATCCTCCAAGATTGACTGATCTCTCTTGCCCCAAGAACACAAAAGAAATTGTATTACAAGACTTCATTTTGTGCATATCATAGAGTTCATGGTCATACTACTAATAAATGTGAGGCTTTGAGTAACAAAATTATACATCTTAAAGATTGTGGTGCTCCTCCTTGGGTTAAATCACCTAGTTCCTCTAACTAATACTTATTTTCATCTTATTTGGATCATCCTTGTCTTGCACTAAGTGGGGGCAAGGGGTAAGATATCCTTGTCCTTGTATGTCACTTGTTGTTGTCTCTTTTGGCTAGTTGACCACCTTTCATGTGCATATAAGAGCAAAATTGGAATGTGGGTGACATGCCTTAAGTTGGCTCACATGTGACATTTTGGGGGCCCAAACCCTTCCCTTTTCATGATGTAGCTTATCATAAACATATGTCATAGGGATTTTTGAATAATCTCTCATGTTTTCTTCTACTTTAAAGTAATTTCTCTCAATAATGGTGTTAGTAATTGCTTTAAAGTGGGGGCATACATCGATGCTTATGTTTCATTGTGCGATTTTATTTCTTCCTATGATACATCCTTTTCTTGGTGGTGTCATTGGGTTTGATTTCCTTCGAGAGTGTGATATTTCTTTGAATTTTCTTCTATTGTAAAAATTAAGTACAATTTGTTCCCTAAGATGAGGCCTTGCACGAACTAAGCAAAATCCCTTTGAACATCTCTCTTTATTTTTATGTTGTGTTTACTTTTCGTGCCTCATTAAATTCATGGAGGTATGGCTTTGATAAGGTTTTTTGGGGCTCACCTAGTGAACAACTAGCTTCACTATCCCTTATGAGCATGCATTTTCTTTTTGTCCTTATCATAGTCTTGGGGGTATGACATTGATATAGACTTCTTGGGACTCACCTAGTGGACAACTAGCTCCCACAAGACCTTTTTGAGCATGCACTTTTGCTTACATAGTGGACAACGTGTTCCACTTGTAAAAATTTTTGGACAAATAGCCTAGACCTAGTCCACCACGTTGGACGACCAGTCGAAGCTTGATCCATTGCATTATTCCTTTTTATTTTCATTTTCTTTTTTGGTGTATGTTTTCGATCTGATTATGGCTTCATATATCATCTGCATGTGTGTTCCTTTGTGCCTTTTTTGGTATGTTATAGTATCTTAATCCTGGGGGCTTGACCACCCTCTTGGTTACTGTTATCTTATCTTACTACCATTCATAAATTTGAACCCCTCTTGATTGTGTGGTTGGCTACTTTAGTGTGAGTTTGAAGCAAGTTCATCCTCTCACTAAATTGTGGACCAAATGTAGTGTAGGAAAAAGCATACCCTTCTTTGGGATCGCCTTGCTGTACTTATCCTTCTTTATGTCTTAATTGGTCCTATTTTGCATCCACAAGCCTAATAAACTACTTGTTTTTTCTAGCTAATCTCGACAATCTTCATTGGATAAATGATAATTTAATGATTTTGTCTATGTGCCCTTGATTTGTGGACTAGGACTAAAATTCCACCTAGGGTGTCTTTTCCATCCATGGGTCTTGGGACCTTGATTTCAAGGCACCTTAAATTTGTCCCTTTTTGGAGTCTTTGCCCTGATATTTGAGCCTTGGGACTAAGATGCCACTTAGGTCATCTTAGTCCTCCTTAGTTTATTTTCAGCATTTAATTTCAAATTCTAGTAGGATTTAACCTTCTTTATTTAATAAATTCATATGTCGGCTTGGTGTGGTGTAATTTCATGATATTAAGCATAGATAGGTAAAAATACAAGGTTCCTTCACTCATTTTCAATCAAGTCTTTTGTGAGAGAATTACTAATAGTAAGTTGGAGTCCACAAGAGAATTCAAGATAAATTCTTCAAGAATTTGGAGTCATCATCAATATTCAAGCATCCTCATGTTTGTTTTAGAGTTAACAATTATGATGTAGGTTTCTATAATTCAAAATAACACTACATTCAAGATCTATGTTATTCAAGCAAGAATCAAGATCCACATCCATTTCAGCCCTCTTAAGAATATACTCAACATTCTACCACAAGGGATTGGTGAGTTGTAACATTTTCATTTGTTCATTCATCATTCTTCTTCTCTATTTCATTTCATTTCAAGGTTTAATTACCAACAAGGGGTTTGACCAAAGCAAACCTACATTTACTAGCATTCAACAAGTTTTTCCCTCTCTTGCATGTTTGTGATTGTATATTTAGGTTGAATACTTGAAGATCATTTGGAGTACAAGATTGCAAAGTTTCAAATTTGCATTACAAATTTTTCATGTTCATAGAAAATCAATTATAGGTCAAAACTAGAGGCTTCAAAACCTAAGATTTGAGAGGAAGCAAGTGCAAACCTTGGAGCTCAGGATCACATTTAGAGTTTTTCATAAATCTAGAATGGGAATAATATGTCACTTAGGGCATCTTAGTCCTCCCATGGGTATTTTTTAGATATTCATTGAGATTCTATTATGAGATCTGAAGATTCCAAATCTGCCCCGAAAAACAACATCGAGACTAAGACAATAGTAAGGGAGTTATAGTCCTCCTAGGAATATTTTGATAACATTTTCACATTTCCAAAATCCTCACAACATCTCCAGACTTCCCAGGTACACACATCCTAACTTTTTGTTGCATAATTTCATCATTTTCATCTTTCATTTAGCTTGCATAACTATGTTTTGTAGGTTGAATGCTTATTTGTCTTCCAAGCATTTTCTTCGTGGTGAACCACTTAATGATCTGAAAGAAAACATCCCCCCATTTTCTAAGTCCTTCTAATTGAGAATTGACTCGCCTTGTGAGGTTGATGGTCAATCCAACTAGGGTTCTTAGGATATTGTTGAATGATTAGTGGGAATGTGGAGTGACATTTCATCACCCCATATTCAACATAAATCAGATTCAAGCAAGCATTCAAGTAAAGATCTGTATCTTTCAAGAAAAGAATCAAGATCCACATTCATAGGAGCCATTACATACATAATTTCAGCCTTTTGTTCAAGGATTTGGTGAGTTGCAACATTGCATACTTGTTCATTCATCGTTCCTTCTTTCTATTTGATTTAATTTCAAGGTTTGATTACCAAAACGAGGTTTGGCCAAGGTAAACCCCTCTCCACTAACAAAACAACATTATTCCATCTCTTTGATGTGTGATTGCAGATGTAGGTGATTTAGGTTGAAGATCCATTAAAGAGAAATATTGGAGAAAAGTTGTCAAGTTGTCAAAGTTGTCATCTACATTGCAAGATCACAGAAAGTCGCCTATAGATTGCAATTTAGTGTTTGAAACTTAGAAGTTTGATAGGAGAGAAGCTACAGGAGAACCTAAGAATATATCATCATTTTAGATCAAACCTGATATTGGGACTAAATCACCACTTGTGGTGTATGAGTCCCAATATACCTAATTTCAAACATTTCCAATATATCTTGAGTTGACAATTCTAGATTCCAATTTTTGTCAAAAACCCTAATTTAGGACTAAATTTCCCTACTAGCATATGATTCCCAGTGTGCATTAAAATTTATTATTTTAGGGGTTTTATACCCTCATTCAAGCCTCTTCAATTTCCAAGTGCACCTCTATACTTTCGCAATTTATTGTTCTGATTTGAGTTCACTTTCTAGGTCTTTTACTTAAGTTTTATGGTAAACCCCCTTTTAGTATTTAATCACACCCCTAGGACACCTTATTGTAGATTTATTTACCTCATCTTCATCCCTATATTGAGATCTCTAAGGTTTCCTTGAATGAAACTTGTAGGAAATTTTTTGTTCTATCTCGAAAAATATAGAGCGATGATTTTCTAGGTTAAATTATTATTTTTAAAAGTGGGATAAAATGACAAAAAAATTGTTTTATAGGAGGTGAAAATTTAGAATAATGTGGCTTAGTTACAATCATATCCTCAATTAGTTGTAATTTCTTCATGAAAAGATTTGGCACCAAAATTGTCTTGAGTTTCCCAAGTAAAAAAGAAATAAACTGTACCTGCAAGGAGAAGCAAATATAGAATTGGAAAATCAAACACTTCTTAAGCAAGCCTAGTTTGTATTTGAAACTTTTAAGTCATTGATTTTTCCCCATACTTATCAGGAAGGAAATCGATTGGCTGAAATTTTGGAAAACATGGAGTGTGACAATGAATGTTTTTATTTTCACAAGGGTGTAATATTTTGCATTCTTGCCCTAAGGTGGCAAAAATAATTTCAACAAAAAGCTTTGTGTAATTTATTTGATGGTAGTTTAGTCTTGTAATTCACATCCTCATAGCTAGTCAGTACGGGTGTGTTGGAAAAATACCACCATGGATGTCGCTTTCCATCTATCACATGGGCTACAATGTGTTGCTTAGCTACTAATGATTTGTGTTATCTTATAGGGTGACTTTGTTAATTTTGGAAATGATGCATGAGTGAAAGAATTTCCTTAGTTGGTGGAAATAAATAAGGAAAAACAAAGTCCTTTCATACCTATGAAAGGGAGCTGGTTTGCAATCCCTTTGGTATCCCGATGGGGTTGTATTAAGGAGACAACTCAATATCGATGGGATAGAAATGGTAGTCCCCTCTACATTTTGATGGAGGCTCATTGGAGGGAAATATGGATATAAGTGGGACCTTGAGGCTTGTCCCTTCAACATTTTAATGGATGATAAGAAATGGTATCAGAGGGATAAATGAATATCGACATGACCTAAAATTTGGTCCCTTCAATATCTCGATGGAGCTATATCAAGGAGACATTATGATATCGGGGTGAGCTAAAATGTGGTTCCTATGATATTCTGATGGAAGACAAGATCTCTTCATTAGAGGGACAAGTGGATATTGATGGTATGTTGATGATGGTCTCTTTGACATCCTAATAAGATGGTGATATTAGTAGATGGTGAATGTTGAGGTGACATGTGTCTTTGTGGGCCCACACCGTTTGCTACTGATATTGGAGAGAAGGGTGAATAGTTGTATCAAAGAGATATTAGGTATCAGAGTGAGCTGAAATGTGGTCCCTTCAATATTCTAATGGAAGGTAGGATCTCTTCATCTGAGGGATAGGTGGATGTTGATGATGGTCCCTTTGACATCCTAATAGGATGGTAACATTAGTTGATGGCGAATATTGAGGTGACATGTGTCTTTGTGGGCCCGTGACTTTTTCCAGTGGTATCAAAGAGAAGTACAAATATCAGTGAGAATCTAAAGTGTATCAGCCTAATATGTTGGTGTGCCTCTAATGGTGTAAAGCGCCAAAGGAAAATCAATGAGCCACATCGAGATGCTAGGGATTTTTTGAAGAGATAGTCTCAGGGGTCTCTTCAATATCCCAATGTCAGTTCAGTCAATGGTGCAAGGAGGAATTCTAGTGGTACTTGGTGAATAATTAGGTGAAATTGAAGTGACAAAGGGGTATCATAGGGAGCTAAATTGTAGTCCCTTTGATATTTTAATTGAAGCTCATTGGGAGGAAAGGCATTAAAGTGTCTCAGTTTGATATGTTGGTGTACCTTTGATTGTGTAAAGCGCTAAAGGAAAATCAATGAGCCACATCGAGGTGATATGGATTTTTAAAAGAGACAATCTCAAGGGTCTCTTTGATATCCTGATATCAGTTTAGTCCACGGTGCAAGGAGCAATGCTGGTGGGACTCGATGAAGAAGTAGAAAACATCAAAGTGATAAAGAGATATCAAAGGGAGTTGAATTGTATTTTATTTGATATTTTGATGCAAGCTCATTGGGAAGAAAAGCATATGTCAATCAGACCAAGAAAATTATCCCTTCAACACAGTGAAGTCCTGGCAATAGCTTTATTGTGTTTGTTTAGGTCACGACATTACTACGCAGCAACTCCCCAATTACCAGATCTAATTTTTATAGCTTCAAGGCCAACTTTAATGCATTCTATGACTCCTCCAAGTGGATTTGTGGTGACCATACTCATTCATTTTTTTTACCAAATGTACCCATGTAGGGGAGAAAGGAGAGAACTCTATTCAATGTCTTTGTAGGGGTGATTGAGCTTTGCATAATAGTCTTTTGGTTTCCTTTGATAGATTACATTGTATAGGGTTTAAGAATTTAGGCAATCAGATGTAATTTTGGTTGTCATCTAGGTTGATAAAATATTTCCATATAAATCTTCGACTTACATAGTTCTAGCCTTCTAAAGGCACTTTTATAATTATCTAATACTATATCAATATAATCTATAGGCTAATAGCCTTTTAACTATATATATATATATATTATTTATTTAATTATTTATTTAGAATTATATTTTCTTAAATTATTTTATAAATTTTAATGTCTCTATTAATTTGTCTAAGTGTGTAAGGAAATCTATTGACAAAGATAAAACTAAATCAAGTAAAAGATCTATTTCACAAAACCAAAATCAATAATATTTAGTAATGTTGGACTATGTAGGTTGATAGTAGAGGGGGTTTAGAGGTTAGATATCAACAAAATGGTTTCATCTCTAAATAAATATCTTATCACATGCATATCCATAAATATTTTTCAAATAACCAAAATGTGACACAAAATATCACTCTAGTATTAAGGAGAAAGGGAATAAATCAATTAATGTGATAGAAGAAGGAATTTGGTTTTAAGAAACATGTCCATGAGAGGTGGGGTATTTAAAATTCATTCCTAATCCTCTATAGATCACTTTGCATATGCCAATAAGAAAAAACAAAATTCTATATGTTGGTCTTATAAGATCCATGAAGCTAGTTTTTTTATACACCATATAGTTTTATACTCTATCGATGCATCATAACCCCAAGTACATCTACTTAATCCTAACTCTAGTTTAGATAAGAAAGGATAAAATAGTTAGACCAATGTCACCCAAGTTAACTACAATTCTATCTAGGTTTTCCTAAAACTAATAGTAGACACCTTTTTGTAATGGCATGACCCTAAGAAAAATTGCTAGTTTTGGTAAAACCCTTTCACTATAATTTTGATTAATGGGTATGTGCAGGATCATGATGGGCCAAAAGGTGGCGATATGTAAGTGATATGATGGCCCATGTGGCTGACGACTTTTTTTTTACCCAAAATTGATGAAATGAAAAGGGTTTTTAAAGGATATTCTCAGCTTTCCACCAATATAAATTATGCTTTACTTTGAATTTAATAAATAATTATTATTCATTTTCGATTTGAATTATGACTAAAGTCTTGATTGATAGGCTGATTGAAAAACATTTATAACTTTCAAATGGTATCACATTTTTTTAATCTAAAACATGTGTCACACTCTATGCTTCGTATACTATAGGATTACAAAAAAATAATTGAATTTCATGAAGTTTTGACCAAGTTAAGGTGGTCAGACATATGATTTTTTATATTGTTTAAAAATTTTAATAAAAAAATCATAATTAATTATTTAGTTGGAAAAATAATACAAAAAAATATGCATCACATCAGTACATGAGTCCTCTACTTATGTCTACAATATTATAAAAAAATATTATAATTTTATTGTGGTTAGGATGGTCTGACAGACACATACTTCTTATTTTTTCTCTGAAATTTAAGTTTTACTGCATTGAAATTTCAAAATTTCACCAAATAGATTTTTATTTTTTAAAAATAAACCTAGTATTTTAGAAATTACATTCAATTTTCTATAGATTCTATTGTTACACATTTTTTAAATAATATAGATAACTGACTCAAATTTTTACGTCAATTTGTCTAACTCTGATTTTCTGAATTTTTATTGCCATTTAAGGGCCTGTTGTTTCCATGATGATCCTACACATACCCTATAATATTATATTTACTAATCTATTAGTTGGAGGATTCATTATTATATTTTGTCTTGCAATATTTTTAGATTGAAATACATAAGCATATTTGTACATCAAATCTTTTTGGAAACTTGATGGTATATTTTTTATTGCTCTTTTAGGTTCTATTTTCGTAATGCATGTGATGCCAATAAAAACTATTTTTAGCCAAATTTAGTGTGGTTAATATCCTAATTTTATAAGGTAGAAATAATAATATAATACAATAAAAACAAGGTACATAAGGTTCCTAGTAAAAATATTAAGGTATTTTAATTATTTTAGTACAATTGGAGGAGATAATGAAGACAAGATGCAAAAAAATTGATGCTTTATTCAGATTCTTGTAACAATATTTATACAAGCAGAAAGAAAACAAAATGATAGCAAGAAGTTAAATGGTGGAGGATTTCATGCCCTAAATTTAACACTTAGGATATGAACACAACCAACTTTTTATTATTAAACAAGTAAAAATAAAACCGATTCACTAACAACCATGTACGCACATGGTCATGCATCTATATGCATTGATGGATGAATGTGCAACATTGAAATCTGACACATTATCTAAAGGCAAGGTGTGAATATATGTTTCATTTGGTTGACAGTTATATCTAGGGAATGTTGTCACTATGCTAACTCGAAGGTTAGGTCCAATGTTTTCTAAACCAATCCCATACAATATTATTATTAGAATGATAGAAATTAGGGTTGTTATGATTAAATGGTAACTATTGGTTGCATAAATCTAATTCCACACAACTCCAATTTAACCTTTTTAAGAATGATAAAATTGATGTCATTGATTCTAGTTCTAGCATCTATGGATTTACTATCATTAGCACTCTTAATAACCAAATTGTTTAATTATCAAATCTAGTAGTGATGTTATTAATATTGTTGGTTGAACAATAACAATAACATCAACCTTTATTGGTCTTCTTTAATATTTCAATCCTTATAAAAGAATGATAGTGCTAATACATTAAATTTATTATGTGTAACTTTGATATCATTAATCACATGAGTATTAGTGTGATCACTATTTATTTTCCCCTCCTAGTATTTTCTTCCCTACTAAAAGACAACAATAATAATGCAACCAAGCTAATTATGTATCATCATTGATATAAAATAATGACACCCATATTGACGTTATTTAAAATTGCAATGTTATTGTATACAAAATCATTAATGATGCTATGTGTATTGTATGTTAACAATCTCTTAATGTGATATGTATGGTATCAATATTATATCTAATGTCACTTATTTGAATTATTGTCTATGTTATAATATTATTTTTTTGAGGATAACTTTATTATATTTATATTACACATTGATTTCTCTATGGTATTAACTTATCATATTGACATTTCATTAATGTTATTAATATGATTCATTACTATGTTAGCACTTATTCTATATTCATTATCCATTTGATTAATAAATATAATACTGTTTAATATTGACCATTGTCATCAACATTAACAGTTCTTAGTAATACTAATATTATTATTAACTTGATATTAATATTAGATCAATTGATATCAACATTAATACTAATATTGAATCTATAAATTTTCTTATTAATATTACTTATATTAACATTGGTATTAAATATAATACTAATATTAGCATCAATAGATATTAATATTTATGTTAAATTTGTTAAAATTATTATTATTTATAAAATTTATATTAATTATCAAATCTACTTATATTGCCAATTAAATCGTAATATTACTATTAAATCTGTTAGTAGTTGATATCTTCCCTAAAATGGCATTAATGTTAATAGTTCTCCACTCGTTAGCAATATATATTGGTTACTATTGTTTATAGCACTAATGTTAATACTATTTGTTGAGGATTGCAGATGTTATCTTCACGAGATTAAACGTTATTTAAGAATTCTTTTATATCTATTTTAAACAAAAAGGAGGCACCATTATTTTGGGTTATCATGTTGGGTTTTGAAAAGTAGCTATCACTTTAATATTAAAATAAGATGTGCTTGCCCTAATGTTGGGCGCTAAACACAAAAAACCCTAATTTTTTCTTGTTGTTTGAAGCATAGGAAAATAATATGTACGAAATGGTGAATTAGTGAGGACGAGTGCTGCAAGAGCCGACTGCAACAAATCATTGTAGATTTCTTTGTTTGTGAAGGAACATTAAAAGTTTTGTTCCTCCACATGCATACAACTATTTAGGTAAAGCATCATTTTTTTTTTTAAAGATTCATATTAAGCCTCTAGGTTCCTATTAAGCCTATAGGTTGTTCCTTCACATGCATAAAACTATTAAGCCTCTAGGTTCCTATTAAGCCTATAGGTTGTTCCTCCACATGCATAAAACTATTTAGGTAAAGCATCATAAGATTCATATTAAGCCTCTAGGTTCCTATTAAGCCTATAGGTCCCTCGTTGATAGTTCTAATTTTCATGGGAGGTCCTAATTTCAACCTAGGAGGGTTTAATATGTAAAAATTAGGGTTTAAAGGTTAAACTAGGTAATTAGGGTTCAAATTATCTCATTTTCACTTTGAGCATATAGAAAATTATTGCCTTTAGATTTCTCTTTTCGTTTCATGTTTTTGAATTTTTGTGTTTGTGTAATTAATGCATGAAGTCAAAGTTGTCGCTAGCATTAGATTTATGATTTTTTTTATTTTGCATCACTTTTAGTGCTTCTTCCATTTACGAATAGATTGCTCTTGATTTTTCTATTTGCATTTTCCCAAAAAGTTCGCTCTTGACCTACACTTTCACATCTATTCTCACTTTTGACATTTTCATTTCATTTTGTACGCCCTTGTTGAAATTTTTACTTTTGAAATATATATTCACTTTTGAAATTTTCTCATTTGTCTTTCTTTATCGCTTTTGACTAATCAATGTTTGCATTTGGCTGGTTTGTTCACTTTTACAAAAAATATGTTCATTTTTAACAAAAAAATAAATCCTTTTGCCCTTTTTTGAAAATTTTAGCCATTTTTTTCATCGTCGCAGGTTCGTTTCATATTTTATAGAAAATGCTTAACATTGTGGGTTGAATGGTTGTAGGGGATTCTTAATTTGCTTATGTCAAGGGAGCAATGACCTTGAGAGTTGATTTTATCATTGGTTTCCAAGAGTTGGAATGAGATGTGCTAGATGTTATTGGGTTGTGACACATATGCTACATGTTGACTATCAGACGCCACCGAATGATGATTACCACTCTTGTGGAGAGGTGGAAATCAGAGAGCTTTTCCTTTCATTACCTACTAGGGAGGTCACCATCACCCTAGATGATGTGTGGAGGATCCTTTATTTTCCTATTCATTGAGATCTTGTTACATATTTTTTTCAATGAGGTACCTGTGCTATGTGTCAAGTACTTGGTGTGAGACATCTTCAAGTTCACGAGGCAAAGGGACTTATCTAATTTTGTAGGCAGTTTCAATCATGTTTCCTTTGTCCTCTATGGTTTGGTCAAGGGGATCGTCATTCTTGATAGGAAAGGTAGATAGTTCCATCTTGGTTGGGGTGTGTGCATTGAGAAGATGTTTGAGCATGGCACCAGATATGCATGGGGCCCATGTCTCCTTGCACATTTGTAAGAATATATGCAGGAGGTTGTGTATCATGGAGGGAGATCTATTTCTATGCGTGTCTCTTTACTATATGTATGGGCCTAGGAGCACATCCCAGTTGCTCTGCCTGATGGTATTTTGGATCAAACTCTAGAGGACCCATATTCTTATTCTTATGGTGATTTATTCACTCTATTTGGCTTGGATAGCTTCCTTACTGGCATCATGTTTTAGATGATATGTGAGTATGTGTAGGATCATCATGGAAAAAATAGGACCTTAAGTGGCAATGAAAATTCAGAAAATCAGAGTTAGGCAACTTGACATAAAAATTTGAATAAGTTAACTATATTATTGCAAAAATATGTAAGAATAGAATCTGTAGCAAATTAAATGTAGTTTCTAAACTACTAGGTTTTTTTTTTTTGGTGAAAATTTGAAATTTCAATGCAATACTGCTTAAATTTTAGGGAAAAAATAAGAAGTAGGTGTTTGTCTGATCACCCTAACCACAATAAAATTGTAATTGTTTTTTATAATATTTTAGATATAAGTAGAGGACTCATGTTCCGATGTGATGCATTTTTTTTGTAATTGTTTTCTAAGTAAATAATTAATTATGAATTTTTTATTACAACTTTTAAAAACTATAAAAAACCTGTATGTTTGACCACCTTAACTTGGTCAAAACTTCATGAAATTATTTTTTTCTTTTCTTAATCCTATAGTATGTGAAGCATAGAATGTGACGCATGTTTCAGATTCAAAAAATGTGATACTGTTTGAAAGCTATAGATATTTTTCAATCAGCATATCAATCATGACTTTAGTCGTAATTCAAATAGAAAATGAATAATAATTATTTATTAAATTCAAAGTGAAGCATAATTTATATTAGTGGAAATTTGAGAATCTCCTTTAAAAACCCTTTTGGTTTCATCAATTTTGGGTAAAAAAAAAGTCGTCAGCCACATGGGCCATCATATCACTTACATATCGCCACTTTTTGGCCCATCATGATCCTGCACATACCCATGCCAAGTTTTGTATGGAGACCATATTTTGATTGTGAGGCCTAGGATGATGACTAGGAGCATTTACCATTTTATAGATAGGCTCGATGGCTCATTGGTTGTGTTCACTCCTTACTAGAGAGATATCTACCTAATAGGGTTTGTCGGTAGTTTGGTGAGAGGTAGGGTCATTTTGTAAACATTTATGAGGCTAGTTTTTTCCAAACTACCAGAGAGGTCTATGTATGGGGTTTATAGGCTAATCATGATGTCATTATGAATTTTAGACCTCTTTCACCATTCGAGTGGGGTTGGCCAGTTGGTTTAGCAAATTATGGGACTACCCTAGATTTTGATCAATGATGCGTGTGGTGTATTCCATTGAGGTTTACAGATCCTACTGGTGTTCCTGTCCTAGGTAGATTAGGTATTACTAGTCACTGAGGGGAGAAGCAACATGTTGAGATCATTCTAGAGCAGCTTGTTAGAGCCCGATAGGATGATGGATAGGGTGAACAGGATGATTTGATGTAGCAAGATCAAGGATAGGTTTCGGTTCATCCACCACCACCTAGATATGGAGCAGTATAGCTAGAAAAGATTATAGCCATGAGGGACACAAAGGTAGTGTAGCGATAGACCATGGAGGCTCAAGTTCCTACTATGACCACAAAGAGGGACAGGCTGAGGGAAGAGTGAGATAGTGAGAGCGGGTAACATCATGTTGGAAAGGCCCAAGTAGAGTTGATTATGATTGAGAGAGATACTCTTAGAGAAGAGAATGATCCCCTCAGTGCAGAGTGAGATCAGTTGTTACAGAGGGTGACATACTATCAAACTCTCCATGATGCCTTCATTCCTAGAGCTCAACGATGACCACACTTTGGAGAGCCAATTACTACTATGGGTGTCAAGTTAGGTAGTCGCTCAATTGGACAACCTAATTAGCTCTATCCTTAGATTCCCCCTCCTCTGGATGGGTAGTAGGACATGTGTCCTTGATCTGTATGTTGTTTATTGTTTAGAGACTCGTATTGTAGACATGACTTCTTATGTATATTCATCGGCCTAGCTGAGGCCTCATATATATGTATAATTTTTGTATTATGATATCACACATGTTTTCATGATGATATACCATGACATTCTCATTTTTGATGATGATATATATGAGATATCCCTATTTTTATTCAACTTCATTATGTGTTATGTGATGATTATGGATGATGATATATGATTTATACTTTCTTTTGTACTTTTTTGATGTATGTATACAATGTGGATGGATGAATGCTTGATATATATATATGATATATGATATTTTATGCTTTATTATCATCATGATATGTATTGATGATATTGTGGATGCAAGATGGATATGGAACTAATGATATTTTGATGCAAGATGGAGTTATTAGTTAGAATAAATGTGATATTGTTAGTTATTAATGACTTGCTTTATCTTTGAATAGAGGCTTCATATTTTTAACAATCCTTTTTCATTTAGAAAAAAAATACAATGCATGAGGGTATTGATAACCAAGGTGAATTTTTATCCATTGTGTGGACTTTGACTTGACATACAAAGAATATTCTTGCTCATACCTGGCATATGAAATTTATTTAAGACATATGGTTAGGTTATGTTAAAATCTTTTTGGACCAGTTACACAAAGAGGTATGAAATACCTAACATGCAACTGCTACACAAATTGTCTTAAAATAACTTCCATACACTCAATAAAGCAAGTATTCACCATGGTAGTATCACAAAAACATCGTACAAACAACAAACCGAAATGATGCTCAATTTCCCCCATTCCTTCTTCTCTAAATCCTTATGGTTATCCTTGTGAGATCCTATGAATGCGTTAATAAAATAAATCGTAAAGATAAGACTATAAAAAAAATAAAAATGTTATAGTATCACTTTTCATATCTATTTTGAGGTTTTAGGGTATTATCCAATGTTGATCATGTCTATCATAGGAATGGATCCGTTAAGGCATATCTCAGGATGTTGTGAATTTGTCAAAAGATAGGTAGTTAATACCTTTTTCATTTTTTTTGTCTATTTGTAATGAAAGCTTTATGATTGTTTTCTTGAAATTTCTAGATTTTGATGTTTTCACTATTTGTTTGTATATTTTTTCAAAGGGTGAAGATGAAGATTTGTTTATTATGGATGAAAATTTTATTGTGTTTGTGATGATGGAGTTAGGACATTTTTGATTTTTCTAAAGTTATATGATATTGTTGTTTTTTTGGTTTTCATGGGACTAACCTAGGGCCTCATGGGCTCATCAAAGATAATCCTTGCCTAAGTTGTGCATGCAGAGGCTCATAGTTCATTTGGTTTGATAAAAACATGTTTTTGATCTTTTTTGTTTTGTGAATGTTTTTTAGATTTTTTGCATTTTTTGACTAAGTTGAAATAAAAGATGATAGACACTTAAGTGGACTCACCTATGGTATTAGGGTTTGATAATCCTTGCCTATGTTATACACACAGAGACCATGTAGTTTGACTGGTGGGTATGTGCAGGATCATCATGGAAAAAATAGGCTCTTAAGTGGCAAAAAATTTAGAAAAATCAGAGTTAGGCAACTTGACATGAAAATTTGAATAAGTTATCTATATTATTTCAAAAATATGTAAGAATAGAATTTGTAGAAAATTGAATTTAGTTTCTAAATTACTAGGTTTATTTACAAAAAATAAAATCTATTTGGTGAAAATTTGAAATTTCAATCCAGTACTACTTAAATTTCAGGGAAAAAATAAGAAGTAGGTGTCTGCCTGACCACCCTAACCACATTAAAATGATAATATTTTTTTATAAGATTTTAGATATAAGTAGAGGACTCATGTCCCAATGTGATGCATATTTTTTTGTAATTTTTTTCCACGTAAATAATTAATTATAATTTTTTTATGACAACTTTTAAAAAATATAAAGACTCGTATGTCTGACCACCTTAACTTGGTCAAAACTTCATGAAATTCATTTTTTTATTTTTTAATCTTATAGTATGTGAATCATAGAATGTGACGCATGTTTTGGATTCAAAAAATATGATACCATTTGAAAGCTATAGATTTTTTTCAATTAGCCTAAAAATTAGGACTTTAGTCATAATTCAATAGAAAATGAATAATAATAATTTATTAAATTCAAAGTAAAGCATAATTTATATTGGTGGAAATATGAGAATCTCCTTTAAAAACCCTTTTCGTTTCATCAATTTTGGGTAAAAAAAAAGTCATTAGCCACATACCCATCATATTGCCACTTTTTGGCCCATCATGATCCTGCACATACCTTGGTGTTGAATCAAAAGCATAACATGTTTTTCAGATTTTTTATGTTTTATGACTTTGTTTTGAGTTTACCATTTTCTATATCTTTTTTATTTTCAATTTTTTTTTACCATGATGGAACACATAATAATTTAAATCCACTATCTATTTTGAGTACTTTCCCTTAGTTTGAGACAATACTACCTTCTCTAGGAGGGATGAATAAGGAAAATGTGACAATGTTCAATACATAATCAATCATCAAGCCATGGTTGGACACATGTTTTAGTATGGGATGACTAGGTGGATGCTTGAAATAGTACCGATAGATAACGATGCAAGTCTTATTCAAATGTACCACCCGTTTTATAGGTTTTCACTAAGGTACTAGTTCTAGAAGTTAAACAAAGTGGTTTACACTAAAAGAATGTTGTATTTATCTTTACAGTTTTTCTTACATTTTGATGTTTTTAATTTTTTAATTTTTTGATTTTTTTATAAAATTTTTACCCTTTTTCCTAGGGTATTATGATGTTCTTCAAGTATAGAACTTCTTGAGGTGGTTTCTATTCAATGGTTTAGCTAAGTGTTCAAATTCAAGAGTAGACAATCGATAAGCTCTAGAGCCTTAGCTTTCTATGATGATGAATGGGCTTGACCAGTTTGGTTCAAATTTACCTTTTCCATTTTGATATAGTTGTACCTTTCGATTCTCCTTAAGTACCAATTCACCAACTTGAAAGTTTTTGCCTTTGATCTTTTTATTATTGCTTCATTTGAGCTAATTATCATAAACCTAAAGATGGTTTAACATGATAAAATGCATTTCATCTAGGAGTTCTAACTCATTTAATCTAGATACTTGATATTCTTCATTATTGACCATGATTTTTAGGGATATTTGTAATGAGGGGATTTTGAATTCGATAGGTAAGACAACTTCTAATCTGTAGACCAAGGAGAAAGGTGTGGCACCTGTAGGTGTTTGGATACTAGTTTTGTAAGCCCATAGGTCTGGGTTCATTTTAAAATGGCAATCATGGTTGGCATCATTAACAATCTTCTTTAGTATTTTTAAGATGGTTTTTTAGATTTTTTAGCTTGATCGTTTCCTTGGGGATAGTAGGACATTGAGAATCTATGCTAGATAAAGAAATTGGAAAAAATTTCTTGGACATCTTGATTCTTGAATGGCATTTATTGTATTCTATGATGGTTTGGGGAATTCCATACCAACAAATCAGATAATTCAAGATGAACTTGGATATTTGGTTTTTGGTGATGTAGGTCAATGGAATTTCTTCTATTGAAATATTTAGTTGTGTTAATAATAAACTTATGCCCATTATAGGAAGCAAGAGAAATTTTACTTACCAAGTCTAATCCCCATTATAAAAATGTCCATATTGTTGTGATAGATCTCAAATCTTATGCTGGTACGTGAACAAGGTCATTGTGATGTTGGTATTGATGACATTTTCTTGAATAGTGAATACACTCTTGTTTCATGGAGGGCCAATAGTACCATATTCTTAGCATTTTTTGTAATAGATTAGGTCCACTAGAGCAAGACCCACAAAAACCTTCATGTACCTCTTGTAAGGTAGTTTTGGCTTCTTTTATGTTAAGAGATTAGTGTAACATACCATCTAAACTTTGGTGATATAATGCATCTCCTAGGATCATGAATCAGGAAGTTCTATAGGTAAAGGTCTTATTTTGGGTTGTTGTTAGGTCAGGTGGTATGATACCATGCTAGATATAATCAGACATGTCTTGGTACCATGGTGAATTAGGACCAACAACACACACTAGTTTTGATTTTGAGATATTGAATGTTGGTACGATAAATTGCCCCACAAGGAATTCATACTTAGGAATGTTCTATGGAATATCGAGAAGTGAACCTGTTGTTGCCATAGCATCGATTGCTTTATTTTTGATCCTAGGAATTTTTTCAAATGTTATGGTGAAAATATATTCCTTGAAGCTATCCATAATGCTTTTATATGACATCAACTTGTCATATTTTTTTAATACTCATCATTCACTTGTTTGATTATTATTTGAGAGTCTCCATAGACCTGCAATTCTTTTATTCTTCATTCAATAGCTACCTTGAGTCCTGTGATTAAGGCTTCATACTCTGGGATATTGTGTGTACATGGAAAAGTTATTATGTATGCCTTGGGTATACTATCTCCTTATGGTGTGAGAAATAGGATACCTACTCTAAAGCCGTGTTGAGTGTGAGACCTATCCAAATACAAGGTTCAATGGTTTGTCTATTCTATCAGCAATATACTTTCATTTGGGAAGTCTATTGTGAGAGGCTTGTGATCTTCCATTGATGCCTTTGCTAGCTGGTCTACTATGATATGTCCTTTGATGGCTCTCCTATCTACATATTCTATGTCAAACTCACTCAAAATCATTACCCATTTAGAAATTATTCCTATTAGAGTTGCCTTTCTAATAGGTATTTTAGTGGATCTACCTTTGAAATCAACTTTACTTTTCTATTTAAGATATAGTGTCTTAGCTTTTGTGTTGTAAATATGATACTGATACATGCTATTTTTATGGGTGAGTAGTTCAACTCGTAGCCCACTAGTGTTTGGAAGATATAGTATACCACTCTTTCTTTGTTATTATTATCTAGTTGTGCTAGGTGAGCTCCCAATGTTGCTTGTGTTATAGACACATGGAGTATCATTTATTTGTTTGTAATAGGTGGCATCAGGAATATGGGTGTGATTATTTACTCCTTGACTTGTTGGAATTCTTGGTCACATTTCCCATCCCACTTGAATGTGATGTCTTTTTGTAAGATATGGGTAAAAGGGTGACACTTGTCTACCAATTGCGTGATGAATCTCTTGATACATTGTAGCTTCCCTTGTAAACTTCTCAGCTGCTTCAATGTATTTAGTGGGGGTATTTCTAATATGGCCTTTACTTTCACATGATCTACTTCAATGCCCCTTCTTGATACTATGTACCCTAGCAACTTTCTAGATGTTTCTCTAAATAATTTTTTTTGGGTTGAGTCTTAAGTTATATTGTTCTATCCTATCAAACACTTTTGCAATATTGGTCAAGTGGTCTTCCCTTTTGATGGAATTTCTTAGAATTTCATCCACATATTCTTCTATAATTGTAGGTGTAGTGACAAAGAAGTATCTTTTTCCCTTACTTGGTTTGGGATAATTGACATTAAAGTTGAATTAATGGTGTCTTGGAATAGTGTTGTAATGTGTTGTACACATTCACATCATTCTAGGACCTTTATTTGATTAAAATATGCCTTAATTTGTTCTTTGCAAGAGTTTTGTAACAAAATTTCATACGTTTCTAGGATTTATCTAATTAATTAAGCCTAATGGGCCACTTTTAATAAAATATATTTAACTTGTACCTTATTTAGGTGTTGTAAAGTGTTGTAACACACTTTTACATTTATATAGGTTTCCCTTATTTAATGGTTGTTAATTGAGTTTAATTGACTCCTTTAATTCAAATAGAAGCCCTCTTTTCAAGGATCTACCTTGAAACCCAATAATGATATTGTATGACATTTAATTTGGAAAATATGATGTCCTAAAAATGCTGCTATGACCCAATCACCTTTACTGGAGAATGAGTCCTCTTTACATAGTGTTAGGTCTCAAAAACACTAGTTTGAATGAACCATGAGAGGTTTCCAAGCTCTCACAATGTTATTGGCCAACTAAAAAGGCCAACCAATATAGTTGAACCTTCTACTCTTAAGGCTCTGCTAAACCTAGGGGGGTGCACCTATATGAATGTTGCAGATTTTGAATTTTGCTTCCTACTTGGTCAATCTATCCACAATGGCAATTTGACAATGGAGAGATGTGATCCTAATTTGGTATAAATTGTATATGCAATATCAAGGTAAAAATTAATATTTTTAGTTAAGAGATGTAAATAGAATGGATGAAACCTAAAAGGATAAAATGAGACCAGTGCCTTGTTAGGTAAAATGGAGTCAAGTGAAAGGTTTAGATGAATGAATTCTCTCTAGCAGAGATCCTAATTATTTGGCATATGATATTAGGATAACTTGTATAAACATTCAAGAATGTAATTACCAAGCTCTTCTTAGTGATCCAAATGATACTTCCAGATTACTGTGAACGACTTGAAGGATTTAATCTTTACTTGAAAGAACCAACCAATCACACCACACAAATACAACAAATGTGTATTGATAAACTGAGAATATACTTGATATGTCAATTTTAAATAACAAAGAAATATCAGCCTTGGAGACAACTTGATAATATTTTTAATTAAATTAACAAATAATTGATACCAGAAGGGTGCCACAAAATCAAATTTCTTTCATTGATCCTTCAAAACTTCATACATGCATCATGGTTCTTTGAAACATTCTGAAAATAATGTATTTCCTACTATCTATTTTCTATCTAAATTCGTTCTTCTCCTTTTTCTTGCTGTCAATTCCACGAGCAAAATACTTTTAATTGAATTCACCTAGATTTGCAAAATATTTTATGTTCTCATGGAGCCATTAATGTATTGGCTGTGACACGCATGAAGCAGGCTCTTCGAAATTCTCTCTATCACATCACATAGCATATTAGCAAGACATTTTAAATCTCTGGTCGATCCTTCTATTCAGATTTTCACCAACGTTCACATACCCGCCAAGACATCTTGTAGTTCCAGCGATACCTCAAGTCTCCCCGAGAGTTATTATTGATGTCACCACAACTCTTACCAATCAAGCTTATCACCATGACTTAAGGGATTGGGCAGACAATCTTCTATATTATCCCAAAGGTATGTGTCTCACCGAGATGTTCTTTTTGTTAATTCAATTCGCTGAGACAAAATAATTGTCCTGCCGATGGAATAGTATTCGATGTGACCTTCATAGATCTCCCCGCTGAATTTTATCTTACCAATACCTCCTTTCTTCGGTGAGACCATGCATATTGTCCATCAAACTATTTTATCTCCTTATATGTTATCACGTCAATCCAGTCGGTGTAACACGGGAGCTCGATAAGACTCCCGGAGCTCTTCCCGCAATAATTTTCTTATCGAACAAATTTTCCTTTGCTTTATCGGTGAGACTGTTGGATGGTTCGGGAAGTCTTTTGAAATCTTACCCCAATGAATTCTGGCCGATACTTTTGATTGTACTCCAAGTGGTAAAAAGTGAATTAGCTCGATATGACCTCACACCATCATACCGATACATTTTGTCTTGCTGATAAAAAATTTGAACCCACGTTCTCTTGACATATATCCTCATAGGTATGACACTGTTGATGTATTGTCGATGTACTGAAAGAGATTAGTATCGGTGAGACCTGCACCATCTTATGTCGATATATTTCATATGTTAAAATTTCATGGTTAAATAAATTTTATGGGGCTATAATACAAAATTTGACCTGGACCTTGGTGAGTATGCTGTGTGAGGACAAAATTATGCTCGTAATATGGACTCCTTGGGAAACTAATAAGCATGAAGGTTCAATGAGGTTATCAAAATTTTACAGTTCCAACACATAGGATACCCCTTTCTATGCATTTTTGAGGTGGGTTTTTGATGTTGTTTTCACCTCCCCAAAGCGTGGTCTTGGAAATTGTGCCAGGACCCATTCGCCTTTTTGGGACACCCCCTTTCTATGCATTTTTGAGGTGGGTTTTTGATGTTGTTTCATCCCCCCAAAGCACGATCCTATAAATTTGTGCTCGAACCCATTTTCTTTTAGTGGAAAATGGGTCCTCCCTTAATAGGACCCCCATTTTTGAATTTAAATATTGTGGGATCCTTATAATTTTAATACCTAGATCTGAGGTCGACATTAATTATTTGAATTTCAGGATTAATATCTCAATTTAGTATAAATAAGGGGTTAATTCACATTGTTTCACCTAGCAACTTTGAGAGAGCATCCTTATAACAAATTTGAGTCTACAAGAACATTACAAGACCATTTTCAAGGCATTTCAAGGTATATTTCAAGAGTCTATTGCAGCAATTCAAGATCATATCATCATGAAAATGGTTTTATGTATTCATGCATGTGGTTGAGCCAAGATTTTTGATGTATCATTGAAGATCCTTCTTGCAATAATTATTTCACATCTATTTGAGATCAAGATCTACATTCTCCATGGCCACTTCATGTTAGTTTACAGATTTTTACTCCAAGAAAACATCCAAGGTATCATCAATTGCATATTTCATGCTTCAATTTCATTATTTCATCAATTGGTTTAATTACCTAAAAGGGGTTTGACCAAGGCAAACCCCTATCCCCTAACAAACAACATTTTTCTCCTCTTGCACTTGTGATTGCAGGTTTTAGGTTGAAGAGAAATATTTGGAGAAAAGTTGTCAAAGTTTTCAAGTTTGATGCAGATGAAGAACATTCATGTTGAAAACACACCCACAAGGCAAGGTATTCTTGCTTGTTCTCCATAGTTGCTTCTATGTGCACCTTCCTAGCTCCTAGTATATAATTTTCTTAGAGACTTGATTCAACACTCTTTGAGATAGTACACATGTAAGGTAGACTTTTCTAAGGACTTAAAAGGGCTAAGAAAAACTTAAATGTGATGGTACACAATGCAAACAATCTTGAGACTTACAATATTGTATTTTTCAACCTAGGTGAGATGATTTCGATGAACTAAGGTAGACCATTAAGAAGTGTTCAAATCCTTAACAAAAACTTGGGGAGTTCCTCCAAACATTATAAGTTTTTTTCCACTAAGTATTCAATTCCTAGACTCAAGGGCAAATCCTATCATTCTTGGAAGCCAACACATTTCTTATGACTGTATAACTAGACCTCTTGGGATAGTCACAATATGACTAGTATAAACCTTCAAGAATGTTATAAAAACCTTTTGTAAAGGTCTATGAGACCTCTCACTACACTCCCATAATGCTTCCAATTAAATACTAATAAGATTCATGCCTCAAATTCATGAACTATCTCTTCAGTGTTGTCACACAGTTTGGTACATACACATATCAAAACTGATTGTCACTCTAAAGCATGTGTTAGCTTCTTCATGGAACCCTGCAAGATTGAACCAAGATATAATATAGGCATGTAGACCGATCCACCCATTTTTTATGATTTTACAATGGTGGAGGGTCAATTTACTACATTATTTTAGCTCACTAGTTACCCTAGGTAGATTCTTGACCAGTTTAGAAAAAATGCGACAACTTTCTCTAAACTAGACCAAAATTGATGTAATAAAAACCAAAATAAATTAAATTCATGGCTTGATAAAATAAAATCAATTTCATACCAATACATGGGTCATATAGGTCGTAAAATAAAGCAAAATAGATTGGAACATTAAAAATCACAGGAAAAATCTTGACTTCATTAACTAAGAACTTCAAAGATTAGTTTTTCTTCCCCTTTTTTTGACTCTTCAAGGTGTATTAATCTATTTACAACTGATCCCAATCATTAGGAATAATTTTTTTCTTTGCTTTGTAGCTTTTTCTTGCTTTTTTGTAACTTGGACAAAGTTACATGGCAACTTTTTACACATTTGGCAATTTTTTTACACTTTTAAACCAACAACCCTATAAGCACTCCAAAATGGATTACATGATCACACATGGTCATAAATGACCTTATAAGACACATAAACAAAAAAAAAACTAAAACTCAAAAATAAAAAAAGTAAGCTAGATGATGCCTTTAAGATTAGTAAGAGGGTATAAATAAGTTGATTTGAAGTCAAGCCAAGATGGCTCCTAAGTTGAATGTAAAAAGAATAATCAAAGATGTGAAAGATTCTCTTGCCCAAAAATTGAGATCCATAAAGGACACAATTGATGCAAGAATCACATTAGTTGAGACTAACAAGAGAAGAGGAGTGGTCATATGAGATTTGAGTGACCAAGAAGAAGGAGAAGAAGTGGGTGCAAAAGAACAGGAAGAAGAAAGAAATTTTGAAGAGAAGAGGTTGGAGAGATTGCTAAAGGTAGTTAAGAATTAAGAATGATGGTTCCACGATAAAAATAAAACTTCCAGTATATTTAGGAAGCCTGAATGGAGAAGAACTCCTAGATTGGATAGGAGAATCAGATAAGTATTTTGAGTTTGAAGAGATACATGAGGGGCAACAAGTTAAATAGGAAAGAAAAAAACTAAGAGGACATGCATCCCTATGGTGGGATTATGTACAAGAAGAGAGGAAAAAGAAGGGCAAGGAAAAATTACATCTTGGGACACAATGGTTGCGAAATTGAAATGTAAATTCCTACCTAGTGGTCCTATGTCATTCAACTATATAGAAGGTTGCAAAATTTGAATCAAAAGGACATGGATGTCAAGAACTATAGAGAAGAGTTATACAAACTAAGAATTAGGTCTAGCCACATGGAAGAATATGTTGACAAATTTGAAAGGTATTTGAATGGGCTAAAGTATAGCCTACAAGATGAAATCAGTCTCACAAGTCCAAGAACTGTAAAAGAGTGCTATCAGTTGGCTATAAAGGCTGCATACAAGTTGAAAAGGAGACGAGAGAAGCAAACTAGAGGTAGGGGAAGGAAAAAATTTAGAGGAAGAGGTAATTTTTCTAGTAGAGGATAGTCCCAAACGTCTCAAGGAGAGAAAAGTAACTCACAAGAAAAAACATCATATTCAAGCGGTAGATTTAGAGGAAGAAGAGAAAATTTTAGAGCCAGATTTGGCAATAGAGGAGGCTTAAGTGGATTCATTGGAAAGTGTTACAAATGTAATAAATTTTTAGGCCATCAAGCATGGAAGCTCCTTGAGGAGCAACCATCTACTTATTTTAAAGGTGAGAGGAGAAATCAAAATGCACAATTTGGAGATGATGTTGAAAGTGTCAATTCACCATCAAATAATGTAGAACCAGAAATTGGAAAGTCCTTGTTGATGAGAAGGACCTTGATTAGAGTTCCCTTGGAGAAGGAACAACCTCAAAGAAAGTCACTCTTTAGGACTACATATAAAGTTCAAGGTAAATGTTGTAAGTTTTTTATTGATTCTAGAAGTATTGACAATTTGGTTTCAATTGAAATGGTAGAGAAGTTAAAGTTGAAAATATTGCCTCATGCCACTCCATACAAAGTTTCTTGGTTAAATAAAGGGAAACACGTGTTAGTGAATGAATAAACTTACTTAGAATTCCATATAGGGGGTTATAAGGAAAAGGTCTCATGCGACATCATTCCTATGGATGTTTGTCATGTGCTTCTTGGTAGAACATGCCAATATGATAGAAATGCCAAACATGATGGTAGAAAGAACACATATGTCATAGAGAAAGATGGAGTCTCATACACTCTAACACCATTGAAAGATGAAGATAAAACTCCACAAGTGGAATCCAATGTGATGTTGATAGGAGAGAAGTAATTCATAAAGGATGTGGAAGAGGAGAATTTTTTTTTTCCATCATAGTCAAGCCTAGGTCTATTGGGACAACAACAAATAAAGAATAGTTACCTTTGAAAATTAAAAACTTGCTAAAGAAACATGTTAATATAGTAGTTGATGAACTCCAAAACACATTGCCTCCTATGAGGTATATTAGTCACCACATTGATTTCATACCATGGGATAGTTTTCCTAATAAGGCAGCATATAATATGGCACCACAATAGAATGAGGAGATTAAGAGACAAGTCCAAGAATTGCTTGATAAGGGTCTAATAAAAGAAAGCCTTAGTCCTTGTTTGGTTCCCAATGTCCTATTACCAAAGAAGGGAGGTAAATGGATGATGTGCACTGATTCTAGGGCCATCAATAATATTACAATTAGATACAGATTCCCCATTCCATGGATGGAGGACTTGATGGAATATCTAGGTGGAGCATGCTACTTTTCCAAAATAGACCTCAAGAGTGGGTATCACCAAATTAGGATCAGACCAGGGGATGAATGGAAAGAAAATATTTAAGAAAAATGAAGGCTTTATGAGTGGCTTGTAATGCCTTTTTGGTCTCTCAAATTTACTCAACACCTTCATCAAGTTGATGAATGAAGTTCTCAAATCTTTCATTAATAAGTTTGTAGTGGTTTATCTTGATGAAATTCTTGTTTTTAGTAAAACTAAGGAAGAGAATTTATATAATTTGGATTTGGTTTTGAGAAGATTGCATGAAGAGAAACTAATGATTAATTCCAAGAAATATGAGTTTGTGGAAATAGAGTTTGTATATCTTGGTTTTGTGGTTACTAATGGCACTTTGAAAATGAATCCCAACATGTTTGAAGCTATTCTAAATTGGCTTCCACCCAAATTAGTTGTTGAAGTAAGGAGTTTTCATGGTTTAGCCAGTTTTTATAGAAAATTTATTAAGGGTTTTAGTCATTTTTGTGATCCAATGATTGACACTATAAAGGGGGATAAAAGAAATAAGTTTGTTTAGAATAGTGAGGATGAAAAGAGTTTTGAATACTTGAAAAGGAGGGTAGAAAAGCAAACCATATTAGCCTTACCAGATTTTAATAAGGTGTTTACTATTGAATTTGATACAAGTGGTTATGCCATAGGGGTGGTTTTAATTCAAGAGGGTAGGAACGTAGCCTTCTTTAGTAAAAAACTCAATGAGGATAAGAAAAAATTCTCTTCCTATGATCTAGAGATGTATGCTTTGGTTTATTCATTGAAGAAATAAATGCATTATCAACTTCCAAAGGAGTTCATAGTATTTAATGATAACCATTCCCTCTGATTTTTGAACAGTCAAGATAAACTTTGTCATAGGAATGTTAAATGGGTGGAATACTTACAAGGTTACACCTTCACCATCAAGCATAAGAAGGGGCAGTCGAACAGAGTAGTTGATACATTAAGTAGGAGGAAACTCATGGTGCAAGAAATCTAATTGCAAAGTGCAGGGTTTAAAGCACTAAAAGGGGATGTTGTTGCAAGTAGTGAAGTAGGTTCCCAAAAATTTGAAGATGATGAGTTTATCTATGGCCTTTCTCCTAGCAAACCTTTAGAGTGGGAGTACATCCTTGATACAAAGGAACTCAAGAAGACAAGAAACACAACATATCTTCAGTACTTGGTCAAATGGATGGGTCTTCCTATGGAAGATGCTACTTGGATGTATGAATTTGATATTATCAAACATGGATATACTATTGCAGACTTGCACTCAAGTGGGACTTGAGTTCTCTTCCCCTTGGGTGTATGGTGTAGGGGCATTAGGGCCTCATCTAGCTTACTTTTTTTATTTTTTATTTTTAGTTTGTTTGTATGTTTAGTTGTCTTATAAGGTCATTTATGACCATGATTGATCATGTAATCCATTTTGGAGTGCTTATAGGGTCATTGGTTTAAAAGTGCAAAAAAGTTGCCAAATGTGCAAAATGTTGTCATGCAACTTTTTTCAAGTTGCATAAAAGCAAGAAACAATTACAAAAAAATAAAGAAATTGTTCCTAATGATTGGGATCACTTGTAAATGGATGAATACACCTTCAAGAGTCAAAGGGAAGGGAAGAAAAATTGGTTTTTGAAGTTCTTGGTTAATGAAAGCAAGCTTTTTCCTATGATTTTTAACATTCCAATCTATTCTAGTTTATAGTATGGCTTGTACGGCCCATGTAATGGTCTGAAAGATATTGTATTTTATCAAGCCATGAGTATAATTTATTTTGGTTTTTATTTCATAAATTTTGGTGTAGTTTAGAGAAATTTATTGCATTTTTTCTAGAACTAGTCAAAACCCTACCTAGGGTAACCAGTGATCTAAAATAATGTAGTAACTCAACCCTCTACCATTGTAAACTTAGGAAAATGGGTGAAGATTTCTACATGCATGTATTATATCTTGTTTCAAGCTTACAGGGTCCCATGAAGAAGCTAGTACATGCTTTAAAATGATAGCCAGTTTGATGTGTATGTATCAAACTATGTGACAACATTGAAGAGATAGTTCATGAATTTGAGGCTTGAATCTTATTGGTTTGTCATTGGAAGAATTATGGGAGTGTAGTGATAGGTCTCATAGACCTATACAAAGGGTTTTTGTAACATTCTTGAAGGTTTATACTAGTCACATTGTGACTATCCCAAGAGATCTAGTTATATAGTCATAAGAAATGTGTTGGCTTCCAAGCATGATAGGATCTTCCCTACAGTATAAGCATTGAATACTTGGTGGAATCACATTTAGAATACATTGGAAGAAAGTACCCAAGTCTTTGTTGAGGATTTTAACATTCATCAATGGTTTTCCTTAGTTCATTGAAATCATCTCACCTAGGTTGAACAATACAAGATTGTAAGTCTCAAGATTTTTTGCATTGTGTACCATCACATCTAAGTTGTTCTTAGTCCTTTTAAGTCCTTAGATAATTTTTCCTTGCATGTTTACTTTCTCAAAGAGTTTTGAATCAAGTCTCTAAGGAAATTATATGCTAGGGGCTAGGAAGGTGCACATAGAAGTAGCTATGGAGAACAAGGAAGAATAGCTTTCCTTGTAGGTGTGTTGTCAACATGACTGTCCTTTCTCTGCATCAAAGCTGCAAAAGTTGTAATTCAAAGTGAAAAATTAAAAAATTAAAGCTACAAAATTATCTATAGTTTTTTAGAAGATAACAATTGAGGATCTGAGAGTACAAACATCAAGGAACAAGATCCTGATCTTAGTTTCAAAAACCCTAATAGGGGCCCATTTGCCACTGAAGGCGAATAAGTCCTCTATAGCCTAAAAATAATTTTTTTACAAGGTACACACCATTTTGTGCTCTGAAAAATTTCCTCATAGTTGCTATAATAGTTAGGTATCATTTTTTATTGTTATTTGCATATTTTAGCTCTCATAATTTAATTTTCCATAGTGAGAATTAGTGGCTCATAATCTTGATCCATTCACCTTGGTGATGAACCCTACTTTTTCTATTAAACATTTTGGTGAACCCAACTCATTGATTATTGCAAATTTTTTATTTTGAAGTCTTTCATTGCATCCTAGAATATATATTGCATTCACTTGAATTTAAATTTGTATTGAATTAAATATATTATTTAGGGTTTTGTATTTTGCATTACAATCTTGCATCTCATTTAGGGTTTAGAACTGCATTATTTTGCATTGCTTAAATCTTAAAAATATAAAAACAAGTTAGTCACTTTGCATACCATTTAGATCATATAGATTTGTATTTGAAAATTTAAAAAAAATTGCATTCCAAAAGGTGTTATTTACCCTTCATTTCACTTGCATTAGGTCATCAAATTCTGGAAATTTATGTCACAACAGTTATAGTTTGGAACTGGACATGAAAAGCACATAAAACAACTCAAAATTTGTAGTTTTCATTTCTTTATAACTCGTATCTAGGACCCATTCGCCTTTACTGGTGAATAAGTCCTTGATCAAGTTAAGTCTGTACCTTTTAGCATCTGAAAAGCAGAAAAATAACTCAAGAATCACTAGAAACATTTCAAAAATACCTAACCAGGACCCATTTTCCCTTACTCGCGAATGAGTCCCTATTAGATCCTAATCTACATTTTTTGGGATTTGAAACCTTAGTTTTAAGATTTTGTTTGCTTAAATTGCTTCATTTTAGTACATTGTCAAAATTCAAATTTACATTCACACCATTTCATTTTCAGTCTATTGCATTGTGTGGAATTTAAAAATTGTATTTCATTCTAGGTAATTTCATTACATCAATGTTAGTATCAATATTTTCCATGTTTGCAAAGAAAAATTTAGTCAATAAGCATGTTAGGCATTCATTCACTACATTTCCTATTTATGGGAGTCTCTTAATGCAAGAGAATGAAAATGTTGACAACTATCTTAAACCTAACCTCCCTCTTATCTCTCCTATTTGTGAGAGTAATGTGATAGAGGAGGATGCAAGCAATAATAACCATGATGATCATAGTTTTTCTTCCTTGGTTACCTCTCCTTTAGTGATGAAGGTATCTTGGTGAAAGAATATACAATCGTTGATAATAATGAAGGTCTTTCTTGTCCTTCTCCTCCTCCCTCTTTGGAAGATATTATGAACACGAGAATGTAATCATAGACACATTTTTAAACATCACCTTACCTAGTTCCCATTCATCTTTTTTTTATGAGAATGTAGTAGTGAAAGAGTATGCAATTGAAAGTGAGGATGATAGGTTGGTGTTAGATGATAAAATCTTTAAGGTCTACAACAAACCTCTTTATGTTCCTTCCCCTTCCTATCCTATTTTGGGAGACATTATAGGACATAGGGATGTAATTGTAGATGATCATGATAATCATATTGTTTCTTCTCCTAATAGCCTTACTAGTCATATAGGAAATAGATTAGTGTTAGAGG
This sequence comes from Sequoiadendron giganteum, assembly GCA_007115665.2. NCBI lineage: Eukaryota > Viridiplantae > Streptophyta > Pinopsida > Cupressales > Cupressaceae > Sequoiadendron > Sequoiadendron giganteum. Next base: position 310,212,122 of record CM021104.1, read on the forward strand.
AAACAATTGAAAGTCATGAAAATATAATTTCTCCCTTTCCTAATGCTCCTAGCTATAAGAGAGGGGAAACAACCATGTCAAGGCACTAGGTCATGGATAGCTGCGAGTGGAGGACTGCCCTAACTTACCTCACTCTAAAGGGATGAGGATTGAGAATGAAGAGTACTATGAAGTACTTATGTCCCTCTACATACCCAAAATTATACTTGAGACTAGATGATGTATTTTCTAGAGTCTTAACTATACCTCAGATAGCTTTCTATTTGAGGATGGAAACATACGTTTGGGATGACAGCGTAGCATGCTGGCATCTCTCTAGTGTATTGGCATCCATACGACCAAAAAATGTAAAGTACAATAGAAAAACCATAAACCTACTTAACAGTTTAGTTAAATGATTTTTTTTTAAAAAGGTAGAATGATAAAGTACAAAAAGTAAATGCAAAAATAAGTAAATAAGTAAATAAAGACTAAGGTGGTGAAAACCAACTCATTGAAGTGTTAGTTCGCTAGAAAGCTCCACACACATCCTCACATAAACACAAGAAAGAAGGGGGAAATTTTTGGTAGTCAAACCCTCGCTTTAGTGTTTCCACCTCTACAAACAACAAGAAAACAATAAAGTAGGAAAATATGATAAAGAAAATGAAAGAAGTGCAATGAACAATTAAAAAGATAAATGTTACTCTATCAAATCACAAAGGAGAGGAATGAAGCATTACCACCTCCACCCAAAGGCTCTCAAGGCCAATGAAGGGAGAATGCAAGCAATGAACTTGGAAATGTCACCACCACCACAACCGTGGTGAAGAGAGGTCTCCTAAAACTCCAAGCTCATAGCTTATATGGCTACCTCAAATGTGCAATGTGGATTTGATGGAGGGTTGAGTTGTTGCAATGCTCGAGCTAAGTGATGAAAATGGAGTGATAGAATGTTGTGAATGGAAGAGTTGCAGTGAAAAATTCTTGAGAATGTGAAGAAGTTGTGAAAAGATGAACTAATAGTGAGATAAATGGATTTTTAAGGCCAAAATGGAAGAGAGGAATCATTTTTTAGGTCGGTTGGTTGCATAGAGGTGTTACAATTCAACCCCAATTGGGTGTGTAATGTCCCTATGGATTCTAGATGCAGGAATCTATCAAGAATGGTAGTTTGTTGCATTGACATCCACATGTCATCCTTGCATCCCAGATCAAAATCCCCCTATCGACACACAAAACATGCACCAAATGGATGCATTCTAGAAGGATGATTTGGAATTTTGCCTTCAGATTTGATTTTATAAGGTGAGCATATGCAAGAGGGGAATTTACACAAGGGGTGAAAATTCTCTTATATACATTTTTCCCTTACTTTAGTGAGCATGAGCATTGATGAGAGTTCAATAAAGTAGATCAAAGAGTTAGAGATGTATACCTAAACTATCAAGGAAGTAGATTGTGATCCAAAAAACTCGAAAGTGTAGGGCAAGAAAAGGACTCCACAGGTACTCTCTCCTAAGGAGTTTCAAATAAAAGGACTCCATATCCCCATAGGACTATGAAGTTGCATGAAGTACATCGAAGTCCCTCAGACCAATGATGAACAAATCCCACAAGATGTAAGTGCATCACAGGATCGTAAACCTACAAGAAGGAATTCCCTTAAGTACTTTCTCATGAAGGAAGCCTAGTGTAAGGGGGATTCCACAGAGTTAGATTGGATAGTGACTTCATAGGCACACTTGCAAAGCAACATGTTAATCCATAGATAAAACATGTTAGAGAACAAAAAATTTCCATGTAGGAAAACAAGCGGAGAGTCACATAGATAGTCAAAAAGTTGAAAAACTTTCAAAGGGGTCCCTTAGGAACCCTTTCAAATGAAGAGGGGTCCACTCAAGGGACACGTTATTTGAATGTCCATTAATGTTTTTCACAAATCGATTCAACACCAAGGAATCCTTTCGAAAGATGTTCACTTCATCAAGGAATTCGAAAGGAAGAAAATTACCCCTCACTAGGGGAAGGTTGAAGCTTTTCTCGCAAGAAAATTTTCTCCCTCCTCGAAGGAAATTTTTCCCATTCTTTCTTTGCAAACCCATGATGAAGGAAACATGTTCCGTTAGGGGTCCAAGTTGAGAATATAATTTTTTGAAAAAGGTTATCAAGATTTTTGAGAAAAGATTCATTGGAAATGAACGAGCTCTCTAAAAAATAAATTTGATGTAGGATCCCTCCCCTTAGGGTGGTGTGTGTTGAATGCAGAGGCACATGACATCCTAAGGAGAGAAAAAAAAGAATGTAAAAATTAATGTTGTAGCCCATGGGACATAGCAAGATGTCATTGTGGTAATTTTACTGCACATACGAGGGACAACTCAAGAAAAGAAGAGACAAAGATGGAAAAAGAGACAAAGACATCACTAACAAAGGGAATAGGGGTGATCTGATAGTTCGAGGTTAGAGCTTCTCATAAATATATATAAGTATAATAATAGTATATGTATGAATTTTCATCAACCCCCTACTATATCAGACCATATGAAGAATGCATGAGAAGAAAAAGTAAAATAAAAAAATTGGGTCATGGAAGGGAATCCTTAATTCCCCCAACAATTTGCATCATCCCAATTTTCTAAAAATTAGTACACATAATAGAGGAAGAATGATGATACAAATAGAGGAAGTTTACAACACATAATCAATCTTGTATCCAAGAACATACAAGGGTGAAAAGTGTCATTCAAGAAAACATAATGCAAGCACAAGGGAATGCATCAAAACAAGCACATATTTAATCTAAAGGTAAAGAAGAGCCCCCCTAATACTCATCAACCAAGAGGTCATCCACTTCTTAATCTAGATCATTATATGGGGAAGGCGGACAATCCTGCAGTGGTTGAATTTTAAGGGGAGGCCCTTTTGACCCTCCCACAACAAGGGCCAAGGAAGAAGGCCTCACAAGGTCTTTGTCGCTCGACTCTTGTGGAGAAATGGTCAGCAATTTTGTGAAGATCACTGACAAGGTCAGGACCTCATCCAAGGAGTTAAACATTCACTTCATGGGAGTTCCATGTGTTACCTCAATGGGCAAGGGAGGCAGTGCTTGAGATTCACTATAGGCTCACCAAGTGACTTGAGAGTAGTAACAAACTTAGGGGAAGCCTGAACTTTCTCTGTCACTAGGACAACACAAGCTATCACAAGACCACCCTTTAAAGAGGGCAGACTCCTCTTATGCCCTCCTTTACTAGAAGGGCCAACCTCCATCTTCTACTTCATCGAAGGATGTGAACTCCCCATAGATGAGGCAAGAGGCATAGAGGAGGAGAAGAAAACCATGGTGGAGACCATCGAAGTGTTCAACATGGCCATAGGTTTTTGAAATGGTGAGATGTCCAAAAGGTACATCAAAAGGGGTAGATTGACTGAAGGAGCGATAAAAAACTACACTCTTTTATGGTCAGGGGTGCTCACACTCGCAATAAGATCAAGAAGTAGGACTGGATTCAATTGAACAGAAGCAATGGGGATAGAAGTGGAGGATACAAGAGGAGCCTTGAGATAGGGGTGGTCAACTCTCCTTCTTTCCTATGGAAAGTAGCCTCCTCAACCGCCAAAGCCTTTCACTGATGATTGCACTCACATGCAAGGTATTTTTTTGACTCTTGGAGCTAGAGGCCAAGAATTGAGAAGGGACAAAAGGCTCCTACTCAGCCATAAGGGTGTCCATCATAGCCATGTCTATCAGAGGGTTAGACTCCTTAATTATAGCATGAGGAAAAGGTTGAGAGACAATAGGGGGAGTCAGATCTAATGACTTGATGGTGGGCCTCTTCCCATTCACTACTTTAGGAGTAGGAGTGACAGAAGGCTAGAGAGGCTGATACATAGAGGATTCCTTGTAGGGACCCTTTCTTATATTATATCAAATGGGCCTAGGTACCATGGGTAGAATGAGAAGTTTGAATGTAAGATGATTGGGCTTTCACCAAGTGGGCACCATAGGATTGTCTAGAAAGCATAGAGAAGGATCTAATAATACTATGGTAGGGCGAGAGAAAGTTTTAGGCTGGAGAAAAATAGAGGAGGAAGGGGATACTTGATAATTCTTCTCTTCTTCCCTCTTACACACCATGGTGGCATCACTGTCAACTTTTAAACAAGCCCTCTGCAAGACAACATAGGGAAATGGATGGTACCTTACTTTAGGTGTTAGGCATCCTTTCTTGTACTTCTCATGAGTTCAGTATAAGAGGTTTGTCCTAGGTAGAAGTGGACTGACAGGTGTAGGCCAAAATTAATCTAGGGAATAACTACCACATGAAACTAGTGGTTTATAGCTAGTGTCATGGATCACATGCACATAAACCTCATGAATAAATTTCAAAAATTTATGTATGATTGAGGGAACTACATTCATAGATACTAACCAAGGGATACCCAATTTCACTATGAAGAGTTTGGACCCCATGATTATGTCAATACATACTCACTGACTTAGGTCCAACCAAGACCGACAAGGTGATGCTACCAAGAGGGGGTATGAATTGGCTTTTATATGTATCAATGGTGATCTAAGATGTGTCATACCCATCTTTATGCAGGGAATTTATTAACATGATCTCCATAGTTATAATATTCACTTTGGATGTCGGGTCAACAAGGACACCTACTACAGTGTTTCTATTGATTCACATGGGATATAAAGAGTAGATGGCTCCCCATTATATCTCATCGAAAAATCCTATGAGGTGAAGTTTATACCAAGAGAACTACTCATAGGCTGCATGGAGAGGATAGGTAGATGCAAGAAGGAAGTCATTGTGTACACTAAACAATACTCTCACAAAGCCTCCCAAAGCTCCACAACATGGATAGTGACCCAATTAAGGCTTTGTTCCACAACGCTTATGAAACATTCCAACTACGCCTACTAGGGGTCGCAATTTGGTTTGTAAGGTGAAATGTGTCACAACACTCACACCTACAATGCTCCCAGGGCATGAGGAAAGGACCTTTCATCATTGCTAAATGGAACCAAAATGGTTAATTTAAGGTTCACCAAAAATGTAAAAGAGGGGGACCAAGCACGTCAAGGCTCTAGGCCACAGAGAGCCAAGAGCGGAGGGCTGCCCTAACTTACCTCAATCTAAAGGGATGAGGACCAATAATGAAGAGCACTATGGAGTACTTCTGTCACTCTATAGACTCAAAATTCTACTTGAGGCTAGATGAGCTAGTTTTTGGAGTCCAAACTGTACCTTAGACAACTTTCTATCCAAGGATAGTAGCACAAGTTTGGGATGACAACACGACACAATGACATCTCTTTGGAATGTTAGCATATGTACGAGTAGAAAACATAAAGTACAATAGAAAAAACTAGAAACCTACATAATAGTCTAGCTAAATGATTTAAATAATAAAAAAAATAGAATGATAAATTACAAAAAGTAAATGCAAAAATAATAAAATAAGTCGATAAAGACTAAGGTGGTGAAAAACAACTCACTGAAGTGCTAGTTTGCTAGCAAGCTCCACACACACACTCCTACACATAGGAAAGAAGGGGAAAATTGTTGGGGTTGTATAGGGGTTTGTCTCATTCAACCCTTGCTTTGGTGTTTCCACCTCCACAAACAACCAAAAAGAAATGAATTAGGAAAGTGTGATAAAGAAAATGAAAGAATTACAATAAACACTACAAAAGAAAAATGCTACTCTATCAAATCAAAAGTAGAGGAATGAAGCATTACCACCTCCACCCAAAGGCTCTCAAGGCCAATGAATGGAGAATGCAAGCAACAAACTTGGAAACATCACCACCACCACAACTATGGTGAAGGGAGGTCTCACATGAATCCAAGTTCACAACTTCTATGGTTGCCTCAAACATGCAATGTGGAGTTGATGGAGTGTCAAGTTTCTGAAATGCTCAAGTTGAGTGGAGAAAATGGAGTGATAGAATGCTATGAATGAAAGAGTTGAAGTGAAAAATTACTTGATAATGTGAAGCAATTGTGAAAAGATGAAGTGATAGTGAGATGAATATATTTGAAGGAAAAAATGGAAGAGAGGAGTCATTTTTTTAGTCGCTTCGTCACACAAAGGCATTACAATTTTACCCCAATTGATTTTGTATTGTCCTTGTGGATTCTAGATGCAGGAATCTATCAAGGATGGCAACACGCCACACATACATGTGTGCACCATGCTCACGTCCCTAACAAAAATTCTCCCATCAACACACAAAACACATGTCAAGTGGATGCATTCTAGAAGGGTGATGTGTAATTTCACCATCGGATTTGATTTTCTAGGGTGAGGGTATGCAAGAGGGAAATTTACACAAGGGGTGTAAATTCACTCCTATACACTACCATTTGGAGAAATCTATTCGAGCGAAAATATCCAATCATTAACAAGCATGATTCTCCTTCTCTTGATGCATCCCCTATTTTTGATGAAGCTAATTTACAAAATCTAACCATGGAATGTGATTAAGATCTTTTTTGTTACTACCATAAAAGCTCTCCTACTAGGGTAGATATTAAGACAAAAGAGAACTAGGATGAAATCATGGACAATCATAACAATCAAATTGAACCTTCTCCTAATACCTCTAATATTGGTAAAGAAGATACTTTGATGTTAAAATATTTAATTAATAAGAGTCATGAGAATCTTAGTTGCATCTCTCCCCATAAGGAAGAAATTATTGAACAAGAGAACTCCCTCCTTGAAAAGAAAGAAAATCCAACCATTGATAGCTCCCTTACTTGTGATCAAGTCACTTTAGAAGAACTAGAAAATGAATTTCATGAACATCTAGTTTGTAGTTCTGCTAAAAACTCTCCCCCTAGCACTAGTAGAATTTGGCAAATAAATGACTACATGACTAAAAAATTTAGTCAGATGACTAACACTAGTAGTATTTTGAAAATTAATAACTAATTGGGTAATTGGGTAAAATCACAACTAAATGACTAAATAAATAACTAATATCAAAAAAAATAAAAATGACTAAATAAATGACTACATATATGGCTAAATTAATGACTAAATAAATGACTATTACTCCACTATTCTTTTGAATTTGAATTTGATCATAATCCATAGAGCTAATTAAGCCCTCCTCATGCATGGGACCCCTACCTAAGTGGGCCATTTGGCCGTCTAGGTTGCTTGGTGCACCAAAAATACCTATTGCGTGGAAGGCATTGCCTCTCAGTGCAGTCTTAAGGCCTTCACATATTTTATAAAATAAAATATAAACATTTACATTCTTTAACTTTTATTACTCATTATGTTAATAAATCGTTAATGTTTTTAACTATGATTTTAAGCTAGTTTTATTTTCTTGTTGTGTTAGCATGTCAAATGTATCAAAGAGCAATTGTGGTCAATTTCACTAATAAATTAAATATGATTTAAACAATACAATTGCAATAAAAATGAATAAATTGATTCACTTCTATCTTCGCTTGCTGATATACTCGACCATTTTAATAATGCAAAATAGAAATAACAATTATGATCGCTTTTGGTATGCAAAATTTTTCACTTTTAGGATTTATATTGTTAATTATTTTTTTAAATAGAATTACTTTATAATCTATGAAATCAATTGTGTGTGGATAATCTTTCTTTTGTCCAAATTAAAACTCATGTAAAAATGAGGGAATTCATTCCAATTTCATTTGTCCTAATTTTTACAGTAATCCAAATCAAGTCTCGCCTAATTTTTTATTTTGCAAATCCTAATTATTATCTTAAGGTGTCATAAAGTACTCTTTCTTTCAAAGGTGTTCAATATTTAGCAACTTGAAATCATTTGATCTTAAACTCCCAGGTTTGTATAGGGAATGGGTTTACATTAAATTTTATTTCACTGAGTCCATTTAATGTTGTATAGGGTTTTTAAGTCTTTGGTTTCTTTTCAAAATTAAAAAGGGGTGATATTCTTATAGAAAAATTGAGTTTCCTTTATTGCTTGAGAATTCCCCACTTGTATTCATGAACTTTAGAGATTTTAAAAAATTCAAAGTAGTAGGATAGTTGATGTGTTTGTATTCAAAAATACTATGCAAGGGTTCCTTGCCATCCTAAAAATAGATCCAACAATTTTTGTATCATGCATAGTAGATGTAAATAATGACCCAATGAATAAGTCATGCAAGAGAATCTGACCCTTTACATGATCAATTTCCTAATTCTCTTTATATCAATCAACATCCCCACTTAAATAATCATTGGTAAATCAATAAACTATCACATACAACCTTGGCCTATTCAAATGAGCTTCTAGCTATCATTGCATGCCTAGGCTATCCTTAAAACCTTTATCTCTCTATCCATTGTCAACTGCCCCAAAAAAAGTATTTAACTATTCATGACTTGGAACCTTTCTTTGACCTTGTAGACTATCCTTGGGGAAATCACACCTTCACTATTATACTTCTTGATGATGCATAGATGTTAGTATTTGAATTAAATAAATTGGACAATACAAGATCTAAGGAAAATGAGATAAGTTGTCTATTTGAGGGGTTGGGAAATTACATAAGCATCAAGACATGGTATATCATTTTGAGTTGTTGCAATTTATCTTTATTAATGTCCTCTAGAAGCAAGGCCACAATGTGTCCCTTTAATGGATTGATCTTCTTTATACAGGTTGTCCTATGAAATGAGGCTATATCCATACTAAGGACCTTATCTTGGATATCATATATTCAATCCTATACTTCAATCATCTGTATGTTTCTCCTATCTATCCTTTACACATCAAGCATTGATGAGTGTATCATAGGTCCTAACATAAGGTTTTATACCTATTTAAAGAACTATCTTCTATAGAACCTTAATGTTACTACTTGCTACTCTTTAGGTTGCATTTAAACTCTGCTACATCATTCGTATAGAATTACTTGCACTATATGTCAACTCTTCATAGGATTGTCCATTTTGTGCATTAGGGTAAAACTCTAGCAAAGTTAATGAGAAAAGTAGGAATCAATTATATAAATCATCTTAAAATTCATAATTGTTGTGGCATACTTCTTCATTGTGCTTACAAGCTTTTCTTGAAAATTTTACCTCCAGCTAGGTATGTTAAAGGAGCTTCACCTTCAAGTGAAAAGGCACCACTTATCTCATTTCTAGATTTCACTTCCCTTGATATTTGTTGTGGAATGATTGTCATGTATGACAATGTTCTTTTATGACTGATCTTTTCTTTTTGTTTGGTTCTTAGATTTCAATGCTCTATACTCTTTTCTTTGCACTACAAACTGCTCCTTTATGGCTATGTCATTTTGCATGTTATCACCATTATATCACTTATTTCCATGACTGTCATTAAGGGGATGTGGGTGATAAGTTTAATTCTTATCATGCAAACCTCATGTTGATCTTCATCCTTTATGATAGTGATCCCGATGTTGAATATACTGTTCTTTCTTTCTAGTACTTTGTTTTTGTTACAATCTTGTGCTTTCACTGATATAATGATAATGTTGTTTGACATTGAATGAATCTCATTGAATTTGACCCATTTTCACTATGTTCCATGGTATTTTAAATCTTATTTGTGCATGATATCGGGTCACATGTCATTCATAACAACTGCTATTATCTCGTTCATTTTTCTATGATCCTCTAACACTCATATGCTTTGATATAATAGTGATCATTTGCAACTTTTTTCCCTCTACATATTGTCTTTCATTCGTATCCCTTGCATACCTTGGAATAATTTTATCATGCATTGACAATTGGAATTCTTCATTCACTATATTGATAACTAATTGGAACTATCATTGTTTGTATTCACTACTATCTTATGATGATTTTTCTTTATAGTCAATCCTTAAAATCATTCTTCTGATAAAAACATATTTTTTCTCTTTTGTTTTTACATTATGATCTCATTGCTTTGAACCTTGTGCTTTTTGATTATCACATCTTTGTTACAATATCTTCAAGGACTGACATTATTTCTCTATTGACTACTAGAGACCCCTTTGATCTTATAACCCCAAGCCTCTTAAAGAAAACTTATAATCAATTGGAAACAATGAACAAAAAACCATCCTAGCTAATTTTATTTCTTTTCCAAGAGCATTCAATGAAAATATAATGGAAAACACACATCACTTTGTGGGGTAGGGTTTATTTGATTTAAAAACCTACCTTCAATGTCCAAGTCAAAAAGTCATCCTACCAAGTCTGTTCTGAGTCCTCCAAGTATTAATTCAAAAAGCAGTCTGCCAATATTGTTTTACGTCCAAGTCTTGTATCTATGATACAAGTATGATAAATGTTTGAAAATATTGTACACAGCTGTATGATATAATGCATAAATTTGTACGCTTTCTCATTATATCAAAAACTTCAAACTACAACTCACATAAATTAGAAATGAATTATTAAAAAAACTTATTGTCAGGTACAATTTTCTCCAAATAAAAATTGCCTTATCCATTTTACATATTTTTTTGTTTAACCAATTTTTTTGGAAAGAAACACTTAGTGTACAAAGGAAAGAAAAAGTTTCCTTCTAGGATTTCAAAGGCCTATTGTTCACAAGGCCAATAAGATCATTATTGACCATAGTAGAAACCACCTGCACTGATAGTGTTAAGTGATAAAATATTCCATGAAAAGAAATATATTTTAGATAAACAGAGCTAGTTAGCCTTCTAAAATCTAGATAGCTTAATACAAGAAGGAGGGTAAAACATAAAACATTAAAAGACTTTAAGACTTTGCAAATTCCATTCAATTAGTATAGAATCATAACATTAAGATAGGAACAATTTACTTTTCTTAAATATTCATCATGAGTTTTCTCTCGTAAAGAACTCCGCCTGACATGAGCAATGAGAAGTGCATCTACCATGTTGTTTGTTGATAGGAATTGCATGACTACTCCCTTATAATCACCAAAAACTAAATAAATTTGAGTGGCTTCATCGCATTCTTAGTATTTAGTCGAATTTTTAGTAGCTTCATGTTGCACCTCCTCTCCATTGCTGAGGGTATCCTTCCCAACAACAAAATCACTTTCAGTGAGAGGAAGTGAGGAATATTCTTTCAGAATATGAAAATTGTCAAAACACTCCTCACCATTGTCTTTAGGGGATGTAACATCTTGTCCACTTTTTGACTAAATTGATGGATCTAATTTTGTTGTGTCATCAAGAGTGACATTGTTGATTATTTCACTGCTAATATCATCAATGTTGGTAGATTGAGCTTCTTGTAAGTCTTGATTCTCAGTTGATTGCACTTGAAATCCAAGGTGCTCAAGTAGCTTTTTCCTAGTATTGCCTTCATCTTCAAACACGACTCTTAGGAAATTCCATGTCTCCCTCTCTTCTTCCAAACTAAATCAATGCAGAAACCAAAAATTTGCAAGTGAAAGAATACAAATGAATGTAAATTTTTATTAATCCCATTTAAATAGTACTCACAAATAACTAGATAAGAATCCTAAGACTTTTTATCACACAAAGCTCACAATGATAATTTTTCACCATATACTATGGCAGCTTCAAACTCTGTTGAATGAAGCACCAGACTATCCTCAGTAACAAGATTGTGTATATATACTTATGAAAATAGAAGAAATATAAGACCATATATCATCTTAATGACATGTACCAAAGAATAAATTGTACTCTACCTCAGAAGAGCCAACAACACTTTGTGATGATGTATCGAGCTGAAATGTAGCAATCTTTCTTCCAAATCCAAAATTGACACCAACTGGTCTCTTCAACCACTTAGGAGCTTCCAAGAGTGAACTTTGCAAGATCCACATCAATCTAGATAAGCATCTAGACTTATATATTAAGACTCAAAAGTTAAATATTACAAAAAAAAAAACAACTAAAGAATCAAATCTTATCAACAGGGGCACTTTCAAGTTTTACTTTCATAACACAACCAATGAAAAAGAAAGAAATATAGAAAGAATATCAAAGGGATATGAAAGTACAAGTTACATGAGTAACAACCATGAAAACAAACCGAAAAAAGTAGTTGTATTAGTTGAACTCAAAAAAATATTATTTATGGCATGGGAATGAAATTGGATTGTTGTTGACATTTGTTATTCTCATGGACAGGTATTGAATCACTTGCATGAGCAATAAATATTGTTTGGATAGGACCTGGAGAATTTTGAAAAGGTGGGCAAGAAATTTGGAGTTTGTTGCAATGAATTTGAAGTCAGCGAGGCCCTCTATAATGAATTTAGAGGTAATTTGAAACCCTCATTGTTGAAAGTAACCTAATAGGAAACATAGGCATATTCCATTCTCAGTAGGTAAACTTCAAATGAATGTAAGATAGATCTCAGAACAATGAGTCATTATATCCTCTTCTTTTTGTTATGGTCTATACTAAAAGTGACTAATTTGAACAATGTTTTGGCATCTTTGTTTTCAGATTTATGTTTTTTTCTTTAAATCAGAAACTAAATTAATATAGGAATGCACAATATTATAGATGGATGAGTGTCAAAGGTTGACTATAGATCAATATCATGCATATGATGAGAGAGTAACTGATGAGAGGGGCATTGACAAATATCCATTTCCATGTAAAAATTGTCTTGGTGGAAAGGTGAAAAAAAGAAATATGATTTATCAACATATGATAAGATATGGGCATAGTGGTATAAGCCCTTGGGCTTACAATTATTATGAAGATATGATAGAATTTCAGACTATGAGAGATGAAGAGGCCAAAAACATAGATGAAGAGGCATACATTTTTGACGAAGGGTTTGAAGTTGATAGAATGTTGAATGAGGGCCTAAATGATGATTGGGCCAAGTCAATGGATGATACTTTAAAGGTTGTGTATGCTAGTTGCAAGTTAATTCATTTGACAATAATGCTTCAAATTCTTAACTTGGAAGTGGTGTATGGTTGGACAAATGAGAGTGTAGATCAGTTATCGGTATTATTAAGTTCATTGTTACTAGCTGACTCCACATTGCCAACAAAAAAAAGTCAATGTAAAAAGAAAACTAATAAGCTCGACTTGAGGTATGAAAAAATCCACACATGTGTGGATGGTTGTGTATTATTTCACAAAATTATTGCAAATGAGAGTGAATTTCTAAAATGTCATGAACTGAGGTATAGAAAGGGGTTGAAATCAGCTGTGGTTCCTAGAAAGGTTCTTCACCACTTTTCGGTAATCCCACAATTACTCTAAATGTATAGGTACAAAGACATTGTTGAGCTTATGCAGTGGCATGCCCAAAATAAGAGCACTAGTGGAAAACATTGACATGTGTCTGATTCTAAGATGTGGATAGAATTTGATTAAAGATGGCTCGATTTTTCTCAAGATCCTTGTATTATAAGGTTGGGTTTGGCTCTAGATGGGGTGAACCCATTCTTAGATCAATGTACTAAATGGTCAACTTGTCAGGTGTTTCTAATAAATTATAACTTGCCTCCATGGTTAGCAACTAAACCATTTTTCTTAATGTTATCATTAATTATGCCAAGAAAGAAAAGTGTGACTTCAAATACAATAGGCTCCTATCTAGAGCCATTATATGATGAGCTAATGGAAATGTGGAAAGGGATTGAAGCAATTTAATCTTGAAGGGATGGTCATTCAATCAAATTCACTTTAAGATCTTCCTTATTGTTTACGATTCATGATCTTCCTACATATGACACATTTTCTAGTCTCTCTATACATGGATGCCATGGATGTCCTGCTTGCAACTTTAAGGATTTTGTGAGGTACTCAAGAATTTTGCATAAGTTTATTTATTGTGGACATTGTGCTTACCTTAAAATGTATCATCCATATCATCGACAAAAAACATGTTTCAATGGTCAAGAAGAGAATCGTGAAGCGCCATTGCTAGTAATAGGTGATTGCATTGTTAAGAATGGACAAAAAAGAATATGATTTATTTAAAATGATGGGATTGTTGGTAGTAGATATTATCCATGTAATGAAAGTGGTGTAAAACAATTGTGCATATTGTATAAGTTTCCATACTTTAAGGATATAGCCATTAGGCATACTGTTGACTTTATGCATATTGAAAAAAATATACTTGATGCTATTATACAAACTCTTTTTGGTGCTCTTGATACTATTTCATCACGTGAATACTTTCGAGAAATAAAGATTCATTGAAATATTTGGGTTGAAAAATATAGAAAACCTAGTGCTCCTTATGTCTGGACAAAGGAACAACGTGCACAATTCTTATAGTTGATGTCATAGACTTGCTTTTTCACTGGATATGTAAGTAGCAACATCAAAATCCAAACTGAAATTAATAGCTTAAGAGGCCTCAAGACCCATAACTATCATGTCATAATCAAGAATATTTTACCTATTGTGGTAAATATATCAAGTTTGGAAAAGGGGACAAGATTATCAATCACAATGTTGGGCCTAATATTAAAGAGAATGAGTTTACATGTATTAGATCCTTCGAACTTTGATAGTTTGAGGGAGGAGATTGTTGAAGTCCTTTGTCTCTTGGAACGATAATTTCCACTAGCAATATTTAATATTTCTATGCATGTTTTGATACATCTAGAATATAAAATAGAGCATTGTGGCCAAGTAAGACCAAGATGGATGTATCCTATAGAAATATATATAAAGGTTTTGAAAAAAATTGTCCGTACTAGGGAAAAACCAAAAGGCAACATGTTTGAGGGATATTCAATGCAAGAGGCCATGGGATTTTACACAGAATATATGAAGGATTTTAAAAATGTCAATCAACATGTATGGGATGATGACGAAGATGAGAGAGTTGCAAGTGAAGCAGTAGAAGGCAATGGATGTTGCTTCAAGCTATCATATCAAGAAAGAAGTGCAAGACATGACTTTATTCTTCAAAACACATCTTCGTTCGATAAGTGGTACAGGTAAAAAAAATTACACAATAATTTATTTACTCAATTGCATTTACACATTTATGTTATTAATCTTACTATTTTTAAGTCATTATTCTATGTAGAAAATATAAATAAGAGAATCAAACTTGGATGCAACATCGACCTCAAAGGCACAAATGTCATGATTTGATTGGAGGTGATTCTTTTCTAAAATTTGAAGAATGAATTGCTAATACAATAAATAATGCAAAAGAAGAAGGTCAAGATATAACAATAGAAGAAAATGGGCTTTCACAACCTCCACATTTATGGTCTATGCATTTTAGTGGAATGTGGGCCTATGGTAGTCATTTAAGAGTGGAAGAAAAAGACAAAGGAAAGACAAATTGTGATTGTGTTGTTAGTGCTGAATTTCTTCATGAAATTGAGAAGATATTTTATGTTGGATTCATCCAAGAAATTATTCAAGTTGATTTTGGTGAAAATAGTCCTATATTATTAAAATGTAAGTGGATCCGACCATCCACAGTACAATTTGATGAGTATGGATTTATACATGCAAATACATGATAATTTTGATCAAAGATAGATGAGTTGTATGTTTCCCTTCTTCAAACTAACCAATCATTTCTAATTGATGATGTAAGAAGCCTAGGTTTGTCATATGTCATTCAAACATAGTCTTGTTCGAGACAAAAATTCATGGAAGTTGTTGATGTAATTCCTGATGGGCAATATGTTAATTTATAAGAAACATTTGAAGAAGTTGATGAAGACAATGAGGGAGTGTTTGAAGAAGATATTTTGATCACCAATGAAGAAATCAAGAGAGATAATGTATTGCATGTCACAAATGAGGATGAGGAAGAAAATCAAGTAGATGTAGACATGAGTGATCAGGATTTTGACCTTGTTGGAAATGCAAATGATTATTGATGATCCCAATTTTATGAGCTTTTATGTAAGACTTTTATGTTGTTTTAAGATTGTTTTATGTTTTAAGGACACGAACCTTCAGACTAATACATGTTTTAAAGCTTTAATTTTGAACAAAGTTTCTATATGAATGCAATATGGATATGTTTTCATATAAAAATGAGGATGCAATATGAATATGTTTTCATATATAAATGTTGTATGCAATATGAATATGTATACCATCATTGCTTTACTTTGACAATGATCTTTTCTTGACAACTCTTCTAGACTATTTACTACTTATATATATTTTATTTATCACTGTCATTGTTCTAGCACCCTTTATAAAAGCCATCATTGAAGCATTGTTAAACATTGTTTCTATGTTTTATTTTACACTTTTTTACTAAAATAGCATTATCTTCCCTACATATGGTATTATCTTTAGCCCTATTTTGTAATATTATTGTATACCATTGCCTTGTGAACTACTTTAACACTTCCAAATTATTGTAATAGATTAAAAGGGTTTTATTTCTCTAAAAGAAGCCAATTAATCACATCACTAAAGAACAACAAATGTGTTTTGATAAATAAAAAATATCCCTGATATATCAACTTAAATAATAAGGAAATATTATGCTAGAGACAACCATATAACTGAATATATTTAACAAACAGTTGATACCAATATGAAGCCACAAATTCACATTGATTTCATTGATCTCCTCAAATCATACTTGCAACATAGTCTTTTGAAATGTAAACATCATAGAAGTTTGTTACTGTCTAGCTATCCCTATTTGCCTATCCCTTTTGTCACTATGCAAGAGATTTATATATATCAAAACTTTGAAGGGACACACCCCTTCATGAAATATCTTTTGATAATAACAACTAACAATGATTAAACATAAATAATTAGGCTCTAGTTAGCCATAAGTGAACTTTTGATAGATGGTCCAAATAATCTCGTCTTTTGTAGTATCAACTAGCATTCTTCAATCCATTCAATCTTTTTTTTTTCATCATTTTCAAACAGTGTTGGTATTCCTTCATTTGTGGCATGAATTAATCCTTTTGCATCTCCTTGAAGTTCCTCATAGTAATCTTCATGCTTACTTATTATTTCCTTAGTAGTTGTGATAGCCTAATTACCAAGAGTATCTCTCTTCTGTATTTATTGAAATTTCTCTTGGATTATGTCACTAATTATTTTATGCTCTTGCTCTACAACATAATTCTTAAAGTGAGTTCCCTAGAGTTTTCTCAGCCAAACCATCAAGTTAGCCTATCTTTTTCTAATCACTACAGAAAGTGTATCAAATTTTTCTTGAGAATATACATCCGATCCTTCCCACTTGTCCTTTGTTTAAGAGCTTTCTCCTTGAGTCAGTAACCTAGTGGATCCTTTCAATATGTTTTCAATCATATCCTTCAGGCGATCATTTTCCCTAAGAATCCTTTCATTTTTTATTTTATACATTTAATTTTCTTTGATCAATGTTTGGATCTAGGCTTTATTTAGCTTGGCAACATTGATGCCAATCTCAGCTATAGCTACATGATTAGCTTCTCCAACTTTCAATGTCAATACATTTCCAAAATCCTTTTTAGTGTCAATAATTATAATAGACTTCCTTATGTGGTGGATACAAGGCCCAGATCATAAGGGACCTTCGTTAGGGTTATACTTTGATCCTGTTTACACTTTTGTCACTCCCTTAGGGCTAAGCTTATGTGTAGCATTGTTATCCTTCTAGAAACTGTCAAAAACAAGGGAAAAGTTTAGATCCAATCTTGGGAAAATCATGATACCTGAATCTTCTAACAATTTTCTTCCTCTCTTTGGGGTCATTTCTTTCATTTCCTTTTCCACACTTAGCTTCAAATTATTCAATAATTGATCCTCATTATTTAGTGTTACATTTTCAATAGATTCTCTTATTGCTTTTCCCTTTTGTTTGTATAAGAAGGCTCTGAATTTTGGAGATTTCACAAACTCATTGTCTACTACAAAGGATCTATAAGCCATTTTCCTCATGTCTATATCCGAGCCCTCTTAAATTTCTAGTTCTCTAGGAGGAAGCTTATAATCCTTAGTTTTCAATCTAGAGATTTTATCAGTTGGACCTTGAGACCCCTCATCACCAGGTGACTCCTCACCAGAAGATAAAAACTCCACATATTGTATCTCTTTTATTTATTTTTCTACTCCCTTGCTATATTCATCAACAAGCCTCTCAGCTTCATTGAAATTCAAATTTCTAATAAAATCGTCATACTGATAAGGTATATGATTATACCCACCTAAGTTCATATTTTTCTTAGCAAAGTCAATGTATCCCTCCTAATCAAACCCTTTTCGTGGTGGAGCTTTCTTCAAATTAAAATGCAATAAGTTATCCACAATCAAATCATACCCTTCCTTTGACAATATAGTGAAATCTCCAAAGCACAAAGTGCTTGGCATGAATTCCGGTTTTCCAAAGGAACTTAAATTCATTACACTTGAGAAATCCATTTTCCTAACAATTTCCAAGTAGGCAATTCTATCAAGCACTATTTTAGGCAAGATAAATGGTGTAGCTTCAAAACCATACACTCTGATCATAGTAGAATCTTCAAAAGAATACCAATCTCCCCAGTTGTGGCCAATAGGTCCATTAAAATATTTGGGTTTGGGGAACCTCTTAATCTCATCAGATAATGAATAGTCACAAGGATGATTAAAGAATTTGTACAATGGTTAAACAAAGTATTCTTTAAAATGCACAAAACTTGAATTGGCAAACCTGCTATCCCGTATAGCAATCCATAACTGAATTGGTAATAATCTACCCTCCCTATCAAACTATGTAATCCTTAGCTCTTATGGCCCCATTCCCAATTCTTTTCCATAATAAAATATTATATGCATAAAAAAAGAGTATTGCTTGAAATGTAAAAGAAGAGATCCATTCTTTATTACCATTAGCCCGGAATCAATTCCTTTGAAGATGTATGAAGCATAATCAAATGGTTTGGCATTGTGATAATGAACATCAGCTACAATTATAATTGGTACAGTTGGCATAAGCTCAAGAGATTCCATCCCTAACACCTGACATACTGATAAGTATGTATATTTCAAATAGGGCTTGAATAAGTCTACATGAAATGGAGGCCCGTCATTGTCATCCAGTGGAACCATATTTCCATCCCTTTTAGGTCTATGCAATGGTAATCTCCACCCCCTATAGGTGGTATCCATTCTCCAGAAATATTTCTCCAAATTCTCATGCACAATAGCTTCATCACATGTGCCTTCTAGGTCAAAAACTTCACAAATTGCAGCTTCTGACACATGCATGATAGGTTTATCCAATGAATTGTGGATAGATTTGAGTTTTGGATTGTAATGGGAAGCTAAGAGTTTTATTAATTCCACATCCACAAATATGTTTGGGACAACCAATTTTCCCAGGTTGAATTTCCAGGGATTGCATACTGGTTGGAACCTATCCCTCTGATGATAGTGAAACATAAATAGTTTATATCCCCGAATTGGAGTCCACACATCCCCTATGTGTTTGAATTTTTCCTCAAATCTATCCACATCTACCCTAAGTTGTGCAGAACATCTGGCTTTAGGTCCTGAGCCAGGTAGTTGCTCAATAAGATCTTGATTCAATTTCCTTTCACTTGTTTATGATTCATCCCTAGTCTCAATCTTTTCCTTTTTTCCCCTAGGATGAATACCCTCACCTTTATTTTTTCTACCTTTTGATTTTCCAGAGCTCGAACCCTCCATTTTATTTTCTCAAATTGATAGAATTACAAATACAATTGTAGAGAATTCACAAGCTTACTTGAAAATCTCCGACTACACAAAATTCTCTGGCTTTTGTCTATTCTCCCATTCCTTTTGCTACCAGCCCTGTATATTCTCCTCAATTATTATTGCTTCACTTAGAGGATTATCTATATAGTGTGTATTCATGCAGCCATTAATGTCCACCTTTGAAAACAAGTGTAGCAGATTTTTTGAATTTCCCACTATCAGACTAAATGATTATATTGACATGAACTATTTAAACTTTGGCCGATCTATGAGTTTGAATCAAGCAGAGTGTTCATTAGACACTTATATGGTAAGGGATACCAAATATCATTCTTACCGATGTTAAATAGTTCATATTTTGATTCATATCACCTTCAGAAAGAGATTTATTAAGTCACTTAGATATCAGAACTATCGCCAAGTGTTACTCTGACAAGCTTTGATCCATTCGTATTACCATCAGCAAGAGAATAAGTATCATTGAAAGATCTGAAAGTTACTCCAACATTATAAGTCTCCTTGATGTATCATCTTCCTCCTTCAGATGAATTAGAAATACTCTCTCCAATATTACTTTCATAGGTGTAACATATGGAATTGGGAAGACATTTGAAACTCATTCTGATAGCACATGTCTCCCTGACATGTTTCGTTTTTCTTTATTGGTGAAAAAGATTGAACGTCTTACCAATGAAAGTCCATCGACATGACATGTATGCTCGAGCTGACTTGAGGATCTCAATTCAATGGTATTGTTCTTTTTGATAACCTTTTCATCGGTGAAACAACAGGCTTTGTCTTCCTAAATATGTATCCTCCTCAGTTGTTGATCGATGTGACAATGTCGACCTTTTGCCGATATGCCAGAAATGCTTGAATTGAAAGGTTATAACTTATAGGTTGGAGAGACATGGACATAGTCATGACGATATGGATTATTTATTCAGAGGCTCCTACTCAATGATGATCAGATGGATTTTGGTGTATCAAAAGGTCAAATCTAATGGGATCACTGGCAGATATGATATGTAAAGAGGATTATAGCAATTTTGAAATCAAGATGTGGCTACCTTGTGGAGTTTACAAATTTAAGCTACTATAAAATTTTGAAAAATTTATAATCCCAACACATTACATGCTGCTCATATCCTTTGTTGTCGGTACATTCTTTTTAACAGTGATATCACTGTTATCAACATTTATGCTTATGACTTTATGCACTAGAAATCAATGTCTCATATGTATCTTTATATATTGTAAGGTCATTTTTATTTTCTTTGATCAAATGTTCTTCACTATTTTGCATATATCTTGAAGTTCACTACTATTTGACTACTTAGTCCTCAGATCATGGAATTCCTTGCTTGTAACTCACTATCCACTCCAACATATCTATTCTTTTTCATGAAATCTACCCCTTCATGAATGTATCTAGATGTTATGAACAAATTATTACGTAACAGAACAACAAAAGTAGGAATCACCAAATACCATAGACATTTCTTAGTGATGGTGCTATCACCTAAGAAAAGCATTGGTTTAGTTGTACAAAATGGTTGACATGCTACAAGTTCATGTCCAGTTAAAATTTGGTAATACAAATTTTTTTATTGAACAATGAATGAAAACATTATTGCTAAAGATTTCATGGATTGATTCAAATACATTGCTAAGTATTTTATGCAACTAGCATTTCTCCATGGCACCATTATTTAATATCCATAGACTGAAATACCAACAAAATCTAATGACTATTGTTGTTTGTAGTTCTTTAGACTTCCTACGTGTTTTAATGACTGTTCATTAAAACTAAGACCTCATAAACTTGTATTTATGAAATTTATGTTACAGTTAATCATCTTTGTATCAAGTTACTAGTTTATACATTATTATTTTTTTGGATATCAGGAAATGAAGAAAAATAATGAAAGGCGCAAATTAGATGATAGTGATCACAATGTTGAAATTCCAATGAAAGATTATGAGCACTTTCATGAAGAACGTGTGGCCAAGAATAATGAATATTTATCACGTCTTGGTTTTCGAAACAGGCAAGTTGTAAATCCACTAAGTAGTAAATTATTTCTTTAATACTATTTAATGAAATTTTTATAGGCAAGAGCTTTATGTATATAAGACATGATATGACTTTTTTGTTTGTTTTACAGGCAAGAAAAACATAGTAGAGAAAATGCAAAGAAAAAAAACAAAAAGTAAAGGTACAATGTTGCCAACTCGTAGAAGCCAACGCTTTCATGATTCAACAAATGAAGTTGGTGAAAAAAATAGTTGTGATGATGTGAAATCTACAGAGACCACTACTGATCTACCTACTCATGCCACACGTGATGTGGGCAAGGAGCATGAAGTTATGGTTAATAAAAGTCATGAAGAGAGAATGCTTGCATCTGATGTGTCTGAGAGTGCACCTACCGTATCTACAACTTTTGAATGAATTAGTGGATCAACTAGAAATATTTGTAGTGGTGAAATAAAATATGTTCCTGCTTATGTTAAAAGACAAATATTGAGTCAAGATTTATATAGATCTACAGAGATGAATGCAAAATAAAGAATATTAGAAGGGAAGAGGCCATTCTTGGTTGAGGTATCAAGAGATGGTGAACCCATTGGGAAAAATGCTGCAAGGTGGGCCTCCGAGTTGGGTGTAAGATGTAGGGCCCATTTGGATGTCTACAAATAAAATTTTGTAGAGAAAGATCCAAGAAATTTGGAATATGTTATACAAAAAATGGAAAATGCCTTTGACACTATTGGTGGAAAAATCTCTAGAAAATATTACAAGCACAAGATGAGATTTTTGATGAACACTTTTAGATACAATTGCAGAAAAATAATCATGGAGGGAAAAGAGATGTAAGACAACACTCTATCTCCCAAAGAGTGGGAGGAATTGAAAGAAAGTATGTGTTCCAAAGAATATTTGACAAAGAGTAACAGAGGCAAGAGAGCAAGAGATAATGTGAGGACTGACTATACATTTGGCTGAGGTGGGTTGTAGGCCAAATGGACAAATGTGGAGTAAGTGTATGGATTTTTGGTTCAATTTGCATTGTGTTATTTATTTCAAATTTTTATTGAACTAACTATATGTTGAAATTTACATTGTATTTTAGGTGGAAAACAATAATAGTGAAGCAAGTGTAGAAGATGTCAATTATATGGCAGCACTAGATCGTAGTAAATCTAATACTAGTATCATGAGGAAATTTAGTTCATCAACAAAGATTTCACAGTGATCTGTTGAACGCCCAGTAAGATCCTCTCCAAATCATGTCAACTCAAATGAAGAGTACCAACATATAATGAGTTGCTTAAACTGTCTCACTAAGAAAGTTTTGTAGTTGGTTGCCTCTATTAAGCCTATAGTTTGTGCATGGAATGACCATAAATCCATAGGTTCAGATCGGGTAAGAGGCTATCCCTCAATATTTTGATTCTCAACTATATTATCTTTATATTGTATTCTAAATATGTTTACAAATTTCATAATTTTTTTCCACAACATTCCTTTATAAATGTACTCTCGTGATCTCTAGGCAAAGTATTACAATCATATATAGAACAGTGAATCTATGAATTTTTTCCTTTTGTTTCATTGAAATCCATTATGATTGTCCTAAATGTTGTGACTATGAGTTTTATGAAAAAATAACTATGAGATCAATGAATGATATGTTAGGTCTCAGAAGTGCAGGTTTTTAAACCATAAGGGGGTGTCAATCCCTTAATACACCTTTGGCCCATGAACAAGGTAAAAAAGACTGATTCGCCTGATTTATCTATGTTTTATCTATTTTCTCCAGATTTTATTCTTTTGTATGGACTGTATAGGCTCATAAATGTTTTGAATTCCATTATTTAGTGTACCATATTGTGTTATTTTTAAAATGATCTCCTTTTGAGAGTCTAACTCCATTTTTTGTAAAAGATCTCCTTGGTTTTCTAGAGTTGGATGTGTGAGGGAAACAAAGGCTTTGTTTGGGAACTTAATGATGTAAATTTCCATTCAATCTACTATTTTCACCCGTGTCTCGATGGAATGGCATAATAAAGTGTTAGGATAGGTTTTCTTTTTGTTTGAGTGCAAACAATTTAAGTTGGAGTTTAACCCCAAGGTCTTAAAAGGGTGTTTTCATGGTGAAAAGGAGGGTGCAGACCTGTAGAGTGGTGGTGCAGCATTTCCAAAGGGCATGTGAGAGTTTCTAAAGCTTGAGGGGTTCTACAAGTTTCTAAGTAGTCGGTGTTTCTTGGAAGGGTTGAAAATATGCATTTTCAATAAGGGTGCTTCAAAACCCTAGGTTCCTAGGCTATAAGGAGGATTTTTGAGTAGGGGATCAAATTAAGTTTTTGGGGTCCTAATACATGGTGAATCCTTTATTTTGAAGCATAAATCAAGACTTTTTCAAGTTTTTTTGGTTTGGGGTTTAAATCTTGGAGGGGTTGCTTTGTAAATTTGACCTATTTGGAGGCCTAAATTGGTGGAAAAGTCAATTTTCTCAAATTTGTTCCAAAGGATTCATATGGGTGGATAAGATATGTTTTTTAACTCTATAATGGGTGTCTGAATCATCCATTTATTTGGTAATTTTTTTGGAAGATATTGAGAAAAGTGCCTAAAACTGAGTTAGGAGTGCTACTAGGGTAGGCTTAAGAAAATGTTGAAAATTTGAAGAGTTAAAGTGCTTTGTCTTTGAATATTTTTTGGTGATCAATAATTTGAGTTCATTTTAAAGATAACACAATATAATACACTAAATAATGGAATTTAGAACATTTATGAGCCTATATTGTCCGTACAGAAGAAGAAAATTTGGAGAGAACAGAAAAACACAAAGAAAATGTTATCTTTTTATTGATAGTCCATACAAAAGAAGAAAATATGGAGCCTCTATGACATGATGTTGGACATCCTCCATGTTATGATTCTTCAATTTATCAATTTCATTTTTCATTTGTTGTATCTATGGATCCTCTGCTTGGATAGGTGTGTGATAGAAAATTACTTCATCTCCTCTCACTGTGGTGGCTTGTTGCAATTGTTGCTTTAGCTTTACATTTTCAATAAATAATTTTTTCACCTCATCATTTGATAATTTCAATCTTTTCTCATATTCATTAATCTTCTTTTCCATGTTTTCTACTACATCCTTGGTGAACATTGCAGAATGCATAGTCATAGTGGCAACTTATGTAGGAGTTGTGTCTCTCATTGTTTTAACCATAGCTGACCCTCTCAATTCCTATACCACATCCAAAATTTGAGGCTTCCTTGTATTCTTTTGTTTTTTCCATAGAGAAAGTGTTTGGGTAGTAGGATTTGACAAAATATTTAGAGAATTTCTAGTCTCAATACATAGCTTGTTCGAAAGCACCTATTTTAGGCTTTTAACCATACCAGCAAGGAAATGAATTGTTTGATAAAATTATTTGATAGATATGTATGAAAAATGTGTTAGCATAGACAAGGCAGCCAACTCTTTGAAAAAATTCCTAAGAGAAATGAGGTCTCATGGTGATGGAATGCCATGACAATCAAATTTCTTTTGATTGTCATGGAATTCCATCACCATGAGACCTCATTTCTTTGAGGCATTTTTTCAAAGAGTTGGATTCCTTGTCTATGCTAACATATTTTTCATAAATATCTATCAAAGCGATTTGATTGTCATGGCATTCCATCACCATGAGACCTCATTTCTTTGAGGCATTTTTTTAAAGAGTTCACCGTGTTGATGGTGTTTTCTGCATAGCAACAACTCAGACAGAATATGATATCCTCTCTCTCTTGAAAGGTAAATCTCTATGAACAAAGAGATAACCCCAAGGTCTCTAATTTTAGGTCTTGATAATGCAAATAAAACAACTCAAAGATAATGTGCAAATGCTGAACTCAAATTTATCAGATCTAGCAATATGTTGATACTTCAAATCCTAAATCTAACCCAGATAATAAAATAAATAACAAAAGATAAGGGTTTCAAGGAGATTTCTAAGACTAATTCTAACTCTAAGATTGACAATGAAAATGATAAAATGCTCGAAATGGATTAATCCCTCAGAAACTAACTTCTATTTGACCCATAAATAGTGCAATCTTCTAAGGTGTTAAAGATTTTGAGATCATGCATATTCATTCAAGAAAACCCTATTTCAATTGAAATGAACAAACATTCATAATCGAACTAAGCACAATTTTAAGTCCAGGCTAACTTTGCAAAGCAGCTAACAATCAACTAACTGCAAAAAGTATGGACTAGAGATTGCTGCAATCACTTGAAGCATAAAACCCTAAACATCATCAAATCATCTAACATCAAATAAACCTAAGAAATTTCAAAGATAGAATATCAAGAACCATGCCAGATAAAAATCAACACAAGAAAGGCACCAAATCACAATTTCTTTACTTGTATTAAATCATCCAAAGTGGAAACAATTCCAATCTTCTATTACAACACTTGCTTGAAAGATAAACTAAATTCTAACTCTAATTCTTGCTCTTATCACAATTCGCTCCAATGTAAAATTGTCTAATTAACCCCTTACAAATGAGGCAGAATGCCAAACTTATAGAAAACCCCCAAGGCATGTCAACCAAATAAGGTTTACAATAATCAAACAACCAAAATAGGTTGGCCAAGAAGAATTCAAAAATAACATGAAATGTGCAATAAATGCACCAATTTCATCCAAGTCGGCCTGGGATCACCAACATAACCTGGCCCAATACATGCAAAGGAAGAGGAGGAATAATAGGGAAGCACAAATCACAATGAGGTGTTGCATTAACTACCCTCTCCTTTGTCTTTATCTTGATTCACCATATCTTATATCATCAAAAATACCTTCTCCAAGTCGGCAATAGGTGGCATAACTAACACCTTCATTCTTCTTTCCATGGACTTAATATCGTCCCTCGATTTCTTGACCACCTTATCCTAGTCCACCTTATGGGTATTGTATTTATCAATTACTGCAAGGTAGGTAGTTGCATCATCCAATAGATGTTTGGTGACTTGGTCCTCATTAACTAGAGAATACACCTCTCACCACCATTTTCTCAATTGTTCTAGGCTTAAATGCTTCAGCACAAACTTCTTTCTCCCTATCATAACCTCGAAGAAGGAGATGCACTTGTTGTAAATTTTAGTCAAGGCATCCTCAATCTGCCTCCCCTGTTTATGCATCTTCTTCAAAACTCTTTGCCCTATCTACAAAACCTCAAACCATTCCCAGGGTTCCGCTACTTTGGAAGAAGGAAGAATTCCATCTCCCACCAGCTTCTCCTCGGTGTAGTCCATGATGATTCTAGCCTATTGCAGCAAAAGATCCATATCTTCCTTTTCTTGGGATAGTACATTCTTCAACTAGTCAATTGATCTTATAGAATCCCCACCAGTTGACATAATATCCTTGATGGCATTGTCTCCCTGAGTTTGCACTCCCTGTAACCAACCTGTTGTAACATGGGAAGTGACCTTCATATTTTCTAACTCAATGATTGTTTCTTGTGGTAGGAAGCCTAGATGATGAGGAGCTAATGGATTGCAAGGTTTTCATCAACTCTTGCAGATATCTTTTAAGTTTTTCATTCCCCTTCTTCAATTCTTGTTAGTCTACACCTCCTTCCTTAATTGGCCAAGGATTATAGCCCTGGAACCCTCATATTCTTCAATATATTGTTCCATGGAAGCATGCCCTAGATTGACAATTTGTACATTGTAATAATTCCCAATCACATCATCTTTATTCTTGTCAGGAGCAGGAGTAGCAATGTGGACCACTCTGTTATTTGCCTCATCTCTCTCAATTCTGGAAATAATCCTAGCTTTCTTCTTTTCCTTTTCCTTTCCTATGTTCGCCAGTAATTCATCCCAATTGGGAGGAGTATCATCCACCACAATTTTTTTTCTCTTCAACTCCTTGTCCAACCATCCTAGGACTGTGGGATCTGACTATACATCATCTTGCCCCACTACATCCTATTGAACCTTGGATGCATCTTCATCCAAAGTTTGCTTCTCAAAATTCTTCTCAGTTGTATCTTCTTTTCCTTTGTCATGCTCCCCTTTTTCATGTACTAGTGAGGGATTCTTAGCTAGTATTTCCTCCTTCTGAGGAGGTCTATCCTCATGAAGCTCTGCAGGTGAATCCCCATAAGCCACCAAAGGAGACTGCATAAATTTCTCCATTTGAGACTCAACATTGTAGAGTTCTCCCTCTTGGAATTATTTTCCTTCCTGATCCTAGGGATCCTCAGCATCCTTTGGTTCATCTGGCACATTGCTAGTCTCATGAGAAGGAGGGACATCTTCATTTTCAATGACAAGAGTATTCATGGGAATACTTGCCTTTGGTGCACCATCCTTGGGAGACGAAGTCCTTGATCTCTTGGTATACACCTGTCTTCTCTCTTGAGCTCTCTACCTCTACCACCCGGGGTTTAACTTCTTTATCTACCTTGGAGGTTTCTTTCTCCTTCTGTGACAACCTCACAATTCTCCTTTTCTTGGGCAAAGGGACACCAGCATCCCCCTCTTATTTTTCTTCTGCATCTTCCTTATCCTTTTTCTTCTTCGAGACATGTTTCCTTTTCTTGGCTATAGGATTTCTTTGTTTTCTTACCTCCTCTACCTGAGCATCCTTAATTTTAATTTTGAAAGGAGAGCCCACCTTAGTTTTACCTTTGGGGTCTTGTTCAGGTGATTCTTTAGAAGTAGAGTGAGACTCCAAGTCTCCCATTAGATCATAGGTGCACTGCACACCCTCACTCTCCAACTCCAATATATTGTTCTTAAGCCATAGCTTCATGTACTTGATTACTGGAGTCATGATTTGTTCTAAATATATATTCTCCTCCTCCATCCAATCCACCTCTCCAACTGGCTTATCCTTCACAACTTCAAAGTTATGGCCTTGAACCAAATTTCCATCCTCCTCAACCTGATCTAGAATGGCCTTTATGTTGTATAGCCGGGCCAAGTTCAATGGTAGCCTAGAGAACTTCTTCCTTCTGACTTCAAACTCATCACTAATGTTAGCTCAATAGTATTCTATGTCATCCTTGTGACTATACTCTCTACTGGCCTTCTCCTGTGCTTCACCAGTTATGTCAAATCTAGATCTCTTGGAATGGAAGGAAAGACCAAGAGTACTCATCTCTTCTTTAGAAGCATGGGCTAGGTTGATAGAAGGGCAAGCCTCACCACTACCTATTCTCAAAGGAAAATCACCACCAAATCCGGTCTTGTGCTTCTCCCTCTTCACAATTACATCAAAGTCACATATCTGCCTTGTGATCTCCAAGAGTACAATATGATCTGTGGGGTACCTAGGGATTCTTTATGGAGCCCTCTGCCAGCCATCAATTCTAATGTATGAAAAGGTGGGAAACTAAATAAACTAGGCTCTAAACCTCTTGATTAATTCCTTGGCCTTGTATGAAATCCGAACATGCTCTGCACCCTGTATAAGCCTAGTGATGTACATGGTGAATGCATCATTCACTCTTCTATAACTTGTGCCACCCAAGTGTAATTGTTGGTACACTTCATAAATTAAATCTTTCCCAAATACACCCCTTGTGCTTAGTCCCTTGTATGGGTGATACCTTGCAAGTGCATACACCAAATAGGAGGTCATTGTGAAGGTATTTTTCTATGAAACATTACACATCTTCTCATGTATCATAGCACTTATAATGCCTACCCAGTGGTAGTCCATACCCTGCTCCATCCTTGCAATGACATGGAACATCCAATTCTCAAACATTCCTACACTTTTCAATCCCACTACTCTACTGAGGAGTGTGATAACATCATAGTATTCCTTCCTGAATTTAACTCTGGACAACTGCTTAGGTAACTTGGAGAAGTGGGACTTGGGTTTCTCCAACCAAGAATTGATAACCTATTGTGATTTGATGACATTCTCATCATGATACTTCTTTGCTACATCCATATCAAAGGCCGTGACATGAGCCCTATCAGGCATGTCAAAGGTCTAAGCAATGGAGACAGGATTGAGATTTGCCACAATTCTTCCTTGAGTACCAACTATCCTCTGTGTGCCCCTATCATAGTGCTTGGCACATTCATGCACTAACTAATAACACTAGACTGTAGAAGGAAATACAGCCACATGTGCCAACCCTGACTCCAATGTCCTTTTGCCCAAAAGGGAGAGATTTTGTGCTGCCATTCTTGCCTTAAATTCCTCATAATCCCATAGCCCAACATTTGTATCAGTGATCCCTGACCAAATGGAGGTCAACTTGCTCTCAGGGACTCTTCTCTTCAAATCCATCTTAACTCTTTCTGCCTCAGAGATAGTCGAGCCCTCAGGATTTGGATTCATTTCCTTACCCTTGCTTTGCCTAGCAATAGTCTGACTTGATTCTGCCTGCATATAAAAAATACACCAAAATAAGATCCATCATAGGATAGAGTTCAATTAGATCCATCACAAATGATATAATCATTCCTTAAGAAAATCCCTTAATGAGCAAAATCCCCTCAAAACCCCATAAGAATCACTTATTTAAAAGCTCAAGTTTTCAGCCCTCTCGCGGAATCTAGGCTGGAGAGGAATTCTGGGAAATTCTAGACCAGGCTGAATCCAACGAAACAACCACAAAAAGACATCCAATCCATCATTTGATCAATAAAATTAACCAAGAAATCACATGATACATTTTAGAACAAGTTAAATCAATCATGAAATGCATAATTATTAACCAAACTTTCAAACATTCTTTCAATTCTCCATTTTCAATAAAATCTCGAGGAAATCCATCGGGGATGGAAATCTATGAAAATGACAACAATTTGCAAATTCTGAATGAAAGGACAAAGAAATTCTAAGAAAATCCCGAAGGCATGAAATTTTGTGAAGTCAATGCAATTTTCACACTTTGAGCCCATTTTTGGGAAATCGACAAGGCAATGGATAATTCGAGGAAATCCATGAGGGACTTGAAAACCCAAAATATTTGAATTTGTTAGGATTTTTCCTAGATCAATCAAATGATTAGGAAGTTGGAGATTTCTCCCAGGATTCAAATCAATTATACTACAAGATAAATAATCCAGGTTCGAATTGATCAAAATAAGGATCCACTCCACAAGAGGGAGGATTTCAATGAAGGAAACCCTAGGAAATCACCGTGTCAACACAACTCGGATCTCGATTTTTTGTTTTCATTTCACTTTTTTTTTCCCACACGACTCAACTAATGATAGGGCGATTATCAAATTGGATGAGAGAAATAAGTCACACTCCGTGAGGACATGGTTTCATCATAAGTCAGGGAGTTTCAGGTTAAACCAGAGGTCAGGAGAGGGAAGCTCAAAATTAAATAAATGCAGGCAAAGCAATGGCAACCCTTCGTGAAATACAATCATGCATAAGGAGAGGAGACGTGAGCCACGAGGAAGGGAAACAAGCCAACAATTAGCAACCCTAGCATTGCTACCAGACAATACCACACTGATATCTTGACTCAAACAATATACCCACAAACCTTAAAGAAGATTCAATTCATTCATCAAAAGGTAGGGTAGTATGTACATACCATGAGGACAAAGAAATCAAAGTAGCGACAGTCGACAAGAGAACTAGAAAATCAGGACAGAAAGAAAGTGATCACAAGAAAGCTTGATTGCAACCCTCGACCACAAGCTCACATGCACAATTCAGCAGCAGCAATCCAAAATCAAACTCCTCAAATCTCATAATAAGGAAAATGACATAGACCTCCTCATAAAATGCAAATAAACTCAATAAAGGCAAACTGCAAGACCGTACGAGGCACATAAATGCATCGATAAGACAATAAACTCGGGGATCCGAAGGAATGAAAGAATCTCAAGAAAATCCGAGTCCAAGCGGAATTCCATGAAATCTCGAAATTTCTGAAAAATAATACAAAGAAGCCTCCATCGGGTTTCGACGGTATCCGGGGAATTCCACCCTAGGGGAATTTTCCTGAAAATAGAGAAAAACCCGAGATGGATCCCATAATGCAGAATTTTCAAAGTGCCTCCCTCAAGGGGAATTTGCACGAATAGGATAACCAATTGGAACATGCCAGGACAACCAAATCCCCAAAACCAAAGGGGTAAAAAGACCAATAATGGCAACAAAAAGAGCAAGAAAGGGGGTCCCTACTTTTAGTGGGGTGTGTGTGCAAAAAGTGCACAACACACTGTTTTGTCTATGCTATTGCTTACTATTATGCTTTTGATAGATTTTTTCCAAGCATCCATAGCTTGTTTGAAAGCACTTGTTTTAGGTTTTTAGCCATAGCAACAAGTAAATGAACTATTTGACAAAATTCTTTGGTAGACATGTATGAAAAATACGGTAGCATAGACAAGGCAGTGAACTGTTTGAAAAAATGCCTCAAAGAAATGTGGTCTCATAGAATGCCATGACAAGCAAATGCAATTGGTAGATGCTCCTAGTTATTAGTTATACAATGTGAAGTAATTGCATAACTCCTTAGGTTGACTTTCTAAAAACTATATTGTAATTGAAATTTTTTTATCTATCAACATCTAGTTACTAGTTATGCAATGTGCAGTAATGCTTTGAGTTTGAAAGATGTGCAATGCAATGTAATCAACGATATGAATATAAACTACAAAAATATATTTTTTACAATTCATTATTTAAAATCTTTATTTTATTTTCTCTCTATATCTCTATTCTATGGAAATTCCTTTCAATTTTAAAAAAATAGTATTTATCTCTTGTTCTAAATTTTTTACCTTTTTTTTAAATCTGATTTTTTCCTGATTTTTTCCAAACTTTTTCCCAATTTTTTCAAAAAATATTATACTTTTGGTTTGTCGATTTTTTCTACTATGGATCATAAAGCAATAATAAAACTCTTGAAATTTTGTTCTTTCCTCATAAATTTCTGATTATTTGTAGTTTCAAGCTTCTATACTTACCCATATAGGGTTTCCTTGTTCTCTTTTGCATTGAATTAAGTGGTTGGGTGAGTTAACTTCAATTTGTTTCTGATTTGGTGGATTCTTGAAGAATTTTGTGCATTTTGTAGTCAAATTGCTGAAATGGGTCTATAAAGACAGAGTTGAGGGTTTGAGAATCTACAAAAATGGATTTTCACCCATTCGACCTATTGTGACATTAATGCTTGGAAAGGCTTTGTTGACTATTTTTTACATGAATTACTCATCTGGATATATTTTTTTCTTGATGGTTAAACTACATGCAGAGAAATTTTATCAAAGCAACATGAAAACAAAAATGCCTTGATGTCAATCATAGTTGTGTTGAAGTTGAGGTAATATAATAGTTGTTGTGGACAAAAATTTATAGATTTTTCATTCTTTACTTGAATTATATTAAATTTACATGATGATTAAACCACATGCAAGAAAATTATATGAAAGCAGAACAAAAAGGAAAAGACATTATCAATAGAGCTCTTGATAAAGCTACACAACTTCAGGACAATGTTGACAATGATTATGCTGAATTCGAGGAGTATATGCATGATATTGATAGTACTACTAGTGTTGAACATAAGGTGAGTGCTATGAAACATTACTTTTCTTTGATTCTAAAACCCTTCATGTATTAATGACTGTTATGATCCCAAATAGTGAAAAATATTATAGAATAGTGAATAGAGAACTAAAACATCAAATGTAACCCGTAGAACAATCATTGTACCTACTTTGTAACTTTTCAGTGGGGATTGTTGGCACTTCAATACTTTATGATGCTTGATTGTGTTTTAGGGCATTGTAATTGACCTTGTCAACATCTTGAACTTAGTGTGTTGTTTCTTTCATTGGATCATAACTATTGTTCTTTCCTTCACATATTTGTTGTTAACTCTTCATTGTGGTTGTTGTTATTAAAAAAATGTTTCTTTTGATATTCTTGCCACTTTCTCTTAATGTTTTTTTTTGTTTAATAATGATATTTGCTAGCCGATCTATTAAACTCATTGTTACAACCATAAAACTCACTGCCCTTGCACTAAACTCACTACTATAGCCATGAAACTCACTACTACTACTACTTGTTCATTGGACATCATTCCTTACTTCTTTATGCATACTCTTACACTATTTTCTAACAGTGAAAGGCTCTTTCTCTATTATTTATGTGACCTCTACATCCAACCTTATTTGTTACTCCTTTACTACTTCTATGAAAGCCACAGAGAAAGATTGCATTGTTTCCTCAATGACTGCTCTTAATGGCTGTCACATGTTGCCTTGATACATTTTGTTCTTTGTTCTTCTTTTATATGTCATCATTGATAGGGTTATGTTGACTACATGGGTTTATGTTTTAGAGCTTTAATGTCACTATTTTTGTACATCCCAATTTATTTCACCTTCACCTTGTAGTAGTAGTAGTAGTGCTCTCATATTGCATTATTTGTTTTTGTGCATTAGCTATCCTTTTTATGTGTAATAGTGCTATCATAACCTTATGTGTCTGGTATGCATGAATGGCAATGTAGTATTTATATTTATGGCCTTTGTATCTAATTAGCATGAAGCTAATAGTAACATTGTAAGCACTGCTATGAGTGTTGTGGTTTTAGTAAATTAGATTGATCATTGCAATCATTTTTGAAATTATTTTAACACACACATGCAATTACTATTTAAGTAAGTCATGGTTGTTTTATTATGCATAGAAGGGTAATCATTACCTATCTAATATAATGGTTTTTTTTCTTTTTGTAGAAATTTATTGATAAACTCAAAGAAGGGGATAAAGTCAGGGTGTTGGATCCATTTGATGGTGATGTTGTGGGCATTGGGCGGATTCACTCCCTATGTATTGTACATGGAGTGAACTTGAAAGGAACAGGAGATGCAAATGTAAAAATTTTAAAGGTCACAAGTAACATACCCCTTGTTTATGAAGACAAAATAGATGGAGATGTTCATCTGAAAGAGAAAAAGGGAACCTTCTCATGGTGACCACTAAAATATTTACAAAAAATGACATAGTTGAACATGTTTATCATGTACTAGTTAATGCTATACATCTTGGCTCACTGCTTTATGTAGTATTTTGAATGTGTTGTTTGGGGATATTAATTATCATGGTGTATTTGAAAGAGTTAGAAACTCTTAGACAACTTTGAAATTTTTCATTATATTTACATATATGCTCTTAGATTACCTTTATTTATCATGATGTTGAATCAATCTTTTAATTCTAGAATGTTGTAGCTTGTTCGTATATGTAATATTTTTATTTTCTTTTATGTTTTATTTAAAGTTTAATATTATGTTAGTTTTGCATTATAAAATTTATGGTATTTAATAAATTATTCATTTCATGACTATATTTGTTACCAATTAATGGAAACCAATAAATAAAAATGACTAAATATATGACTAAATTAATGACTAAATTAATCACTACCATGACTAAATAAATGACTAAAATTGTTTAGTCATATAATTTAGTGGTGTTATAAATGACTACAAATATAGTTAGTCATTTATATGCAATGTTTAGTACTTTATTTAGTCATATATTGTTGTTTGTGTACTAGTGTAGGGAAGATATCATATTGGAATAAATTAACAACAATAGTGATGTGACTTCCTTAGATGATGGTAAAGAGATGACACTAGATTCCCTTTCATTAGAAAGACATCAAACTAAAATTGTTGAGGTTATGAATGTGAAAGTGTCTCTTAGACCCCCTTGATTATTGACAAACCTAAATACCCTATGGGACATCATAAGAGTCCTTTAATTATTTACCCACCCTCACAGCGAATTCAAACTCAAAATAAATCTGTCCTAATCATCGAACCACCTAAGAATAATGTTTTGTAGAAATTGAATTATAACACTAGGAATAATCCACAACCAAAACAAACACCTTCAAACATCCCTCTGATTGCCTAATCCTATCTTGCCTAGTGATCCTCATTTGACTGCGAAAAATGGAAAGGAATATAATCTTGTTGAACACCTTGTTGGCATATGGCTGGGGAGATTGGCTTGTAAGTGTTATCATTGATGGCAACCCAAGTCATGCAACTTAAGTATAATTTTTTCTCCTATTGGCAGAACAATGTAAAGAACATGACATCTAGTTAAAGGCATAAAAATTGATCTAAACACCTTACCAGATATATATTTTAGGTTGTGGATCTCTGAGAAGGTCTATTGATGTTTGTAGTATCTTGGTTTTGATGCACACTCTTTGGTACATGATCTAGAAGATATGGTGCACTAAGTTGTTGATTACCTATGCTAGAAGGTTGACTCGACAAGGATAGAAATTGCGGATGTATAATATGCAATTACTTATAAGTATTCATTCTCAATTAAGTGTAATTTGGGTCATCTCTTTATCTTAACCGACTTTGGAGGATGTGCACATGAAGATTTAGTGGTGGATCTGGCCGATAAGATAAAAGTAACTTAATATTTTTTAAGGCCAATTGGTAGATGAATAAATCCTTGATTGCGGATATATATAAGAGGTTGGCTTTTATAATTTATGTATGGAATATGAAGGTGTGTGTGTAGAGGTGTGAATTGCGAGATCCAACAGTGTAGTAGTGTGAATTTGATCATAAGTGATGCGAAGAAAAAAAAAGAGAATAATAGGGCAGAATGAAGTGCAAAGTCAAAAAGCAGATTGAGAATCAGATCTATGAGCTTCACCGGAGCTATCTCCTAGAATGAATAGATTCTACTATCTCAGTTCATCCTTTAGATGGTTTTAATATGAATTTTGTAGGTAGCAAGCCTTTCTCTTGATCAATGAGCTCTAGGAAGTGTGCCTGAATGCAAGTGCATTCCTTTTGTAAAACAATTATATTTGAGTACTCAAATTGTGGATTAACCTCCACTGTGGTTTTTCCCATAACATGGTTTCCACACAAAAATATATGTTTCATGGTGTTATGAATGTTTAATTTGAATGCATACATATTTTCTTTAATACAATGAGGAAATGATTTCAAGTTTTGGATAAATGGAGTTTAAATATTGTTGAACACTGATTCACCCCCCCTCTTAGTGTTCCCTTGAGTCCAACAATTGGTATCAAAGCTAGTTCCTCTGAAGAAGTTTTGCAGCTTGAGGTGGATCTTGGAATTTGATGGACTCTAGTAGTCTTCAACAACAACTTCTAGTGGCATATGATGACCTTGATCAATCTAAAGCAGAAGTTCAAGAATTGAAAGAAAATCTTAGAGATGCTAAGAAATTCATCCAATCATTGAAGGATAAAATAGTTAAATCCAAGGTAAAGAGGAAAGATCTATGTGATCAGATACAACTGAAGGAGAACAAATACATGGATGATTCTCACCTGAATTAAACCTTGAAGGAGATAACCAAAGAATGTAAAAATCTTGCTAGAGACAATGCAAACCTAAAAAATGAGATGGAATCTATGACGATGAAGATGAATAAAGAGATAGAAGAAAGGAATAAAATATTGTTCAGACCCTGAAAGAGAAATATGATGAATGCAACAAAATAAATGGAGAATTCACTTAGTTGGAAAATGACTTACAAAGAACTAGAAACATTGAAGAAGAACTTGGTAAGCAGATTACTACTCTTAGGAATGATCTTTTCATTGAAAATGAATACAAAGAAAAGTTTAAGACCAGTTCAATAAAGCTTGATGAGATGACTCAAGGAAAAAAGATTAAAAATGATAAGAGAGGTATTGGATATGAAAAGGGAGAAAGTTCCAGATCAGGATAAAATAATTTCAAACAAAGAAAAAATGGAAGGTATCCGGTAAGACAACCTAATGCAAAAAAGTTTAATGGGTATTGTTTTACCTATAATAAGTTCATCCATATGGTTTATTAGTGTAGAAATAATTTGAAGTCAAAATTTTCATCATTTTCTGGTTAGTGTTTCAATTGCGAAAAGCCTAGTCATAAATCAATTGAATGCAGAAATATGTCAAGTCACTCTATTGATAGAAGAAATGTTGAATTTTATACATGTGGGAAATTTGGGAATATTCCTAATCAATGCAAATCTAGAAGAAGTCATTGGAATGATTGGTTCGAACAAGGAAACATTGTGTGCTATAACTACAAGTATGGTCATATTGCAAGATTCTCTAGAAACAAAAATGTAGACAGAAGAGGTCCGGTATATAGAGACAAAAACATAGAGAAAAATGATAAAGGGAAACAAAAGGTAACTACAGATGAAATTAGAGATTAGATGGAGGACATGGGTAAGGAAAAATGATTCTGATGCTAGAAATGGTTTCGTACCAGAACCTACTTCTAGTAACTCTTCTGGTAATTGATTTTAGGCCACTGACCTAGGGGGAGTATTTCAAGAAAATATTTCTTCCCCTGTCTTGGATGGTACCAGAATGCAGAGAATAGTTAAGAAGGGGTACTTCTGGTGTACAAAATTTTTAGATAACTTTATTAAAAATAACTCAAAAAATTCATAGGTCCATAGAATATTTTTCTATTGTCATTTAGGAAAATAGAGTCTTCAAAAAACTTAGGGAAAATGCATTTATTGCACATGTGTGAGCTATAAAATTCAAGTCGGAGCTGTCATTTTTCCCTTTCCAGCAAAGAAAATAAGAAGGTGAGAAATTGATTAGTGGATTACGAAGTAGTAAAATGGATTTTTCCAACAACTCTTGGAATGTATTAGGTATTTCAAATCATTCTCAAATTCTTCATACAAATTAGTGTGTGGTTGCAAACCCTAAACACGTAAAGGAAAAATGGAACAAATCAAAGGGTCGATCACTCTAGAAAAATATAATAGTGTAAAGATTAGGTCTATGAGGAATTTATTGCTCCCTGATGAATTAAAACAATTGAGAAAAGCCAAACATGGAAATTTGGATGCGGAGTGAGTTTTCGTACTTTGAGAATGCAAAATTCATGAAATTCATATTAAGCATATTACATGGTGATGTTTTAACTTTGGATGAATAGTACATCATTTCAAAGGAGGCAATTGAGAACTTAATTGGTCTTTGCAAAGTCGAAGATGTTCCTAGAAAGAAATAAATTCAGAACAAAGAGGTCAAAACCCTAACCGAAATAATTGGAGATCGGAGATCTCTAATGATCACAAAAATGAAGAATCATGTTAAGAAGTACATTGCACATGGTATAACATATAAAATCTTCTAAATAAATTGAGAAGGAGATACATCGGCTAGCGCAGTATACATTGCTCACAAAATGATAATTGAAGGTCAGGACTTTGACCTATGCGGGTTGTTAAAGGATCAGATCATGGAAAATGTTCAACTGATAAACGAGTCAGGGTATCCATTCAAGTTTGGAACCTTAATTATATGTTTGGTAATGTACTTTCTGAATTGGTTGCGAAAAATTGACAATGTAGTATGGAAATCAGATAAATTGGTATGCAATAAGATAAACTCTTACTCTAAGAGTTTGACTAACTGGGATTTGGAATTTGATTTTTTTTGTAAGAATGTTCTTGAAAAGTATGGATCAATTAATATTTCCCCTTCAGTAAGAACAATGGAAGTTGGTTCCTCTTCTGGTAGCACTGACAAAGGATAGAAAAGAGTATAGGAAATAATTTAATACAACCCTCTAGAAAGAAAAGTTCCCAGAATTGAGGAAAAAGGAAAAGAAATTGTGGACATTCCAGATGAAGAATCTAATGAAGAACCTAAGAATCCACTAGAAAATGAATCCGGTCTTGAAAAAGGTAGTGAGGAAGAAGAAGATCTAACAAAAGAAAAGCTACAACAACTTATTCAAGATGTAGGTGGCATGTAGAAAATTGCAAGTTTATGGTAGGTCAGACCATCATACGAT
The DNA here is from genome assembly GCA_007115665.2 of Sequoiadendron giganteum. NCBI lineage: Eukaryota > Viridiplantae > Streptophyta > Pinopsida > Cupressales > Cupressaceae > Sequoiadendron > Sequoiadendron giganteum. The sequence continues at coordinate 310,251,604 of CM021104.1, forward strand.
CAAGACTTGATTCTGGAAGTTCCAAATGCTCATGTTGAGCACTACAAGATAAAACTGGAAAATATGAAGGACATTCTACTTGAAGAGATGATTGAGTGCATCAAATAATCAATGGGCTCTAAGGTCAAAAGAAAAGAAGAAGGTGAAGTTGTCCCTCACCTGAAGGAAGAATTCAAAATATCGCTTTCCAAGCTAAAGAAGAAAATGAATGAGCTGAGGCTATACATTAACTCAGCCACATGCATCTACAACTATTGCCTATTGGCCCCATCTAGTGAACAATTACAAGGAGAAGTTGGATCAGATTGAAACATAATTGAATAACATTGGCAAAAGCTTTGACATATCTCAGGATCCGGATGAGATCATTAGGAAAAGAATCCAAGAGTTACAGTCAGAAAAAACAAAAATTCAACTTTCTAAGAATGTTCTTGTGGATACTTTTGGGAAGGTAAAGGACTTAATTGAATGCAGGTTGGAGCAGATGGTGGAAATTTTGAAGAATGGTGAGAAACTAGAAGAAGCAATTACAATTCCTAAATCTCTCATTTAGATTATTAACAAGACTTACAAGAACAATAACTTAATCATTATTATTGGAATTACAATAGATGGGTGGAAGAATTTTCTTTCAGAAGTGAAGAAAAACAGTAAGATAATCTTCTAAAGATAGCAGCTAATTATCTTCAAGTTTTTGCAATTTTGATCAAAGGAGGAGAACTATAAGCATATATGTGTTAAATTTTTGAAGCCTTGAGGATTTTTAACACATTTTTTTTCTTTATCATTTTTTTTCTTTTTTGGCATATGGCATCCATGCTTTGTCATTGATTTCAAAGGGGAGAGAATGTAGTGAAAAATGCCTTATAAAATTTCAAGGGGAGAAACTGCAACATAAAGTTTGGCAGTATACCTATAATGATTCTGACAATTAGTCATTTTTCACTAAGTGTTGCCATAAATGCCAAAGGGGGGATTGTTATCATATGGCTAGGGAGTGTTGTCATTGATGGGAACCCAAGTCATGCAAATTAAGTATAATTTTGGCTCCTACTAGAAGAACAAAATAAAGAACAAGGCATCCAGTTAAAGGAATAAAACTTGATCTAAACACCTTACCGGATAGATATTTTAGGTTGTGGATCTTTGAGGAAGGTCTATTGATGTTGGTAGTATCTTGGTTTTGATGTGCACTCACTGGTACATGATCTAGAAGATACAATGCACTAAGTTTTGATTATCTATGCTAGAAGGTCGACCCGATAAGAATAGAAATCATGGATGTATAAGATTTAATTACTTATAAGTCTTCATGCTTGATTTAGTGTTATTTAGGTCCTCTCTTTGTCTTAACCGACTTTGGAGGATGCACATAAATATTTAGTGGTGGATCTGGCCGATAAGATAAAAGTAACTTAATATTTTGTAAAGTTGAATGATGGATGAATAAGTCCTTGACTGTGGATATATAAGAGGTTTTTTTTTATCATTTATGTATGGAATATGAAGGTGTGTATGTAGAAGTGAGAATTGTGAGATCCAATAGTGCAATAGTGCGAATTTCATCATAAGATGCGAAGAACAAAAAAGAGCAGAATAGAGCAAAGCGAAGTGCAGAATCATAAAGAAGATCCAAAATCAGATCTATGAGCTTCACCAGAATTGTCACATGGAATTAATAGATGCTACTATATCAGTTCATCTTTTAGATGGTTTTAATCTGAATTTTGTAGGCAATAACCCTTTCTCTTGAAAAGTGAGCTCTAGGTAATGTGCCTGAATGCAAGTGCATTCCTTTTGTAAAAAAAATATATTTGAGTACTCAAATTATGGATTAACGTCCACTATTTTTTTTTCCCTAATAGGGTTTCCACATAAAAATATGTGTGTCATGGTTTTATGAATGTTTACTTTGAGTGCATACATATTTTCTTTAGTTTAATTAGGAAATGATTTCAAGTTTTGGATAAATGGAGTTTAAATATTGTTGAACACTGGTTCACCCCCTCTCAGTGTTCCCTTGAGTCCAACACACCTTAAGAGTACTCCTGCTAAGATCTTTGTATGAGAACCACTTCAAGTATCACCTAGTTATCATAGAATACTCCAAGAGGCCTTGCAACAAGTTACGATTCCTTCTAACACTATTTCAAATGATGTAGCAACATTAGTTCAAGGAATGAATGAAATGAACTTGGACATTATTTTCCACCAAAGTGAGCTACCTCCTTTGGAAATGAAAAACCAAAATGAAGTTTTCATGATAAATTTTTTTGTCAATCAAATCGCGATAAAGAGAGTCCTTGTTGACAATGGTTTGGCCCTAAATGTATGTAGTGTGAGCCTTTTGAAAAGACTTAGAATTTGTAAAAATGATATTAAACCTGATTCTTTTTCTATTCATGGATTTGATATTATAGGAAGACAACCGCTTGGAGTCATCATATTACCTATCAACATTGGGGAAGTAACATTACAAACTCTTATCCATGTTATGCCTGATGATATTTCTTACAACCTCCTTTTACAAAGACCATGGATTCATTAAATGAATGGGTTTCCTTCTACCCTCCATCATGTAATGAAGCACATCTATGAAAATAAATTTTACACACTCAAGGATGATCCTGAGCCTAAATTTTTTTTGATGGCCAAGAGAGAAGGATGAGATCCTTTGGAAGCATGGGAATCAGATGCAAAAGTGGAAGTCATAAATGAAGAAGAGCACAATAATAAAATTGATGAAGTCACTAATCTATTAGAATATGATTGGGGTTCCTTAGATTTCACAGCAATATTCATGGGTGAATATAATCGATCATAAACAAAAATATGAAAAGGGAAAATAAAAAGTAGTAATGTCAACACAAAATTTGAAATTATCCACCTCAACCATCTTAGAAGAAACAAATTACACAAAAAAATTTGATGAAGTTTATTTTGAGAAACCACCAAATCCAAAATAAATGCAAAAAAATTACGGAAGAGGTTACATACTTATGAAGCAACCTAGTTATAGTGGAAAATATTCTGGTGCTAGAGAACAAGGTATTCATGTCCCTATAGAACCTAACATGCAAGAAACAACTTGTGGTATTGGTTATTTTCCTTTGATAGAAATCAAATAAAAAAAAAAGTCTTCACTTAATGTCAACAACCTTACAAAAGAATCTTCTATGATAACTTTAACATTAGTGCATCCTGAACTGATAGATACTAGTGGTCCGGATTATTATCCTTTGAAATAAATGAATGGAACAAAGAAATCCTCGCTTAATATAAATTTCATCACACGAAACACTAATTATTCAAATTTGATAGATTTTACATCCTCCTATAAAGGAGAGTAAAAAATTCTCAAAATCTAAAGATTCTTGTGTAAGTATGACATCTTGCGCTAAGCAAGAGATATATTTGTTGCAAAATATAGGAACATCTTCTACTATTGATCAAGAGAGTATCTTGTCGAGACTCCTCCAATATCATTTGATGTCCCTTCCTCTCAGAACACGAAAGAAACTTCACTACAAGAAGAACTCATTTTCTGCATATCATAGAGTTCATGGTCATTCTACTAATGAATGCAATACTTGTGAGTAATAAAATTCAACATCTTAAGGAGTTTTCTGCTCTTCCTTATGTGGGGGTTCCTAATTCCTCTAATTGATACTGATTTTCACTCTAGCATGTCTCTCATTAATCATTTCAGCTCATCCTTGTTCTGCACTAAGTGGGGGAAAGGAGTTAGGTAGCCTTGTCTTCATATGTCACTTGTTGTCTCTTTTGGCTAGTTGACCACCTTTCATGTATATATAAGAGAAATCTTGGGATGTGGATGATATGCCTTAAGTTGGCTTGCATCTAACATACTAAGTTTTTGAAGAAACTCCTTCCATTTTTATGACGTAGCATTGAAAACATATGAATTGGTATAGGGCTTTCTTAATTAGCTCTCATGTCTTCTTCTACTTTAAAGAAATTTCTCATAGAAATGGTGTTAGAAACTACTTTAATGTGGGGAAATTCATTGACACTCATATTTTACTATGTAATTTTCTTTTTTCTTGTGATGCATCCTTTTCTTGGTGGTGCCATTGGGCTTGATTTCCTCCAAGAGTGTGATGTTTCTTTGAATTGTCCTCTATTGGAGATATTAGGCATGATGTTCCCCAAGATGAGAACTTACACAAACAAAGAAAAATCCCCTTTAATAAAAACATTTACAAAAGTGTCACATTCTGGTGCCTTATTAAAGTTATCAGAAGGATAACTTTGGTATGGTTTGTGTGATGAGAAGCCAACACACTGGCATGAATTTTTCACTAAACCACTTCATTGGGAGAACTCACCTAGTGGACATAATGAGGTTCCACTAACCCAAAGTGAACAACGCATGTTATGGACAAACAAATCCATTCCACATCACATTGGAATGATTGCGCTTGATCCTTTGTTTTTCTTTAATTTTCTTGACCTTTGATGGGGTATGATTATGTATCTTTGTTATTTCTGCATACTTAAGTGTCTTTAATGTCTACTTTAGTGCGATTTTGACATGGGTTCATCCTCTCACTAAAGTGGGAGAAAAATGTAGTAATGAAAAAAGTAGCCTTTTCCCTTACTTGGTTTGGGATAATTGACATTAAAATTAAATTAATGGTGTATTGGAATAGGGTTGTAATGTGTTGTACACATTCACATAATTCTAGGACCTTCATTTTATTAAAATATGCTTTAATTGATCCTTTGCAAGATATTTGTAAAGTATTGTAACACATTTTCACACTTTGCTAGGATTTATTTAATTAATTAAGTCTAGTGGGTCACTTTTAATAAAATATATTTAACTTTTACCGTATTTAGGTGTTGTAAAGTGTTGTAACACACTTTCACATTTATCTAGGGTCCCCTTATTTAATGGGGTGAATTGAGTTTAATTGAATCCTTTAATTCAAATTCAATCCCTCTTTCCAAGGATCTACCCCAAAACCCAATAATGATATTATATGAGATTTAATTTGGCAAATCTAATGTCTTGAAAAGTGTTGCTAAGACCCATTCACCTTTACAAGTGAATGAGTCCTCTCCACATAGGATACCCATTTCTATGAATTTTTGATGTGGTTTTTTGATGTACTTTCACCTCCCCAAAGTGTGTTCTTAGAAATTGTGCCAAGATGCATTTTCTTTTTTGGGACACCCCCTTTTTATGCATTTTTGAGGTGGGTTTTTGATGTTATTTTATCCCCCTGAAGCATGCTCCTAGAAAGTTGTGCTAGGAACTATTCACCTTTAATGGTGAATGGTTGTTCCCTTAATAGGACCCCATTTTTGAATTTAATTATGGTGAGATCCTTATAATTTTAATACCCAGATCTAAGGTTGGCTTGAATTCTTTGAATTTCAAGGTTAATCTCTTAATTTAATATAAATAAGGGGTTAATTCACATTGTTTCACCTAGAAACTTTGAGAGATAATCCTTATAAAAAAATTGAGTCTACAAGAGCATTACAAGAGAATTTTCAAGGCATTTCAAGGTGAACCATAAAATTTATGTTTTGGGAGTAAAGGAATGGGTCCCCTAAGACTTTATAGGGTTTTTCACCTAGAAGGAAGGGGATATCCTTTTTTGTGGAACATAAATCTTGGGATTCATTCAATATTAGGATTAGATGTGATTGAAATGCCTATATGAAGTATCCTAAATGCTATAATCTGAGAAATGAAACTAACTATTGCATGCAAGGTAATGAAAACTACATTGTTTGAAACACATGATGTTATGCAACAAAGGTAAAATAACATAACAAAGCAGAGAAGTGCACCTAGAAACTGATGAAGACCAAAGTGGAGATTCCAGAAGCCTCTAGAAATTTAGAAAATATGACTTTTATGCCAACTGGTACACTTACACCAAGCTAGGTGACCTAGTCCCAATTCAGGTAAACTTCTCTGGGCTCTGTTCCAGCCAACTAGGTGCTCAAATCTACAAAAATATTTGACAAAAACCTCCAATGGGACTAGGTCACCACTATTGGTGAGGTAGTCCCTTTCAATTTTTCAGGAAAACTAAAAGTGGAGTCAGAGGTCTAAGGTCTGTAGTCTACTTCATTGAAATCTAGACCCAGATCTGCAAAATCACCTACAAAACAAAGTATATTTGGGTTTATAATATGGGGTTTTCCTTGGCCAAACCCCTATTTTTTATTTAAACTTTGGAAGACACAATAAATCTACATAAACCCTTGCCCTAATTATTTCTAGAACTAGGAAAATCTAAAAATAAGACAAAACCCTATTCTAATGTGCTAGAATAGGATGCATGCATGATATTTGAATGATGCAAGACTTAAATCCAAGAAACCCTACAACATTACAAATGAATTTAAATGTAATGCAAATGGGATGCAAACCTTAAATTTGAAGATAGAGAGAAAATGGAAGATGGAATCACTTAGAAAAAAAGTCTTTAGGTGTGATTTGGTGGCTAGTTGCACCTCCTCAACCTAGATTTCTCCATGATTCTCTATAGGAATCCATGATAAATCCTTTGCAATGTGAGATCTTGAGTGAGAAGTTAGCTTGAAGAGGTCAGTAAAATCCCTAGTTTACTTCCCTAAGCTTCAAATTTTCTATAGAAAGAGAGATGAATCATTTTTTGGAATATGTTTTGTACTTGATTTTGGATTTTTCTTGTGAAAAATGACCAAAAGTCCAAGAGAATCCTGAAAAATGACTTAAAAACAAGTATTTATAAGAAACAATACCCAATTGTCAGTTATTTTGACCTAAGAGGCCAACACCCATCAAGAATTTTTAGCAAGTTGGACATTTTCCCACTCAGAAATGAAATAACCCTAGAAAGGACTAGGTCACCACCTTGGGCGACCTAGTCCCACTAGGGGTTTTTGAGGTAGGAACTATGGCTTTTGAGTGATTTTGGTAAAACAAATTGGGACTTGTGTGGTTCCTTAGGTAAAATTGGCCTCAAAGTCAAAAATTACGAGTCTTAGGGGCCTATAAATGTTTTTTTAGGAGGGTGGTTGATGCAAGTGTATCTAAAGTAGGACCAAATTAGGCATGAAATTGTCCTTTTCTTCAAAGGTATACATTTTTTGGAAACACATTTAGCCCCCACTTTAGCACCCATATGACTCTATGTGCATATGCAAGCTAAAGGACTCTAAGCAATGCACTTTCTTTTCATAAAAGGATACTCATTTCAAAGGTGGGAGAATGAAGCCCCCAGTGTAGTCATTTGAAAAACCACAATGTTAGGAACTACATCCTGCAACACAAATTCATTAGAAGTCCAAAAATCCTCTTATATAATTCCTAGAGATCAAATTCGAGGGTAGATATATGCCCCCGCTTGCTTTACGGAGGTGGAATCAAGGTAGCAATCTAGCCACATCAAATGAGGACACGTATATCAAAGGGAATTTCCAAGTACCATGCCACATAATGATAGGTGAGTGATGATGTAGGGCGTAGAAACACAGTTCTAATGTAACAAATGACATCAAAAATAGAGTTCACTAGCACCTGATATGTTGGTTTGAATGAAAAGCACACTAAAAGGTCTAACATGGTAAAAGTACAAATGTACTTATATTAAAAATGAGATAGATTAAAAGGAATGAAAATGGTGTAACTTTTCACTTATTTGTTCATTTACCTTTTGCTACTGTGAAAGTGATGAGGAGATAGAAAAATATGTCGAGCACATGAGGATTCCAACCTATGAGATTGGATGCATTGTGAGACCAGGTGGCCAACGGCAAGTGACATCAGGAGGTGAGTCGATTTTGGTATCTTTTCTTTGTGTTTTTTAAAGTATGGGATGATTTATATGCATATTTAGGTTAATTTAGGATCCTAGAGAAAAAATTTCACAAAGTGTCCCTTTTGTTCTCAACATATCCCACTTTTTCACAAAGTGTCATGTTTCTTCACAAAGTTTCCCAAAAGGGTCCTAAAGTGTCTAGGGCCTTAGAAAAATCACACTAGGAAAACATTAGTACACTTGCATGATGAATTAGAGTAGAATTAAAAATAGTAGATGATTTAGAGAGCATATGTTGATTATTTTGATAGGTACCCGCACAATCTCGTTTGCGTCTTAATTAGAGATAGTTGAGCTTTCTAAGAGACCTAGCCCCTGCTTTGTTAGCGATGGATACAGAGCACCTACAAGAGGTAAGTATTTATAGGGCATACCTCATGGAACCCATGAGGTACCATGATGTTATGTTGATGGTGTTGGGAAAATGTTGGAAAGCGGATACATGCACCTTCCACCTTCCAATAGGAGAGATGAATGTAAAACTAGGGGACATATACCGAATACTTCGAGTCCTTATTCAGGGGGAGTGGGTGCATCTCCAAAGGGGTCAGTTCTTCCACAAGCAGTGGGAAGATATGCAGTATTGCCTTGGTGGACCAATTCATGATGATAGAGTTACGAGATGGATTGATCTAGAATTACTATTGTATTCATGAGCACCAATGGTGAGGTAGATTATAATGCACACCGTCGCATTGGTACTCCTCTAGGATGGATGAGCAACACACTTGGAGGGTAAGCTAGTACACCTGGTTTGGGGGATGGTGGAGCAAAGAATAGTGTATTCCTAGGGATGGTGCATCCTAACACACTTATATTATGATCAGGAGCAATTTGTATTTCAAGAGCTAGACAACATGGTACACTATACACTTTTGCAGGTTTGGTGCCTGAAGCATATCACATGCACCAGGCCTATTGGCATCCCATGTTTGATTGTAGTAGGGTATTCTTAGGCCTTTGGCTATCCTCTTCGATGACTATGGTAATATGGGGTTTTACACTTTTGGAGGGTGAGGGTGGGCCAACTAGAGGAGAATGATATCCTATGGAGACTATATCAACTCGTACTACAATGGCCAGATCATACTAGACAGATTAGGAGACTATTGTTCGATAGATTTTTGGTTGGTCGACATGATCACATAGTGCACCCCTTCTACTATGACCAGGATATGAGATAGTTTGGATAGGTTCAAAGACCACCCTAGGCATGGTCAACTTTTAGGAGGTCAGTTCAGAAGGCTCGAAGGCCAAGTGATACAACACAAATCACTTTAGAGGATGTCGTCCATAGTGACTTCAATTATTCTAATCATGATCAGCCATCAGTCTGACACAGATGATGTCGGTTCCACATGGGATCATGAGGAATGGTGGATAGCATTACAACCAGCTCCTAGGTTTCTGATTGATGAGCCAATAGGAGATGTAGGACTAGTACCAGATGAGGGAGATGATAGATAGGATAGAGCCGAGTAGACATGCTACAAGGATGTAGATATATTTACCGACATTATTGATGAGGAGTATGATGAGGATGAAGACCTAGATTATGATGGATAGGAGGGAGAGGAGGAGGATGAGGATCAATATCAGGAGGAGGATGAGAATGAGGAGCCACCCTTGATTGAGAGTGATGAGGAAACAACTGAGGACTTATATTGTTGGGGAGAGACCTCAACCATTCATATGACTAGATTCCAGAAAAAATCAATAACGGGCACTAGTACTGATAGTTGAGAAGAGGCTAGCACATCATCCATGCCCCCTCCATAGGATGAGGTTGATATTTCTCATCCTATGAGAGATATAGGTGATGATATTTAATTTTGATACATGTATTTTATATTTTGATGTATTATTTGATGTATATATATCGTGATGTGTACTGATTATATTTTATTTCTATTTTTGCAGGGCCCACAAAGGATTGGTAGGATCTCTACCATTAGGTGGCTATAGAGATAGTGCCAAAATCATTCGATGAGGAGGATATCAACTCAAATTATGTTCCCCCACCTATTTTGGATTGAGATCTACAATCACTAAGACCCTTTGTAAGACTACGAGTAGCATATGAGGGCTTGAGAAGACAAGCCTATCGAGCTAGGACTGCACCATAGGCACAATCATCACAGACTCTAGCATAGGTTGAGAGACTAGAGAGAGGTGGCATGACTATAGGCAGAGAGGGATCAGGTAGTAGGAGACCATCGGGTGAGACTTGTGTGGATGGTGGGGATGGAGTTTTCGATCACATTTAGTGGATCACGATCACGATCATGCATGACCATCTCTTGACTTCCTACTACTGATGCATCACGAGTACCAGATCCCAAGGGATTTGGTAATCACAATCCTCAGTGACATTGTGTATTATGATGACATGTACAAATAAAATTTTGATATATATAATATGCATTTTGATGTTACATGTTGTAATTTAATGTGTGAATATTAAATAATAATGTGATTGATTAAATAGGATTACTTAACTAATGTCTACATGTTTTAACAAGATTTATGTGATCTAATTTAAAAACTTATGAGAGTTTCTCTTAGATACAATATAAATACTAGGTATGTTATGCACTTATGATGGTAAAGTGACATAACACACAAGAGGGAATATTGAACAGTATAAAATCTAAACAAATTATAAAATGAATTAAATAATAACTTTACTGTTCAGGACACATGCATAATGATTTGTCAAGAACAAAGCAATGAGAAAGCATATAGGATAGAGTCCATTAGCTCCAAAAATACTTCTTTATAAATCATACCATCCAAAAGGGGATTAGACATAATACTGATGTAGATGTGTTGCATTAATGGGGTCTTTAAGAGGAGTGTCATCATGCTCGGTTAAGGTGTAAGCACCAGATCCATAATTTGTATTGACCATATAGGGGCCTAACCAATTAGGACTGAACTTGCCTTTTTCAGTGTGGTCGATAGTAGTGTTATGCCAATTTTTATATAGATCCAAATCACATGTGTTAAATGTCCAAGGAATGACACCAATATCATGTTTACATTGTAGTTGTTTAGCATAAGCTTGAAGATTCTTGAGAGTGTTGATATGCTATTCATCGAGCATTTCAAGCTGGTGTAATCATTGTTCCACATAGGTGTCATTATCAACCAGACCTTGGAGATAAATCCGTAGTGTGGGGATTTCTAACTCTAAAGGTAAGATAGCCTCGGTGCCATAAACAATGTTGAAAGGTGTATTTCCCTTGGAAGAGTGAACGCTTGTGCAATAGGCCCATAACACATATTACAATTGTGTATGCCAATATTTTTGGTTTTGTTTAATAGTTTTCTTGAGTATTTTTTCAAGGATTTTATTAGTGCCTTTGGCTTGACCATTAGATTGTGGGTAGTAAGGTGTTGAAAAGTGATGTTGAATATGAAATGTCTCTAGGAACCTCTTCACATCATTGTTTTTAAATGGTGTGTCATTGTTCAAAACTAATGTGGAAGGATGTCCAAAGTGAGCGATGATGTGTTCCAATAAGAAATGACATATCACATCAGCAGTTGTAGACCAGAGAGGAATAGCTTCTACCCATTTGGTGAAATAGTCAGTAGCAGTAATGATAAACATATGTCTAGCAGAAGAAGGTGGTGAGATTTTGCCAATTAAATCCAATCCCCACACAAAGAATAGCCAAATAGGTATTTTGGCACGGAGCTCCAAAGTAGGAGCATGGATCAAATTTCTATGTTCTTGGAATTATGACATCGCATAACATACGCATAACAATATTTTTCCATGTTTTTCTAGTAATAACCCATGCGAAGTAGTTTTTGCACTAAGGTTTTTCCTCCAAAATGACCTCCACAAGTGCCAAATTGGGCTTGTTTGAGGGAAATATGAGTTTCAACATCCTTGAGACATCGCAAAATAATTCCATCAAAGGATATTCTACACAATGTATCAACAAGGATTACGTACTTAGTGGCTAATGTTTTGAGGCAAATTGGGGTGTTTCTGGTTGTAGGCTCGAGAATGGTAAAATGCTTTAAATAGTTATATATGGAATCATACCATTCACAAAAATTATCCACAAAAGTGGGAAGGAAATCATCAGGTTTATCAATGATGGAAGGTTTCATGATGGGGTGGATAGTAAAGATGACATTTTCGGAAGGATCAATAGGAGAGATAAGAGAGGCTGCACTAGCCATAGCATCTGCAAGTCAATTATGTTTTCGAGGGATGTTATCAATGGTGAATGAGTCAAAATTCTCTAGAAAAGTTAGTACAAGATCCTTATATTGTGATATTTTATCATGTTTAGTTTGATAAAGACCGTTGATTTGTTTAATCACTAATTGCAAATCACCATAGATCTTTATATTATTAATTCCCATGACTAAAGTGGTTCGTAATCTAGTGATTAACACTTCATACTCGGCTGTGTTATTAATACATAGTAAATTGAGGTGATAGGATAAGGGAATAGGCTTACCTATGGGTGGAATTAAGATAACTCCAACACTAGAGCCTATTTGACACTTGGATCCATCAAAGTACAATTCCCATGTAGAAAGTTTTATGGTAAACACACTATCATCAGGAAAGGAGCATCGACTAGATGATCAATTAAGGCTTGGGCTTTGATTGCTTTTTGGGAAAAAAACTTAAGGTCAAGCTCAATTAACAACATTAAACATTTAGCAAGGCATTCTGAGAGGATCAAACTTTGTCATCACTTGTATTTTCTTTGTTTAGTAAGTAATGTCGCAACTTAGTAGTAGTGAATACAAGAGCTAAACATTTTGTTTTATTGTTGATTAATGTGCCTCATAGTCTATAAGAGTCTGATTGATATAATAAATAGGATGCTCTTTGCCAATGTTGTCTTGTTGGGCCAACAATGTAGCAAGAGCATGGGAAGAAGTGACCATATAAAGGATGAAGGGTTTTTTTGGTATAGAAGGTTGTAAAATAGGTGGAGTTGCAAGGTATTCCTTAAAAATCTTGAAGGATAGTTTACAACTGTCACTCCAATAAAAAGTTACATCCTTTTTGAGAAGGTGTGTAAAAGGCAACAAACGATCTACTAAGGATGCGACAAAACAACGGATGTCTTGAATCCTTCCTTATAATGTAGGTAATTGGGAGATGTTGCAAGGAGGTGGGATGTTAACTATAGCATCAATTTATTTTGTTTCCCCATTATGCCTCTATGAGATATGATAAACCCTAAAATTTTACCGCTATCTACTCCAAAGACACACTTTTTTGGATTTAAGCACATGTTATATTTATGCATGCGCTCGAAGATTTGTTGAAGGACATTCACATTATCTTGGCGGTTTAAGGATTTAGCTAGAATTTCATCAACATAATATTCTAAGATTTTATGTATGTAATCATGAAAGATTAAGGTCATTTCTCATTGATAAGTAGCGCTTGAATTATTTAATCTAAAAGGCATCATAGCCCAATAAAATGTTCCCCAAGCAGATGTAAAGGCTTCTTGTATTGATCTTGTGGGTTAATGAATATTTGTTTGTATCCAAAAAATCCATCCATAAAGGATAAAATAAAGCATGTCCAATAGTTGAATCCATGATCATGTCTATGTTAGGAAGAATAAATTCATCTTTTAAAGAGGCTTTGTTCAAGTCTCAAAAATCCATGCATATCCTAACATGATTATCAGGTTTAGCAACTTTGAAAATGTTCGATATCCAAGGAGAATAATCATTAGGGAGAATGAAACTTGCATCAAGGAGTTTTTCAAGTTCTCCTTTAACATGCAAGGTTATCTTAGGTTTCATCTTTTGTATCTTTTGGTGAACGAGCTTATCATTTTCAGCAAGAAAAATGTTATGGGTAACTATCTTCAGATCTATTTCGAGCAATCAAAATATTTCCAAGCAAATAGTTTAGGAAAAGCATGGACCAAGGTTGCAATATCCTCTTGTTCTTCATCATAAAGGCACTTCCTAATTTTAATGACTTTGTCTTTATCATCTATGTCCATTGGTATGTAAAGGGTGTCTCCTAAAGGGAGTGAATTTGACTTAGGAATTTCTAGATCATATGGTTCCATGCTTGTGGGAGTTTCATTAATGTCACAAAGGTTGAGCTCAAAACTTATCATAGCACAAGAGGTGTGTCTCTTGGAGCTATAAGTATTATCCAAAGCACCTAACATGTGTTTCAAAGCTTCATCATCATGAACATATGTGAATGGGTGGGAATCCATGTAAAGGTATTCAAGATTTTTGAGTGTGAGATTGGTTCTTGGTGTGCATGTGATAGTGTTGATATTGAGTGAGGGTCGTTGATTATATTTTGTAGCTTTAGAGAAGGAAAACCCTAGAACAATCTTAGTTCCTTGTGTAATAGGTTCAATGGGCACAAAAATTCCTTGCTCATGCTTTCCACATCCTTTACCATTGTAGCCTAATTATTTTACAAGAGCATAACCGCGTCCATAAATTCTTTCCATTTCTTGTGGGTTAGGTGGTTGTTGATAATCTATCTCATCAAAATTTGTTGTGTATGTTGCATTTTCATCCAAAAGAGATGAGGTAGATATGTGGGTAGGGTGTTCATCATGCTGGGTAGAGATGACTATTGGTTGTTCTTGTTTGTCACCCTCTTTGTGTGTAACAATACACTCACCCATAAATGAAGGTGTGAATTTTAATGATCCCTAATCATCACCAAGTAAGTTAAACTTGGATTTTTCTTCTGGTTGATTATTCTTAGAAGGGGTGATGTTGGAGGTGGGAATTAATGTGTTGAGAGGACTTGATATTCCCTTTTTAAGTTGTAAGCAACTCTCGAGCTCGGTGTCTATGTCAATTTGATAAACTTTGTTATTATAGACATATTTCATTTTGCGATGAAGGGTCGAGGGTACCACATGCATCTCATGTATCCATGGTCTTCCCAAGAGGATATTATAAGAAATTTCATAGGGCATGGCATGAATAGGAGTTTGCAGCGCAGCGATTCTGACGGTAATAGGTAAAGTGATGACACCAAGGGGTTGCTTTGTAACATTTTCAAATCCTCCAATGGATAAGGAATCAGATTTAATTTATGATCTATCCACATGTAACCTATCAAGAATATTTCTATTGCACACATTTAGAATAGATCCATTGTCAATGAGGGTCCTTTTGATGCCTATTTGATCATATTGGGCTATTATCATAAAGGCTTTTGTTTTCTTTCTAAACTCTAATGGAGTGAACTCATGTTGATAGAAGGTAATGTCTATATTGGTTGTATTGATTTCTTGGAGGAGAGCTTCCACATCATTAGAATTCATAATAGGAAGGACCACTATCTATTACAATCTTGTTTGAAGCATAGAATGGTAATTAGGGGAGTTATGAAGAAGATCCCAAATGGATATTTTGGTAGGAGTATTCTTATGTTGTTCAACCAAATCGTACTCCCTAAGTTGTGAGTTTAAATGAGGTGGCACAAGTAAGATGGTGTTGGGAAATGGTAAGGGTGTTGAGGTGGCTTGTTGGGGATGTGGGTTATTTTGAGTATAATGAGTATGAGAAACAGTACCGTGCATAGGTGGGAAGAGGGTGAATTCAGGTTTAGAGGGGGTTTGGGTTTTATGGGAGGGTGGGTAGAGAACAAGTTGAGGTTGGATTACATTGACATCTCTTGTTTGGGGTTACTCACAACAAACCCCAGTGGATGAGTTAGCTAAAATGAAATCCTAAAGAACTTTATCTAACATACCATATCATCACAACTAAAAGGTTTGGGAGATGGGGCATCAGTGGTGGGTTTTGATTTCTCATCACAAACCTTAATGGATGAACTTAGTGAGAGGAATCCTTGTAGAGCTTCATCTAACTTATCCAATTCATCACTACTAAAAGGTTTAGATGATATAGTTTTCCTATAGTGAAGAAGTGTGTGCATTTTTTCATGTGATATTTCTATGGTTTTGTTTTCATGTTCCATTAAATTTGCTTTAAAAGAACTAGGAACTAAAGCTGAAAATAAAACTTGTAAAGATCTAATGCTATTCATAAATTCCATCAAATTAAAAGATGATTATGCTAAGAATAACCACATAAAAAAAAAGTAACTAAATGTAAACAGAGCATGAATTGAAACTAACAATTTTTTTAGAAACTGGCAAGTAAATGCAGAAATTACTGATGCAAAATGTGTATTTGGACTAGGTCACCCAAGGTGGCGACTTACTCCCAGTAGGGGTATTTTTAATTTTTTTCTAGTTTTTCTGATGAAAAATGTTGTATTCTAGTCTATAAGATGCAAATGTAAATGGAATATGCAAAATTTATCTATTATGCAAAGAAATGAGATGAAAAAATGAACCTTTCACGAATGCAAAGTATGAAAACCCTAGGATGGCTTTTTAAATAATGCAATTGTGGACTAAATCAGAAGTAAAATGTGTCTAAATGCAAGTTCACCAAAATGAACCACCAAAAACATATGGATAAAGAGGGAAAGAGGATTCCCCCAATTAGGCCCCTAGGGTTTCTCACCTAGGAGCTTTGGATGGAAGAATGAATCTCTTTCCACTTAATGATATGATTTTTGGTGATTTCATTGAAAGATAGGGGCTGAATAGGGTTGTGTTGTGTGTGTTAGGATGTGTCTAAATGTTGAAATGTAATAAAACTAAGCTAACTATGAAGTATAAACAAAATAAAATGTAAACTATATGCAGAGTAAACTAAATGACCTATGCAAATTGGAAAGAAATTGGAAAAGATAGAAGTAGTGCACCTGAGAATTGGAAACTGAAGAAGAGGAGCTCTAGAATGTTCTATAATATGTTGGAAATATTCACAAGGACACTTATGCTAGAATGGGTGACCTAGTCCTCCTCCCAGGAAACTTTTCCAGAATCGGTTTATGATAAAAAGGTATCTAGAAATGCAAAAACCCTTTTTTTAGGCCTAGTACAGTGACAAGGTTGCCAATGATGGCGACCTAGTCCTATTGGTACTTTCAAGAGTTTCGAGGTCTGAATCTATAGGCCCCCACTTGCACTCCCATTTTTAATAGAGACTCATGTCTGAATCTTTAGAAAATGACCTACAAGTTGTCATTTAGCTCCTCCTAGGGTTTGATGACTTGATTTGATGTAGATGGAATGATAGTACCCTTTTTAACACTTTAATTGTTGTGAAATCTGCATACACACCTACAAAGCACACATGAAAAGATAAGAAAAGGGTTAGGGTTAGAGAATAGGGATTTTCTTTAGTCAAACCCCATGTTGGTAATCAAACCCAAATGAAATAGGAAATGAAAGGAAAGATGATTGAACAATAAGTAAATGTAAACACTCACCAAACCCTTGTTAAATATGTTTGTAAAATGCAAGAACCGGCTCCAATGGAGGTTATTTGAAGTGCTTTGTACTTGAATGTTTGTTTCTTTCTTGAGAAAATTGAGTGTAAGAGTGCTTGTGAAGATGGAAATGATCTTAGGGGGGGAAATGAAGGTGAAAAACATTATTTATACATGTTATGCCCTAATTTCTTGAAAATAACACATGATAGGCTGACCTTAGGGTTTTGGAGGTAAATTCCCATTATAATTTTGTTTTAATTTTGAATTTTATTCCAAAAGGGACTAGGTCTCCCAAGGTGGCGACGTAGTCCACTTGGAAAAATTCAAGTGGTGGTCGGGAGTGAAGTGGTGTATAATGGTGTTTAATGGGCTTGTCTCCTGAAACACACTTAAGTTGGGCCTAAAATTACATTAAGGGAACACTTTATCATAAGGAAGGGTTAATTTGTTGATGACAAGCCTAGGAAAGTGTGTAAATGACTTACAACACTTTATAACACTTTGACACAAGGCTTGAAAAGGGGTAAAAAGGGGTTGTTTAGGTGAATTGTATTGAAAGGGTCTTAGAAAAGTGGGAATATGTGTTACAATACTTCACAACACCTTTGTAAAAGACTGTTAGGTTATTGTTGATTTACAAGCGTTCAAGGCCTAATGCCACATTATAGCATCAAATCAAAGAAAAAAAAGGCCAAAATCCAAGGGAAAAGGCCTGAATGAGTGAAAAAGTGTCAAGGCTACACTTTTTGGTGACAAATTTAGCCCCCACTTTATTGAGAGGATGAACTTGCTTCAAACTCGCACTAAAGTAACTGAATCATGCATGTTAAGAGGGATCTGATGTATTTATGCTAGTCAGGTGAGATGACTATAATCGAGAGGGATGATCAAGTCCCCAAGATCCACAAAAGATCACACAAGGAGTGATGTGAAAGAGTGAAGAGAGAAGGAAAGTTGGATCAAAATTTGACCATGTGTCTAGCTAGTTGTGGATCAGATCTAAGTTGTTTGTTCAAAAGGGAGTGTACTCACTTTGGGGTGATGATACTTTTGATTATCTATAGAGTGAGAAGGATGAAAAGGGCGAGAAACATAAACTCAGTTGGTATGCACTCACACACACACAAAGGTGGCTATGGGGAAATTCATGCCGCTAGTTGGGCTTTTTGCACAACTATACCAAAGTTATACCTCCTGAAAACTTTGATAAGGTGCCACAAAAGAAAAGGTTCACAGTCCATGAGACAAGAAAATCCTTAGATGATTAGAACTCATGAACAAGTGCAAGATGGCACCACATTCATGCAGGTTGTGTTATGCAAGGTGGCCATGTATGCAAAATGCAAAAATGCAACATGTAAAATGTAAAAGAATAAAATGCAAAAGGGATGTTCATAGGAGTCTTATTTAACTCATGTGAGGTCTTTAACTTAGGGAAAATTGTGTCTAATGTCTCCAAGACAGGACCAATCAAAGAATAGAAAATTCACAACTTAGGGGATGTAGTGTGTCGCATTAGGCCGCTAAGAGGAATGAAATATGCTAAGATAGGTCACTTTCATGAAGGACATTACACCCAATGTCATCCACAAAGTGAGAGACTCATCATATTAAGTGATAATGCTGCACTAGGAATCGAGGACAAAGAAAAGTAAATGAAAATACATAATAAATAATGCTAATGTATGCCCCCACTTTAAAGGAATTGCTACACACTCTTATGTGAGTAATTGCTTTAAAGTAGAGAAAGGAAAAATGAAAAAAGAAAGGAGAGGACATGAGAGCCTACTTTGAAAGCCTTATGCTAAGGGATAGGTATCCAAGGTAGGCTACTTCATGTGAAGAGAAAGGAAGGGAAAGGGGAAAGGGGGGGTTTCCCCCAAAATGAAAAAGCCACAAACACATAAGGGATCTATAGATTTGGGGTCAGTATGTTTTTTGCTGCAATAATTATTTAGAGAGCTTGGAACACATAGAACTAGAAGAACACAAAGAAGGAAAAATAAATAAAAAGAAAGAGTCATTTTGGGTCAACATGGAAGAGACATAGGATGTCTCAATGTTTTTCATCATCCCCAAAAGGATAACAAAAATAAAAAAGGAAAAGACAAAGAAAAAGAGCCTTTTTGAGTCAACATGAAGGAGACATTGCAGTCTCAATGCTTTGTATCATCCTCAAATGGAAGACAAAAAGGAAAGAAAAGGAAGAGGAAAAGAGTCCATTTGGGTCAACATGAAGGAGACATTACGGTCTCAATTCCTTGCATCATCCCGAAATGGAAGGTAAAAAGAACAAAAGAAAAGCAAAAGAGTCCATTTGGGTCAACATGAAGGAGACATTGTGGTCTCAATGCCTTGCATCATCCCGAAATGGAAGGTAAAAAGAACAAAAGAAAAGAAAAAGAGTCCATTTGGGTCAACATGAAGAAGACATTGTGGTCTCAATGCTTGCATCATCCCCAAATGGAAGATAAAATGAAAAATAAAAGGAAAAGGGGTCCTTTTGGGTCAACATGAAAGGGACATTTGTTTCTCAATTTCTTGCATCATCCCTAAAAGGAAGATTAAAAAAAAGGAAAAGGAAAGGAAAGGGTCCATTTGGGTCAACTTGAAGGAAACTTTGTAGTCTCAATTCCTTGCATCGTCCCCAAATGGAAGGAAAAATAAAAATGAAAAGCGAAAAAAATGCATGACATATAGAAGAGTGAAGGTAAAAATAGAAGAATGTCATAAAGAGAGGGAACATCAACATAATAGTATGAGGAAAACATGTCACATAAATTAAAAAGAAAAAGAAAATACTAGTAAGGAAAATGTGTGTCAATCAAAAAGCAAGTCATCCGCGTCCCAGTCTTGCTCAGTATAAAATTTGGGTGGATGACTAGCTAGAGGGACAACATCAATTGTTGAACTAGCATCAAGGTCAATTCTTGTCCAAGGAGAATTATCATGTATGCTCATGGAAGAGGAGAAAATGAATTTAAAGTTTGGTGTACCTCTTCATCTATTTTAACATTCTCATCAGCATCATCTAGAATGATGATAATTATAGGGAAAATGGAAATATCAATGGTAGCATGCAAGATTGGTTGTGATGGAGGTATAGGATCAGGTTGTGGTGGTGGTGGAGGAGGGTCATCAGGAACTATTTCGGGTAAAGGTGGATTATGATTTTCAATATTTTCTTTATCACATGTCTGAAGTGCAAGAGAATGGAGATGAAACCTATGCTCCCTTTCTCCTTTATTTCTTTTGATTCGATTATCAAGTTGCATTTGAGAAGGAGTGAGTTGGTCCACCATAGGTTTCTTACCATTCCCTGGGGGATGAATGGGAGGAACCATAGGTGGTTCATCCACTTTCTCCTTGGCTTTATACACTTGCTTGATATGAGGAGGTAGGACATGTAATTGCTATCATGATCCCTATGTCTCTTGGATGATGTGAAGGAGGTCTTGGATGTTGTCTGATTAGGCATGTCAGGTTTAGGTTGCAATATATCTTCATCAATGGTGGGTGTTTCAGAAGTGGAAGGAGGCAACTTGCGAAGAGAAAATTTAGAGATTTTCTTTGCTTTAAACTTCTGATATGCAATAAAAAAGAAATATTGTCTAAGGGTGATGGGTTACATAGGCTAAGGACAAAAGGATTCTACAAAAAAGTTTCATTTGGAGGATAAAGGATTGAAGCCACTATGGTAGACGGTGAATATTTCAAACGAAGCCACAGATGGCCTAGTTGCAAAGGAAATTGGTCTAATTATGGGACAATAGAGAATGTAACATCCAATGTCTTAGGACCTATCTAGAATGGGAGAGCAATCAATCCTATTGTAGGGCATGTGAAACCATTATGCATTTTGATCCATGTAGTAGGTCTATCATAAACATCTTGAGAAATTCCATGTAGTAGAAAAAACTCTTTTGTGATCACATTCTCACCACAAGCAGGATATATGAGTATCCCATTAGTGGGCTTATCATAGATTATGTCGGCTATGTAGAGAGGACCATCACAAATGTTTTTGAGTAAATCTTGAGGTATAAAAGTAATATCAGAAGATGTTTTGATTTGGCCCTTATGATGGATGACATCTATCGCACCCACCATCTCATCCATAGGCTTGACATGGGTTGCATTCAAAAGAGGATAAAAATGTGCATCTTGTGTATCAACATTCACAACATCATTTTGTGAAGTTTCACCAGCTTTGACAAATGAAACATTGTGTTTAGGCATAGGATTGGTTAAAATTTGCAAATTTTGGTTGGGGGGTGCAATAGAATTATTTCATTTTTCATTAATACCAGCAACATATAGTTGGACCGAATCAATCAGGTCTTACACAAGGTGTTTGAGATGCTTACACAATTCAGTGTCATGTTCGTGTTGTCTATGGAAATAAAAATAAGTGGTGGAATTATAGGATGGAGATAATGGCTTATTAGGATCAGGCGCATGGATAGGAGGTAAGGAAATCATTTGTTGTTGGAGTAGTTGAGTCATGGTATTATGGAGGGTATCAGGTAAAGGTGTGAAGGTTCAATTAGGATTTCCATAATTGAAAGGCACCACAATATTAACAAATCTACAATTTGATTATTGGCAAGAGGAGGTTGGGAAGTAGGGTTGAATTGTAAAAACCACTTATTTGGCTTTTGAAATGGTTGGGAATCGGTTTGGTTGGTAGCATCAGACTTCTCAACTCGACTAGAAGTGGATCATGTATCATGAATACTAGTTGAATTGTAATAATCATAAAGTGCTTGGCATAAGTGCATGAAAGAAGGTAACTTCATTAGGGTGAGTTTGTCTTGAAGGGGTGCTATCAAGTTTTCAATAAACATCTTTTGTAGATGTGTATCAAGTATCTTCACATCAATTAAGGAATAAAGTGCTTGATAATGAGATATAAAGTCTATTATCTTTTCATTAGAGACTTTCTTACATATCATTAGATCGGCAAAGGTCTTTTTAGGGGTCATCTAGAATTGGAAATGGTTGGTAAAGGCATCCACTAGTTCATTGAATGAACTAATGAATTTGTTTGGTAAGGAAAAAAACCAATCCAAGGCGGCATCTTTAAGGGTCCTAGGAAACAACTTGGCTAACAAATTTTCATCAAGAGAAAAATCACTACATAAAGGAGTATAAGCATTAACATTATTAGAAGGATCACCCTTCCCTTCGTACGTCTCAAATCTACAAAATTATATTCCTTGTGGCAATGGGTTGAGTAGGATCTCTAAGGATAAGGGATTTCTATGAACATAGTGGGTGGGTGAACCATGTTGGTTTTGATTAATAGTGGAAATTTTTTGTTGCATGGATGTAACAGTGTGAAAAGGTCATGTGATAAGAGGATCAGTATAAGTGTTATGAGGTGGAAGGGAAAGTGGTGATGGGGTGAATGTAGTGGAAGGGCAAGTGAATGAGATGCTAATGGTGGAAATGGTGGAAGAGGCTAAGGGATGTGTTGTGTAGTTTTTGCACACATGCCCCATTGAGACCAATTTTGGGGGTTTTTGCTTGCTTAAGGATCGTGATTTGATGTCCATCTTGCCAGTTGAAGTGGCAAATTTATGATTTTTATTGAAAATCTTGAGTTCTGAATGCATTCCAGAGTTTTCACTATTTTCAAGAAAATCTGCTCCCTCTGGATTCTCCCAGTTTTCTTTCAGAGTCTGGAAGTGACTGTCTTTTGACCCGGATCTAGGAAAATCCATCGTGTCTAGATTTCTCTGAAGTCTGTTGCTTTGTCGAATCTCCATCTTTTTGTGGTCTTGGTTGTCTTGTCGACCGCATTAATGGTGATTGTACAGATTTTTGGGGCAATGATATATTGAATTTCGTGGAAGTAATTGGCCATTTGAGTTTGTTTATTTGCTTGTCATTTGAGTTGAGTTTGGGAGCCTCTGGTGTATTGTTGGATCATGGATTTTGAAGCTGTTTCAACTGCTGCATTTGAATTTTGTGTGTGTGGCTTGTATCCTACTTACATTTGAGAGTTGTTTGTTGGTATCACCAGTTCCAGTCCTTTTGCTCTCATGGTATGTAGATATGCCCTCTTTCTTTGCTGGTTACTTTGCTTCATTTTCTTTCTAGTATTTCATGGGTTCGTTATTTCCTTGGGTATGCACGTCATGACCTGGCATTTTGGGGTTTTCTTTATTCTACTAGTCCACCAAGTTGATCATTGAATGTTTGTCTTTGTTTGGTATTTCTATTCTTTTGGGCATTTGCTTTCATTGGTCTTAAATTTCCCATCCTAGTGTGTAAGCAAGTCGTGCCTGGTTCTTCATGCTTTCCTGGCGGATATTTTAGGGTTCTTGACCTAGGGCATAACCAATCCCTTTCAAATTGTTGTGAGGAGTGTTTTAAATTCGTATTTGATTTGATGGAGGTCTAGGTTAAGTCTTTGTCGAGGTGCAGGCCTTAGGTTCGTGGTCGTTTGGATCATTTTGGTGAAGGTGAGAAAGATGTGGATGGGTTCAAGTTTTTGGCATCCTCACAGAATTTTGCTTCCCTCGAATTTCCCTGGCTTTTCCTGTTCTTTCTCTTTCGCCATTTTTTCTCGGATTTTGTCTATCTCGCTAAAATCTACTTCCTCTGGATTTTCTCGATGTCTGTAATCGGGTCGTTCTTCCAAATTCATGCCTTAGTGATAATTTATCTAATCCCTGCTAAAATCCGTTTCCTCTAGATTTTCCTAGATATTCCATGCCTTCTTCGTTTTCCTGGGTTAGTTATAATTGTTGTTGTTTTCGCTAAAATCCGCCCAGGTCGAATTATTCTGGGTTTTCTGGAAAAATGTTGAATATGATGGTTATGAGGAATTGGTGTATTGATGATGTATTTAATCGATTAAATGAACTTATGCTACGTATTTCTAAGGTTACTCCTTTATTGAATTTATGGATTAAAGTAATATTAGGGGAGTTTGTATGCTTCGTTCGCGGAATCTGTCAGGTCCAGATTTTTCCAAAAATCCTCTCCAGTGTGGAATCCATGAAGGGGGCTAAGTTCTGAACTTTGAGATATTGATTTTCTGCACCTATTGTTTCTTTTGGATCTTAATGTGGTCATTTTTATTTGTTTGCAAGTAGGATCAGGACAAGATGTTGTTGGTCGAGGAAAAGGGAAGGCAACAGATCCTAGTGTAGAGACTTCTGCCATCTTTGATGCAGACAAGGTAAAATTGGACATAAAGAGTGGAATTCTTGAAAGCAAGTTGACTTCTATTTGGTCAGGAATCACCAATACCAATGTGGGTATGTTGGACTATGAAGATTTTAAGGCTGATATGTCAGCACCAAGCCCTCCTTTGTTGGCTAGAAGAATTGTGAACTGTGGATTAGCTCATGTAGCAGGATTCCCTTCCACGGTGTAGTGTTATGAACTAGTGCTTGAGTGTGCCAGGAATTATGATAGAGGGACACAAAGGATAATTGGTCCCTAGGGAAGGATTCTGGCAGGCTTTTTCCCTTTATCCATTGCTTCAACCTTTGATATGCCTGATAGGTCCCATGTGGTGGCCTTTGATATGGATGGTGCCAGGAAGTACTATGAGGAAAATGTAGTTAAGTCCTAGCAGGTGATCAACTCTTGGTTGGAGAATCCTAAGTCCCATTTCTCCAAGTTGCCAAAGCAACTATTTAGACTCAAATTCAAAAGGGAATACTACAATGTCATTACTCTTCTCAGCAGACTAGTAGGATTGAAGAGTGCACGGGTGTTTGACACTTGAATGTTCAATGTTATTGCTTGGATGGAGTCAGAAATAGACTATCACTAGGTAGGTGTCATAAGTGCAGTCATCCATGAGCAGTTGTGCAATGTCTTGCAAACCAAGACTTTCACCGTGACCTCTTACCTAGTGTATGCATTGGCAAGACTTCACCCTTACAAGGGGTTGAGCACTAGGGGTACCTTTGTACAAGATGCAATATATGAGGTATATCGACAGTTGCACCTGACTGGAAGAAGCTACAGAAGAGAAAATGATGCTTTCACAATGTACATCACTAGATTGCTCCAGGGTGCAAAGCATATGAGGATTTCTGACAAAGCTAAAGAATTGATAAGGAGATATGGGGCATGGTTTATCCAGTTCCCTACTTTCTCATACATTAGAATTGATGGTTGCCAAAGGGCTCCCTATAGACTCCCGAGGTACCCTACTGATCATATTGTATTTTTGGAAGTCACTAGGCAGATTTGTGACTTCGACATAGTTGTGAAGGGAGATATGCACAAAACAGGTTTTGGGAATGACTTTCCCTTGAAGATAGGAATGGGTGAGGTTTGTCCTTCTATCCAGTCTTCTCATGCTTTTGAGGAGGATATAAGTACTTTTGGTCTCTCTTTCCATTCATAGAGAGCAAGGTTTGACATCACTGGGGAAGCACAAAAGAAGGCCAGTAGGGAATACAACCATAAGGCTAATGTTGAGGATTACTAGGTTAACCTTGCTGATGAATTCAAGGTAAGGAAGAAGAAATTCTCCAGGTTGCCATTGGATTTGGTAAGGTTATACAATGTGAAAGCCATCCCTGACCAGGCGGAAGAGAATGGAAATTTAATCCAGGGTCATTTCAATGAGGCAGTGAAAGATAAGCCAGATGGAGAAGTTGACTGGTTAGAAGAAGATAAAATAGAATTGGATCAAATCATGACTCCAGTGATCAGGTACACCAAAATGTGGTTGAAGCATAAAATGATAGAATTGGAGTGTGAGGGTGTCCAGTGTTCTTATGATCTAATGGGAGACTCGGAGTCTCATTTTGCTTTTGAGGAGTCACACGAGAAATATCCTAAGGGTAAGGAAAAGGTGGACTCCCCTTTCAAAATCCAGGTTAGGGATGTTCAAGCTGAGAAAGTGATAGAAGTGAGTAAACAGAGGAAACCTGTTGCTAAGAAGAGGAGACATGCCTCGAGGAAAGAGGCTGAAAAGGCCAAAGAAGAGGAAGAGGAGGTTGAGATTACTCCTCCATTTACAAAGAGAAGAAGACTTGCAAAGTTATCATAGAAACTGGAGGAGGCTCCTAAAAATGATAAGGAGGCAGAGCCACTAGTGGTAGAGGTGGAGAGATCAAGGGAAATAACACAAGTGTACATGAGGAGATCAGGGAATCCTTCCCCAAGGGATACTATAGTAAAGGAAGATGTTGTAGTGAATGCTCTCGTTGTTGAACAAGTAAGTGTCTCCATTCCTCAAGATACTGGTAGCACACAAGAAGAACCAAAGAAGGATGAAGATCCTAAAGATTTAGGCAAGGAATAATTTTAGGAAGGAGACCTCTACAGTGCGGAGGCGAAAATTGGTAAGGTAATTCAATCTCCTTTGGTAGCACATGCAAATTCACCAATGAGAGAGAAATTGAACAAATCTTGTCAACAGGAGGAGATACCACCTAAGGTCCCTTCACTAGTGCAAGTTGTTGCAAAGGAATAGTTGCAGGATAAGGGGAATCCAATCATGGATATCCCTAATGTGCCAAGTGTTGAAAAGGATGCAACTAATGACCAGTAGGACAAGCAGGATACAGTGCCAACTGAGTCTACTATTCCAAATTGGTTGGATAAGGAATTGAAAAGTAGAATGGTAATAGTAGAGGATGCTCCTCCTAATTGGGATGTCTTGATGGCTAATGTTGAGCAAGGGAAGGCTAAGAAGAAGGCTAGGGTTGTATCCTGGATTGAGAGAGATGGGTTAGGCAAAAAAGTGGCCCATATTGCTACCCCTGCTCCGAATAAGGATAGAGACAATGTGACTGCCAAAGATTATCATGTGTAAAATGTTGACCTAGGGCATGCTTCTATGGAATAGGATATTGAGTATGAAGGCTCTAGTGCTGTAATTCTGGGTAGGCTGAAGAAGGCCTTGCAAACTAGGCATGAGTTGGATAGAGAGAACGAGAAACTGAAGAATTATTTGCAGGAGTTGATGAAACCCTTGTAGGCTATTAGCTCCTCCTCCTCTGCTACAAGTTTCTTGCCTCAGGAGACAATCTCTGAGTTGGGAAAGATGAAAGGCACCACACATGCTATAGTTGCTTGGTTGCAAGCTATCCAAACCAAGGAAGATGCTACCATTAGGGATATCTTATCAATTGGAGGGGATGTTATGAGATCGGTGCATTGGTTGAAGATTGTATTGGCTCAAGACAAGGAGGATATTGATCTCCTACTGCAAAAAACCACAACAACTATGGAGTTCACCGAAGATAAGCTGGTAAAGAGTGGGATTCTTCCTTTTCCAAGGGTTTGTGAACCTTGGGAATGGTTTGAAATCCTACAAATGAGGTAGAGGGCATTAAAGAAAATGCATAAGCAAGCAAAGAAGATTGAGGATACTTTGACTGGTATCCATGATAATTGTATCTCATTCTTTGAGGTCATGACAGGAAGGAAGAATTTCGCTCTGAAACATCTTAATCTGGAGCAACTTAGGAAATGGTGGAGAGATGTTTATTCTCCAATCAGTGAAGGACCAATTACTGAGCATCATCTAGATGATGTTGCAACCTATATTGCAGTTATTGATAGATTCCTAACTAATAGAGTTGATTGGGATGGTGCAATTAAGCAGGAAAGAGATGACATAAAGTCTCTTGAGAGAAGAATTAGGGTTTTGCTTGTGCCACCAGTTGCTGAGTTGGATAGAGTCCTGTTGGCCATGCATGGTGAAGAAGATTGAGCTAAAGACAAGGATGGGAAGTAGCTATATAGGGCTACATTGAGATTTGTGCTTCCCATTATTCACATGCATTGGGCCGACCGTTTTGGTGCATAGGCCGACTTGGATGAAATTGGTGCTAGTTGCACATTTCATGGTTATGTTCGAATATCTTTGAGGCCAACCTCTTGTAGGTCGTGTTTTTATTGTAAATTATTATTTTTTGGGCTGACCTATCTTAGGGGTTCTCTATAAAATAGGCTTGTCTCCTCATTTGAGAATATAGAGATAGGGACAAAATAGATAAGTGATAGAGTAGAGACTTGATATTAGAGCGAATTAAGGTTTATTTTCAAGCAAGTGTTGTAATAGAAAACTAGAGTTGTTGCTATTTTGGATGACTTAATATAAGAGAGATATTGTGATTTGGTATCTATCTTGTGGAGTTTCATCTGGCATGGTTCTTGTTGTTCTATCTTTAAAATTGATTATAAGTTTATAGTTAAATGGTTTGGTGATGCTTAGGGTTTCATGTTTGGAATGTTTGCAGTGATCTCTTGTCCATACTTTTTGTAGTTAGCTGATTGTTAGCTGCTTTGCAAAGTTAGTCTGGACTTAAAAATTGTGCTTAGTTCAGTTATAAGGATTTGTTCATCTTAATTGCAATAGGATTGGCTGAATGAATGTTTGTGATTTGAAAATCTTTAAATACCTTAGAAGACTGCACTATTTCTATAAAATTGCAGATTCATCTGGGTTAAATAGAAAGTAGTTTATGAGAGATCGGTCCATTTTGAGCATTTTATCTTTTGGCATTTTCAATCTTAGGGTTAAAAGTAGTCTTAGAATCATCTCTGAAACCTTTATCTTTTGATGTTTTGTTATTATCAGGGTTCAAATTAAGATTCCAAGTATTAGTTCATTGTTTAAATATGATAAATTCAAAATCCAATATTTGCTTGTAGTAAGGTCCCTTTGTGATTACTAGCATTTTCACATTATCTTTGAGTTGTTTCACTGCATTGTCAAGACCTGACATTAGATACCTTGGGGTTATCTCTTTCCCATGGATATTTACCTTTCAAGAGAGATAGGATATCATATTCTATTTGAGTTGTTGTTGCGCAGAAAACACCATCAACAGATTGGAGCTAGAAGGAGGGCCTTTGAATAAGCAAACTGGAGCCTTTCCTAAATGCCATCTCTCCTGAGAGGCTTAGAAGAAGCACTAGATCTACTCCATGAGGAGAATAATTTAAAGAATTACAAGCCCCTACTAGGTCAAGAAGGACCAAAGGAGGGGAAGAATCATCATCCGCTCACCCACTTCCATCATTTCCATCATCCTCATCTTCATCTGACTCTGAGGGAATTCATATTCCGCAGCCACAACCAGTCATAAATCAGCCATTACCACCCCCACCTCCACCAATGGCTTTTCTTTCTAATAATCTGTCCCCATTGATCTTTAATAATTACAATGTCATGCCCAAGAACCCTGAGCAATTTTGCTCCAAGTTTCATACACATGACCTCAAAAGAACAATAGAAGAGCATATTAGGATTTTCCAGACCTGCCTGAGGGATAGAGGAATTAACCATGAGGATGTTGCATGCAAGATTTTCCCTTATTCTTTAGGAGAAGAGGCCTTCTATTGGTATAATCACTTACCTGCTACTTCCATCCATAATTGGACTAAATTAGAAACTGCATTTCTACAAAAGTTCAAGATTCCCATTAGTGCCAATGAGTTGTCCTTACAGTTTACTGGAGTGAAAAGAGAGATTAATGAGCCCATAGGATCATTCAATGATAGGTTCCATCGAGCATATACCAAACTCCAGGCACCTTATGCTGGAAATGAAAATATTGCTTTAGAGGTGTACCTTGAAGCCTCAGATAGCCTTACAGCCACCTTCCTTAAAAAAAGGACTAATCCTCTGAATACTTTGCTCACTACATATGCAGAGGCAGTAAAGGTCGGCATGGACTTGAGGCAACACTTATCAGGACCTTTTCCATCCTTAGGACCTGCTGCTCACCTTGGACAAATCCAAGCCCTTAACCAAGCTTTGACCAATCATGCTCCAATCATGAATCCTATAACTTCATTGCCTTTGGTCCCTCATCCAGGTCCACCTTTAAATCAAGCTCAACGTATGGCCTCTTATCCCCAGCAAAGAGCTAATCAACCCTTTCATCAACAACAAGCTGGTTTCCCTACATATTTGTAGAATTTAGAAGTCCTAAATCAGGTTATTGGTTCTGGAAGCATCCCTGGATATCCTTCTGGTGGTAGTCCAGCACCACCTAACAGTCTAGATAAGGAGAGGCTGGATGAATTATCCGAACAAGTTAAAAAGGTTGAATACAAGGTAACTTATTTGAGAAATCAGAATAGCCAGCTTCAGGCGGCTCAAATGAATATACAATCTAACTATGGTAGGGAAAATAGAAACTTTGAAAGAGGTCAATACTTTGACAAAAATCAAAATTATGATAGAGGACAAGGTTCTGGTCATAATTTTGATAAAGGAAAAGGTTCTGGTTAGAATTTCAATAGAAGAAAAGGCTCTGGTCAGAATTTTGAAAGAAATCAACAAGGTGGACAAGGATTTGATAGAGGGCAACAACCTAAGCATAATAAATCATGGAATACTGGACCTAATAATGGAGGGATCCCTACTCCCTTGGATTAGCCTACTACACAGAAGAAGCCTCTGAATGGTGTATACTTAGCAGAAGCAACTTTGTCTAGTTGGTGTAGGCTCCATAAGACAAGTCAACACTCTGAGTTAGATTGTATTGAATTTTAGACTGTAGCTTCAATTTTTTAGTATGACCTGGAGAATAATTCCAGTGGTTAGGAAATTATGCCCTCAAATTCGTACGATTCTCCAGTGCTAGTACTTAATCATGCCCCATACCGCAAAGGTGAAGAAAATGAACTAGAAGAAGTATCTGTTACAGAAGATGAGGCAGAGATAGGATATCATATTTTGTCTGAGTTGTTGTGCAGAAAACACCATCAACAAGATGTGATACCACATAAAAAGTAGGAATAATAGTAGGAATACCAAGGGAAGGTATCACATTGCTAATTGTTGTATTCTTGTTGTCACATTAGGAGATGCATAAGTAGGAATAGAAGATATTATTGAGGGAGGAGGAGTGGAAAGTCCTCGTTGGCTAACAATAGGGGTGGTTGGTTGAGAAACCATAGGTGCGGAAGAGGCATTTTTTTGGTATATTCAACTATTTTCTTCACAACACCTAGGCCATCATCACTCTCAAGCATATAGTGAATGTTCTCGATGGTGGGGATGGTAGTGGTGGACATATTATCAAGGCTTATTTCATGTTGGAGATCGGCTAGGTCTACATGAATGTGAAATAACTTGTCATGTGGTAGGTCATCGGTTTTATTGTCAACATGAGTGTTTCCTAGATGCAGAGAGTTACTAAGGGTGGATTCTAAGCCTAGTTCACTATTATTGATACTAGGAGTAGAAGCTTGAGAGATCCCAAGATCTAAAAAAAGAGTATTGTCATGAGATGCCATGAGTCTAGTGCTTCATCTCACTATTGTATCAACAAGAGAACAACAAATGATAATGAAATTTTTCCTAAGGGTGGGGTGGATGCAAATGCAATGTAAACAAAGGAGACTAAAATGCTTGTAACCAAAATTTTGGAAAATAAAACAAAAATACATAACCAAGAAACAGAAAGCAAAACTTTCTTTGAAAATACCATAAATTACAATGTGAATGGTGCAAAGGGACTAGGTTGCCTAGTGTGGCGAATTAGTCCTACAAGTGATATTTTTGATAATTTTCAGAAGTTTGGACTAGTTTCAATGATTTTTATGCTTTTCAAATGTAGGTATAGAATAAAAATGCAGATTTTTTTGTACTTTTTCAATTAAAATGTAATGCAAGCTGCAATCTATCATGAACATTCTCACTAAAGCAATTTTAAAAAGTCCTCAAATACAGACAATGCAAGACCCTAATGCAATGCAAGCCTTTCCCTAAGATGAAATGCAAAAATCAGAAGTAAAGAGAAGTGTTTTAAGGATGGGTTCACCAAAATGAACCACAAAATTTATGTTTTGGGAGTAAAGGAATGGGTTCCCTAAGGCTTTCTAAGGTTGTTCACCTAGAAGGAAGGGCATATCCTTTTTGTGGAACAAAAATCTTGGGATTCATTCAATATTAGGGTTGGATGTGATTTAAATGCCTATATTAAGTATCCTAAATGCTATAATATGATAAATGAAACTAACTATTGCATGCAAGGTAATGAAAACTACATTGTTTGAAAACACATGATGTTATTGAACAAAGGTAAAATAAAGACTATACAAGATAAAATAACATAACAAAGTAGACAAGTGCAACTAGAAACTGATGACGACTGAAGTGGAGATTCCAGAAGCCTCTAGAAATCTAGAAAATTTGCTTTTATGCTAATTGGGACACTTACGCCAAGCTGGGCAACCTAGTCCCAATTTAGGTAAACTTCTCCAAGTTCCATTCCAAACAACTGGGTGCTCAAATATACCAAAATATTTGACAAAAACCTCCAATGGGACTAGGTCTCCACTATTGGTGACCTAGTCCCTTTCGGATTTTTGAGAAAACTAAAAGTGGAGTCAGAGGTCTATGCTCTGCACTCTGCTTCTTCACTGAAATCTAGAGTCAGATCTGCAAAATCACCTATAAAACAGAGTATATTTTGGTTTCTAATATGGGGTTTTCCTTGGTCAAACCACTAATTTTTATTTAAACTTTGGAAGATGCAATCAATCTACATAAACCTAGCCCTAAATGTGTCTAGAACTAGGAAAATTGTAAATAAGGCAAAACCCTATTCTAATGTGCTAGACTAAGATGCATGTAAGAGATTTGAGTGATGCAAGACTTAAATTGAAGAAACCCTACAACATTAAAAATGAATTTAAATGGAATTAAAATGGGATGACAAACTTAAATTTGAAGATAGAAAGAAAATGGAAAATGGAATCACTTTGAAAACTAGTCTTTAGGTGTGATTTCTTGGCTAGTTGCAACTCCTCAACCTAGATTTCTCCATGATTCTCCATAGGCATCCATGATAAATCCTTTGCAATGTGATATCTTGAGTGAGAAGTGATCTTGAAGATCTCAAAAAAACCTAGTTTTTTTTCCTAAGCTTCAACTTTGCTATAGAAAGAGAGATGAATCTTCTTGTGGAATATGTTTTGCACTTGATTCTTGAAGTTGCTTGTGAAAACTGACCAAAATTCTAAGAGAAGCCTAAAAGATGACCTAAAAATAAGTATTTATAAGAAAAAATACCTAATTGTCAATTATTTTGACCTAAGAGGCCAACACCCATAAGGAATTTTTAGCAAGTCAAATATTTTCCCGCTCAAAAAAGAAAATAACCCTAAAAAGGGCTAGTTTGCCACCATGGGCGGCCTAGTCCCACCAGGGGTTTTTGAGGTGCGAACTATGAATTTTGAGTGATTTAGGCGTTGTTTTTTAGGAATTGTGTGGTTCCTTAGGTAAAATAGGCTTCAAAGTAAAATATAACGAGTCTTAGGGTCCTATAAATGTTGTTTTAGGAGGGTGATTGATGCAAGGGTACCTAAAGTAGGACCAAATTAGGCAAAAAAATGTCCTTTTCTGTAATGGTATATACTTTATGGTGACACACAAAGTAGATTCAAGAGTCCATTGCAGCAATTCAATACCATATCATCATGACAAGGGTTTTATGCATTCATGCATGTTGTTGAGCCAAGATTGTTGATGTAGCATTGAAGATCCTTCTTGTAAGAATTGTTTCACATCTTTTGAGATCAAGATCTAAATTCTCCATGGCTACTTCATGTTAGTTTTCATATTTATACTCCAAGACAACATCCAAGGTATCATCAATTGCACATTTCATGTTTCATGCTTCCATTTCATTATTTCATCAATTGGTTTAATTACCTAAAAGGGGTTTGACTAAGGGAAACCCCTATCCCATAAAAAACAAAATTTTATCCTCTTGCATGTGTGATTTTAGGTTTTAGGTTGAAGAGAAAGATTTTTAGAAAAGTTGTGAAAGTTGTCAATTTGCAAAAATTTATCATTCAAAGTGAAAAATCAAAGTATTGAAGCTACAAAATTATCTACAGGTTTTCAAAAGTTGACAACCAAGGATCTAAGAGTGGAGACATTAAGGAACAAGATCTTAATCTTAGTTTTAAAAAACCTAATAAGGACCCATTCACTATTGAAGGCGAATAAGTCCTCTATGGCCTAAAAACAAGTTTTTGACAAGGTACACATCATTATGAGCTCTAAAACCTTCTCTCATAGTTTCTATAACAGTTAGGTATCACTTATTATTGTTATGTGCATATTTTAGCACTCATAATTGAATTTTTTAATAAGAAAAAGATTTAGTGGTTTATCATCTTGTTCCTTCATGATGGTAAACCCTACTTTTTCTATTAAATATTAAGTAGCATATCATGGAAGATTATTTTCATCTCTCATTGATAGGTTTCTCCTACATTCTTTAGACCAAATGGCATGGCATTCCAACATAAGGTCCCCCATGCACAAGTGTTCCATTTATGATAATCATCAAGGGATATTTTCATCTGATTATACCTGAAGAAACAATCCATTAATGATGGCATCTCATTTCCTGCTATTAGATCCACTATTATATAAATACTTGGAAGAGGGAAGTCATCCTTTGAGCAAGCTTTGTTTAGAATTAGAATTTTTGCATAGATCCTTATTCTCCCTATGTGTTTTGACACTGGTACTAGATTTGGTATCCATTTTGGATAATTGATTGGTCTAATGAAGCCCACATCTAGTAATTTCTTCAATTCTACCTAAATACCAATAGTGTTATTTGAGGATGCATTTTCCCTAGTTTCTTCTTTATAGTTTTAGCTCTAGGAAATATGACCAAGTGGTGTAAAACTAATGCTTGTTCTAGTCCTGGCATGTTTGCATATGTCCATACAAATTTTATCTTCCTTTCATTGATGAATGTTGTGAAGTTTACTTTCTCTTCAGGATCAAGTGACTCTGCATGGTATGTGATCTTTAGGTTCTTTGTTGTGCTAACATTGATATATTCTACTTATTCCACTAGGAGTGTTGAATTCTCTTGATATTTAGATATAAGGAGATCGAATCCTCCATCCACAAGTGCCTCTAGGAGGTTTTAAGCTTTAGATTTGTACTTTGTTTTTTTCTTTTTAGGATCCGATAGAGCCAAATTGTTTTTTTCTCTAGGGAATCTCATTTTGATTTTGATATTGTCCTTTTAAATTTTGTGAATGGAGGACACAATATCCCCACAAAATATTCTTCCTATTTGAATTCCATGAGAAACATTTCTTTATGATCTCTTGTTGGTACATCAGTTCGAAGTCCCATAAAATCTACGATTGCTTCATTATTCTATAATTGATCCAAAATATGTGTATGATATTGTTGGTCCCAATATATCAACTTTGGGTAGTAGAGGGGTAGGTTTTATCATCACTTTCAAAGCTTACAATTTTTTTTGAGATGGTTAATATGGCTTTGGCATCATTTTCCCATTGGGTGTCTAGGTCATCGTTGCTGGAGGTGACAAAAGAAGGAGAGTCCCATTCATACTCATTAGAGTCTATTCTAGAATAATAATAGTCATTAGGAATAGTTTTGATAAGTTGGGTAGGGACTATACCTATGTTAAAGTGTTCAAATAGGTCTTTAGCTAGTAAATATAAGTTTATATGATGGTAGATATTCAATGTCTTAATGCTAGTAAAAGGATCTCCTTTCTTAAAATAGGTATGTCCAATTTTTGGAGTAACCACATGTATAGAACCATAACCTAGTTCCATATTATATTTTCTTTATTCCATTATAATGGGCTCCCTTCTACCTTGTTTTTGTATCCCAAGGCCACTTGTTCCAATGTATCCCATTTTTTTTGCTAGTTGATAGCCTTTGCTGCTAGGATCAATTAGAAGGGGTTGTGGTTGTTTTGGTTCCTATTTTTCCTCCTTCTAGATCATGGAAAACAAATATTCTTTGAATATCTCCTCATCCTTCATATCTCCCCACTTGGTTAAAATAATAGATTGGACTGCCATTATCATTGCTTGGACATGTTTGATCTCCTTAGGTCCTCCATAAGCCTTGGGTGTTGGTGGAAGCATTCTAATGCAAAATGCTTAATTGAAGTGATAATTTCCCATTACCCTTATCAAGTAATTGAACCTTGGTTTCAGTTATTGGTTTCTCACTTGATTTTGGTTTACTTGAGGTTGATGGTAGTGTGGAAGGGTCAACATATGAGAATGAATGAAATTATATATCATTGTTCAGTATATGTTGGAGGATTTTGTTATACTTCTCCAATTTTGCACAAAAGTGGAAGGGTTCAATATCATCATATAATGTAACATCCTTTCCTTCATGAGGAAACTTTAGGAATTGGTGAAATGTTGAAGGAACCACTTGTAGTTCATGAATCCAAGGGCATCCTAGAAGAAGGTTATATGATAGCTCAAGGACCAGTACTTGACATGTTGTTTCTATGGTTTTCGGTCCTATATGAGCAAGAAGCCTAATGTTTCCTTTTGAATTAATTTTAAAGTTGTCATAGGCCCTTATAGTAACTATTTTTCCCTTGTATATTACATCATTAGAATACCCCAGTTTTTTAACAAGTTTTAAGGTACAGATGTTTAGATCTGCACCATTATCTATCAATAACCTTTTGACCATGTGTTTGTGAAAACCAACCTCTATATAGAGGGCTTGGTTGTGGAATGAATTTTATGGAAGGTCTTTATTACAAAAGACTAAATGATTATTAGTCATGTTTTTAACAACCATGGATTGAAACTAATATAGATTGAGGTCATTAGGGACTGATTCTTCTAATGCTTTCTCTAGTATCTCCCTATGTGTGGGTGATAATTTTAGCATTTCTAGAATCGAGATCAAAGAGATAGTCTTCTTCAGTTGTTCCACAATGTTGTAGTCATTTGATGACTTATTTGTGGGTTTAGGTGGGGCTCCTTGTATTGTGGCTTTCCCTTGATGGGTAGTTACATTACATTTTGTGTCCCTACCTCATATAGTCAATACATTTACCCTAGTGTCAAATGCTTGAGAGAAGGTACCTAGAATTGTGTCACCATAAGTGTAGTTAGCATTATGATAGTCTTGGTCCTTTCCATTTTCATTCTTCTTAGCATGTTTCAAAATTGGATTTGTGTATATTTTGAGGTATTTTTTTATAGGATGATGTTCGATATCCACTTCTCCCTTGTAGATCAATTCTTGTATTATATGCTTGAGTCTCATGCAGTTTTTTGTTGTATATCCTTTGATTTTATCAAAATTTCATAGGTCCTTCTCATTGTACCATAGTGTTTTGTAGCTTGGATCTTCATAGTTTTGGATATCATTGACCTTGATGAGGTTTTGTTGCACTAGTTTGTGCATTATTTTCTCGAGGGTTTCTCCTAATGTAGTGAATTTCCTCCTTGGTTGATCATATTTCCTTTGTTTTTCTCCCTGATTTTTCTATTAGTTAATTGCTTGATTCTTTCAGGGATATGTGAGTTGATTGTTTTGTGTGTTGTTGGGAGCATAGCTCGTTTTTGCAATTTGAGTTTTTTTTTGAGTTACATTGGGATTTTCTTACATTCCATAATGCTCTAGCATCAACTACTCCATCGGTTGGAATATTTTTATTCTTGGCCCAAATATTAGGTTTCTCATTTGAATTAGAAGAATTATCTCTTGGGGGTTTTAGCTTAATCACTCCAATTTCTATGAGAGCCCTTTCTATGTGTAGTATCTTCTCAATGGTCTCTTCAAATTTTCTAGGCCATAACATAGTGAGTTGATAATTGATCTCTACTTGGACATTGGAAAAAAAAAATTCTACAGGTTTCATGTTGAGAATAGGCCATTTGCACCTACTAGCTTTATATCTCCATCTTTGTATGTAGGAGGTGAAGGATTCTCATTGACTTTGTTTAATCTTGTATAGATTTGTGATGGTGATGTCCTGTTCTATATTGAATGAGAATTGGTTTATGAACTTGGTAGTCAGTTCATCAAAACTTTTAATTCTTGGCGGTAGATGGGAGAACCATTCCATAGCATGATCCGTAAGACTACATGCAAAGAGCCTCATTAGATGGGAGTGATTTTTTTTCAATTCCATGTAAGATATCGATAAATCTCTCACATGTTCTACAGGATCTCCCTTCCCCTTGTACTTGTAAAACTTGGGTATTTAAAAATTCTTAGGGAAGGGGAGCATAGTAATAGAGTGATCAAAAGGAAATATACATATATCTTGCAGGGTATAAGTTTTCTTTAGTTTTCCAATTTGTATGTTCGATATCCTTTGATTCATGGCTTGTAGTTTCATGTCCACCTCTTCTTTTGGTACATTTGTTTGTAACTCCTATGTGTTGTAGCCTTGTTGTCCCACAATGTTTGTTTAGTCATAAGTTGGGTATGGTGGGGGTATTAAACCATTGTAACCATGTTTGGTGAAAGGAGGGTTAAGTCCTTGTTATGTGAAAGGAGGATTAGATCCTTGTTGGTTGTAAGGAGTGTTAATTCCTTATTGAATGTAAGCAAGGTGAAGTCCTTATTGAATGTAAGGAGGGTTAGCTCCTTGTTTAATGGAAGGAGGGTTAGCTCCTTATTGAACGTAAGGAGGGTTAGCTCCTTGGATGGAAGGAGGGTTATTTCCTTGTTGAATATAAGGAGGGTTATCTCCTCATTGTATGGAAGGAAGGTTAGCTCCTTGTTGAACATAAGGATGGTTAGGTCCTTATTGTTGTTCTTAAGGAGGAGTACCTTGATAGTGCATTGGCGGTACACATAGTTTTTGGGAAGAACAGTGTTGAAGGTTACCCTGGTGATGCATTGGTGGGATACCTTGTTGATGGAACAAATAGGGAAGGGTACCATGTGGCACACCTTATTGTTGGAATGAAGTTTTTTGAAGGTTACCCTAGTGGTGCTTTGGTAGAATACCTTATTGATGGAAAATATTGAGAAGGGTACCATGTGGCACACCTTGTTGTTGGTTTAGTTGATTGTGAAGGGGACCATGTGGTCCTCCTTGTTGATGTTGATTGAAAAGATTACCCTATAGAACAACTTGTTGTTGGTGTTGTACATTGGCAAGGGGACCATGTGACCCACTATGTTTATTGGAAAGGGTACCATGTGGCACTCCTTTTTGTTGGTACTATTGATTGGGAAGGGGACCATGTGGTCCACCTTGTTGATTGGGAAGGGGACCATGTGGTCCACCTTGTTGATTGGAAAGGGTACCATGTGGCACACCTTGTTTTTGATACTATTCGTTGGGAAGGGGACCATGAGGCCCACCTTGTTGATGGGAGAGGGTACCCTATGGCACCTTTTTTTTTATATTGTTGATTTGGAAAGGGACCATGTGACCCACCTTGTTGTTGATGCTAATTAGGAAGGGGACCATGTGACCCACCTTGTTTTTGATTGGGAATGGGACCATGTGACCCACCTTGTTTATTTTATACATCTTGAGAAGGTTCAATATATGATGTTTTTTGAGGCATGTATTGTCCTGGTGGTGAGTTGTTACCTTGTGGTATGTATTGAGATGGACCCCCTTGATATTGTTGGGCTACTATCACTTGTTCAATTTAGGTTGGTTTCTTAAAAATAGGATTTTTCATTCATTGATCATTTCCTTGTGAGAATACCGAAGGCATTTTTAAAATCTCAAATGGTTCGGGTATTTCTCTCACAACTGAGTTATCTCCTAAGGGAATGAGGTGAGGATATTTAAGACCTTCTACATCAAAGTCTATAGGAAACTTAGCACCACTTTGTGCTAATTTGAAGAAGTAAGTATTAGGATCCTTTCTTAGGATTTTATCCACTAGTTTGAACACCTTCTAGGATTGTTAGAATGTTGAAATAATTCTTCATCATTTATTTCTTCCTCAGTATCCACTTCTTCTATGACCACGTCTCTTGGGTTTTGGTTCGATCTATCTATTGATTCTTTTTTTCTATGGATTACCTCCTCCTCACTAGTTGAGTGGTTCGATGTTTCCTTATATGTGGGTTATTTTTGCGGAGTTACAAGGTCACTTGGTCTATAACCCCATGGGCCACTTCCGTCATTTGTAGTTTTTATTGGGGGAATGCTAGCAATACTCTTATTGGCCTCCATGTTTTTTCTATGTTGTGATCTCATAATTGTCATAAACAAGTGCTAAGATTTTGTGAATGCTGGGTGATTTTTAAACTATAAAATGAATGAAAGCTTTGTTTTTGGGATCTTTGTGTTTTAAGGAAATGAATTTGGGTTTTTTTGGGGATTTTCTATTTTTGAAAAGATGATATCTATTGCCATATATGAGGTGGTAATATGGGCCTTGCAATTGTAAAATATGTTTTTCACTCTTGCCTATCTAGGATATTTGTTGTATTTCTCCATTGGGTTGGTGTTTCTTTTGTCTTGAATATGAAGCTCCTCAAACTACTAATAACATCCATTTGTTCACCCTCAATATGCTAAAATTTTGGTTGTATTATAGGTGTTGTTAGGTTTGGTTGTTGAAATAGAGCATTTGGATGCCAAATGGTCATAAAGGAGACGAAAATGTTGGTGTTTTGATATGATTTTTGTGATTCTCAAGACCCTAAGGTTTGATGATGTTTTGGGATGATGTTATTTTTGGAACTCAAAATGTTGAAAGGCTTAGATCAATACTTCACTTCTTTTTATAGAGGATATGCTATGGGAAATTTACTTGAACTAGCCTTGAGGTTAAAGAAAATGTTGATATCTTAGACATTTGAGTGAAAGAATGATCCAAGTTGTTTTTTTATATTTTTATTTCTAAAAGTATGATAAGGTGATTGATTTTCAAATGGATAACGAACTGATGTACTTTTATGACTTGTTTTCAGAGTCTAACTATTTCATTCTTCGATAGATTTATAACCAGTTTTGGATTTCTTTTTTTCTTTTCACCAAAAATAAAGGAAAGTGGTAGATTTCAAGAAAAAGCAGCTGAAAAAGTCCACTATGGCTAGATTATGGTCAAGTGCGGCCAAATTAGAAAAGCTAATGTGGTAAAAGAATTCAAGTATGGCCTTTATGTCAAGTTTTTTGTCTAATGAATAGTGAGTAAAAAAGAAAACTTTTTGGTCAAAAGTGGCTAGTATGATTTCAACTACAACCAAGAAAATATGTCAACCATAGTAATGTTAGAGAAAGTGCATTTATTTTTCTCAAAAGTGCTAAATTTTCATCAGTAATATTCATAAGACAGAGAGAAAAAGTGCCAAGTTTTTTGCAAGTGTGGCCAATTTTAAGTCAAGTGTGGTAAAAATAGCAGCAGTAGCGATATTCTATGTAGATTTTTTTCCTAGTTTTTGTGTTTGGCTGCTTTGGATAAATTTGCAGTTTTGAAGCTTTGATTGATTTGATTTGAGATTTTTGGCAAGTGATATCATGCAACACAACAAAAAAAAGATTATTTGACCCTAAAATGTCTACAACTTTAGGGACATTTCTTTACACAAAAGCTCAATGTTCATGGAAGTCAAAATGATAAAGTCATAGTTTCCAATGTCTACTTCATCCTTAATGTGACTTGAAATGTGAGCCTAAATATCTGAAAACCTTTAGGTATATTGTTTTAAGATATCCTTAAGGAGTTAAAATATAGGGCTCTTTTCAAAGGATTCACACTAAGTCAAAAGGGCTTGAAGTTTGAGAACTATGTTAAATGCTTGTTTTAATGTGTTCATTTTAATTCAAGCACAAAATTTGATGTTTCAAAGTGACTGAATAGATTTGGAAATTTGTGTGAAAATAATTTACACCCTAGGGATAGACACTTCCTTTTAGGCAGGCTTACCTCATGCCCCGAAGGGATGATTTTAAATTCAACAAATGGAGAGTGTTTTAGGCTTAACCATAAGTCGAACTTGGTAAATAAATTTGTAGAATCAAAGTTCTGATGCAACACTTCAAAGAATTTTTTTGGCTGAAAAGGGGTGGTTTCTACAACATTGGTTCTTAGTCATGTTTTTGGATTTTTTACTAGTGTTTATATTTGGGGCGATTCACTCAATTAAGAGGTCTACCAACCCTTAGTAAAAAGGGGCTTTATGTATCTCGTGGATATTGAGGGAGACTTTCATCAGTATAGAACATCCACATAAGGTGGTTATGACTTTCATCAGACCATAATTATTTATATAGTGAACCCAAAAAAAGTACCACTTGGGTTGTTCCCTCTCACAAGTCAAGAGGTAGGCCCTCTAAAGGTATGCTTTGAAATGAAAACAAATGTGTGAAACTGAAGATTATTTTCATCACCCAAGCTCATCGAAAAGCATGAGGGGAGAGGATAGACACCTAGTTTTCCAAACACAAAATACATAGTATAAAATTTATTGCAATGTTCTTTTTAAGTTTAAAAAATGAAAAATAAAAAATAAATAATAATAAAAATAAAACTAAAAAATAAAGTAAAATGAAAAAAATAAAAGTGTGTAAAAGAT
Organism: Sequoiadendron giganteum; assembly: GCA_007115665.2. NCBI lineage: Eukaryota > Viridiplantae > Streptophyta > Pinopsida > Cupressales > Cupressaceae > Sequoiadendron > Sequoiadendron giganteum. Next base: position 310,294,076 of record CM021104.1, read on the forward strand.
AGCAGTTTGTTATTTTGATGTGCACCAATTTCAAATATTTTAAGACTTCAAGAAGTATCACAATGTAAAACCAAAAAAAAATTGTTCATTTTTAAGCAAGAATTGAAGTCTTTCTAAAGACTTGCCTAAATCGGTCAATAAAATTAAATCGATTGTTTTTTCAACATATGGAAAATATTTGGCTGAAAGAAAACAATTTAGAGCACCAAAAGGAATTGTTTGTTCTAAAAATCTTTAAAAAATACTCTTTAGAGCACCAAAATGAAAGCGTGTGGATTTGTGGGGTTCTTTTTATGCACCAATTGAAAGAATTTGCTAAGCTAGAAAGGTTTGAAAAGTTATTTTTGGAACACCAATTTGAAATTTTGCTAAGCTAGAAAGCTTTGAAAAGTTCGTTTTAGAGCACCAATTAAAATTTTACTAAGCTATAAATCTTTGAAAAGTCCATTTTGGAGCACCAATTAAAATTTTGCAAAGCTAGAAATCTTTGAAAAGTTCATTTGAGAGCACCAATTGAAATTTTGCTAAGCTAGAAATCTTTGAAAATTTTGTTTTAGAGCACCAATTGAAAGAATTTGGATTTGTGGGGTTCTTTTTATAGCACCAAATTGAAGTTTTCTAACTATGAAAGCTTTGAAAAATTAAAAGCTTCAATTAGTCACCTTCTTTGCAATAAACGTATTAATTGTTCTTGGATAAACACATGCCATATTTTTGTAAATCTTGCATAAACAACATTAGCATCTATCGAACATCTAAACCAAATGACCATTAGTATTAGAAATAAAAAAAGTGACTTGCAAATTTCAAAAAAAACTTGGCAGAGCAAAAGCAATACAAAATTAGCAGAAATGGCCCTATCAAAAAGCAAGTGTAGATGAGAAACTCAAAAGAAACTTCTATTTTTAAGTAGAAGTGGCTGAAAAACTCAATTGTGCACCTATCATTTTGGAAAAAGTGCCGAAAGCATAAAAAATGGCTAGAAAAAAGTCAAGTGTGGTAGAAATTTGAAATCGCCCACGTGGTTTTTCTATAGCTTCTACATGAAAACTTTTCAATTGCATTTCTAGGACCTACAACTTCAAAAATTTCTCATAAAATAGTTAGTGCTAAGGACCATGGTCCCACCGATGTGCCAAAATATGTAAGGGGGAAATCAATATGCATGTATAATCTAAATGAATGAATTGAAAGTAATCTAATTCAAACAAAAAGACGATTCATGCCCATTACTCATGAAATGAAACTACAAAATCAATGAATTCAAGAAAAAAATCAAAACAGAAAATCCTAAATGAATTCACCAAACTAGCATTACCATCCCATGTCAAAGCATGTTTGCAAAGATGTTGGATTGTTCTTATCAATACGAAGCCTCCATCATGCATAACAAAAGCTTCAAGAACATGCAAAGTCATTGATCAAAGATATTTTCAAAGTTATAAAAGGTCAATTATGATTTCCACATTACTTCATCATGTAAAGGATGTTGATTCTTTAATTGCTTTTGAGGAAGAAGATTATTTTTACATAGAAGTTGTGTTTCAAAATGAATGCTCAAGGTCGCGTAGTAGAATATCCTAATCAACAGTTGAAATATGTTGAGAGGAAACATATATGAATAATTAGTGCAAATTGATTATGTAATTGGTGTTATTGAAGAAATAATTTTGAGTTTTCATTACTACTTAATATAAGCATCTTACAACTTTGTTCAACTTTGTAACCACATAAAAAAATTACTATACCAACAACAACATGGAATTTAATGGAAACATTAAACCATCAACAATCTACAAAATCTTTAAGCCCATTATTCATTTCTTAAAATGGGTAAAATCACACAAATAGGGGGAGAAAGCTCTCCACCCAACCTTCATGGCATCATCAAGCTATTACAAAGCTCTATCCATCCCTCGATCAGGGATAAGTCACCAAAACCCTTGATTTAATGCAACAATCTAAACCCAAATAGTAGGAACAACCCAAACAATTTACATTGAACACCCAGGTAAATATTGTTTGCCAACAACCTAAAACTCAACAAATGCTGACCCATTCACAACCCATTCACAACCCATTCACAACTCCATAACCAAAAAAATATTCATGCACATTCCTAAAATTTCTCAACCATTTTCAGCAAAAAATACCAACATTTAAGAGTTCATACAAATAAACTTTCTAGAAAATAAATGAGACAAAAGCTAAAAAAAATTATCGTTTAAGTTGGTTTGCTCCTCCTTGAACTTTCATCTTCTTCTTCCAAACCCTCCTTTTTTCAAGCTCCTCTCTCATCCTCCCCCACCCAAAAAAGTTTCAAAGTTTCAATTCTCTCCCCTTTTATTTCCCATAGTCAATAAGATAAAAAAAATGATACAAAAAACCAAACACTAACTCAAATATCCTCACCTTCGAAAAAATAATTTAAAATGGGTCAAAACCCATAAATCAAGAAATTTATGGTCTCCAAAATGTGTCTAACCCTTGGGTTATACCTAGGGTTTTGAAAACCACCAAAGGTGACTAAAATTAACAATTAATAACACTTTTAAACCACATAAAACACACATATCCTTTTAAATAAAATTTAAATGGACTCATTTCCCTTACAAAACTTCAACATCAAGATGTATGAATTTGAACACAAAAAACATTCCACAAAATAAAATAAAAGAATAAAATTTACTCAAATCATAAAAATACAATTTAGACATATCAAAACAACTAAATTGACTCATTATATACAATCAATAGTTGTGACTTGAGACTTCAATAAATGAAACCTCACAATGGGCTCTAGATGCTTCTCCCTTCTGCCCTCCCATTGGTAATCATTTCTTGCATATCATCATGACATTAGCAATTTTATATTGAAAATATGTACAAGATTAAAAATTACATCTAATCATTAAATTTTATAAATGTTACTAAAATCATCATAATTTAATAAATGACAATCAATGTAATTTATGCTCTACTTAATAATCATATCTATTCAAATCCACCATTAAAGAAATAGAATAATAAACATTGTATTTACCCCTATCTAGTCTATTTTAAAATATTAATCTTATTTTTTAAATATCTTTAATCATATATAAATATCACCTATACTTGCCTTAATTTTACCTTTAACTAAGTCAATGCTACTTGCACCAACATCAATGTAGGATTGGTTACCAATATTTTCAAACCTCTTGATAATTTTTGAAGGTCCCTACTCTCTCATAAGTAGTATCCCTTTCCAAAATACATAATACCCATTATTAAACACCTTAACTATGTTGGACATCATACCATTCCTTATCTCTTACCAAACTAAATGCACTCTATTTGTAACATTCCTCTAGAATAAATTTCAATAAATAATGTTGACTCCTATCTCTAAACTACCTCAAACCATCTCCAATCCAAATTGACAATACTAACTAGTCCACATAACACAATTATACTAACTTTAGATAATCAATGTTCTTAGCCTTAGTTATCAGAATCTCAACAACATGATCAATGTAAACATGTGATAAAATGTTAAATTAATAGCATCCACACTAGAACATGCATAAGGGAATTATATTAACTCTTTAATATTAGTAACCATGTTTCTCTCAAAATTATAAACAAGAAAGGGTTAGTCTTCCTAAAATACTAAATAAAATCACACTATGCATCAATTAGTTTTCATAAAGTGAAACATGCAACAAGGGAGAAACAAGTGGTAAGAGGCACACAAGGGTTGGCCTTACAAAGGAGAATATTTCAACTATCTACCTATAATTGCACAACCGAATTACACAAATTTTCATAAAAAAAGACAATAAACATAGAAAATATAATAACTTATGCTAAAATTCCTCCTTATTACATTGGTCTTACAAATGTACCCCCAAAATAATTCAAATTTCACCTTACCAAGATATTTGATTAAAAGATTAGCTATCTAAGAATCTATTGGGGAATATTGGAGCTAAATTTGGGGATGTAGGAACATTTCATGAATGAAATGATGTTCAACCTCAATATGATTTATTATCTAATGAAAAATAGGATTCTTCACAAGCTTGAGCACCCCTTGATTGTCACAAAAATGATAGGCTTTTGTTCCTCAGGTATGTCCATGTCAACAAAAATATGACACAACCAAATTGCTTAACACACTGCTCCTTGTGCAGCATAATATTTAGCTTCAGTGGAGGAGAGAGAAATAACAGTTTGCTTCTTACTAATCCATGAAATAGTCCCAGATCCAAGATGAAAAACATAACCTATAGTTGACTTACTATCATCAATAGATCCAACATGGTCAGATTCAACATATCCCTACAAGAAGAATTGAGATTTTTTTTTTATTCTAGACCATAATCAAGAGTACCATGAGCATATCACAAAACATTATTGGTTGTAGCACAATGACATTGCTTAGGATCCTGCATAAATCTTGAAAGATAGCCGATAGAAAAGCATAAATTTGGTCTAGTATAAGTCAAATAAATAAGACTCCTAACAAGTTGACAACAGAGAGTAGCATCTACTAGAGGTGAATCTTGGAATCTAAATAGTTGCAAACCTTTCTCTATTGGAGTGGATGTAGGTTTTTAATCTACCATTCTAAAATTTTCTAGGAGTGTCTTGGCATATTTCATCTGAGAGATAAAAATATGGTGAGGATGTTTCAATATCTCTAAGCCAAGATAGTAGTGAAGAAGCCCTAGGTCTGTCATATCAAAAGACTACTTAAGGTCATTTTTACATCATTAATGAGAATGTATGATCTTCGTATGATTAAAAGATCATCGAAATACAAGACAAGAATGGAAATATCGGTGTCTATCTTCTTAATATATAAATTAGGATCTGAAGGGCTACGAATGAAACCATGTTGTAGAAGATAGCCATCTATCTTAATATACCATACCCTAGGGGCCTATTTAAGACCATAAAGAGACTTAATGAGATGAAATAGCTTTTAAGGATTGTGTGAATTAATGAAGCCTTTAGGTTGAATCATGTATACTTCTTCTTCGATATCTCCATTTAAAAAACACTCTTCACATCCATCTTATGAATCTTCCAACCTTTTTGTGCTACTAGTGCACAAACAACTCTAATTGTCTTGAGTTTTGCAATGGGGGAAAAGGTTTCTTCATAAATTATTCCTTCTTTTTAAGCATAGCCTTTAACAACAAGGTGTGTTTTATGTTTTTCATTGGATACATATACCTTGTATTTTGTCTTGAAAATCCATTCAAGTAGCCTATGGGTTTCTTTCCTAGAGGCAGATCAACAAGTTACCATGTTTCATTCTTCATCAAAGAATCATACTTAGCATCCATTTCCTTCTTCCACTATGGGTGACACAGGGAATCTTGAATTGTATTAGGTTCAATGTTATCAACAAATGAACTCATCAAAGCTAGATTTATCTCATTTCTCACATATCTTCTTGTTTTAACTTCTAAAGAAAGATCTAGAAGAGAATCTAGATGAGAATCTCTCATAGTGGTTTGGACCCATTTCAGAAACTGATGTTGTGTGGATTGATGTTTCAATGGACCAAGATCAACCAAAAACTCTCTTTGTAGCTCTCTTGCCTTTGGAGATGAAGCCTCATTCTCATTATCTAATTGTGAGAGAAAGTTATGAGAGGTGGTTGTTTCTTCCTTTTGTGTCATGGAGTCAAGGTTTGACTCATCACATACCACATCTCAACTCTAATAAACTTTATGTGTCTCACGATCCATGAGATAGTAAGCTTTGGAAGTTAGGTTGTAGCCCACAAAGATACACATGAGTATCTTGGAGTCAATATTCTTTCTCCTAGTACTTGGGACATGCATATATGTAGTACAACCAAACAATCAAAGATGAGAAATTGAAGGCTTGTAATCACTCCATACCTCCTCAGGTTTATTTTCCTATAGTATCTTTGTATGATCCCTCTTAAGAAGATACATAGCTATTTGAACTTCTTCTACCCAAAATCGATTCTCCAATTGTGTTGGGGAAAACATGCATCAAGTCATCTCCATGACACTTCTATTGCAACACTCTACAATTCCATTATGTTGGAGTGTATAGGGAGTAGTCAAATATTGTTTGATGCCACATGATTCTTCAATAAGTCCAAGAAATCTGTGGACGTGAGTTACCCCTCGATCTAATTGGAGGAGAAGAAGAGGCTTGCCTATCTTGTGGAAAACTTGTTGATAGAAATGTTGAAACTGGGAAAATGTTTCACTCCTTTATCTAAGAAATTACACCCAAGTTTTACAAGAGAAATCATCCATAAAAAAATGAAAATACTTGTAGCCCTAAAAGGAGGTAGGAAAAGGTATGCATAGATCGATATGGACAACCTCAAGATAGTCCTTAGCATGAAAGGAACTTGACTCGAATGGATCCCGATGCTTTTTACCTAGAAGACATCCAAAAAATAGAGGTAAAGAAAGAGAAATAGAAGGAAGTCAACATACCATCTCCTTAGAGTTGATTTTATACAGGGAGCCAACTAAGAGGTTCCAAAATTGATAATGCCAAAGAATAGTGGAGTCATCTATAGAGGCACTGAGAGAAACTATAAAGGAATAAAAAGTAATTAGGAAAAATAAAGAACCTTTTAGAAATGCTTTAGAAAGAAACACACCATATCTAGAGATCAACAAATTTTTGATACCATTGTCAACTTGAAATTTTACCCAAAGCTTATGAGATATTTGTCAGCTCAAGATGAGAGATTTGTCTTCGAACTTAGTTTGTACTAATTGAATGGCTTCTTCCTACTACAAACATTTCACCAACTCCTCAAAAGTCACCTTTTACTTGGTTATTTTTAATGTTGTTAGAAAGGTATGAAATTGAGAAGGAAGAGATTGTAATGTAATTGGAACAACCAATGCATCCTCCACTTTTTCACCAAGAGCAACAAGCTCTGCTCAAAGTTATAAAATGTGACACAAAAACTCTACTTTCTTGCAAGCTTGCATACAAAGTGTTTGCAACTTTGATTGAAGGTGGAAAATATTAGTCTAGTTCTTGGCCTTGTAGATGGTAGGAAGTGCATCCCATGTTTCCTTTTATTATGCTACATCTTGAATATAAGGTTGAACCTCATCAGTGATGTTAAGTTATCAACACCAAGGCCTTTGCATCGACCTTGTCAAATTTATTTTTCTTGTCTACATTAGTTGGATGTTGAATCGAGCCAGTAACAATCCCACATAATTCTTCAAAGTAAAAAATTGTATGCATCTTTGTCTTCCATGGCATATAATTAGACCCCTTAAGGAGTTGGGCATCATAAAGAAGCAATTTAGGAGATAACATGCTTTCCAAACAAGAACTTTTATTCTTGAACAAAAAGTTATACATGTAGTCTTAAGGATGAAATAAAGCACTCAAATGTGCTCTATATGCCCAAGCGGTGAGACAAGAACATTTATGTGGATGTTCTATTTTAGTCTCTTCATATCAATCATATCCCTCCTCAAGCCTAATGTGAACTCTTTCTGCTTGAAACTATACATCAAAGATAGATTAGTCAAGAAGGCCTTGTCTAATAAATTCATCAAATTGAAGATTATTGGTGGTTTGAAGAGCATCTACAAGAGAAAATTAAAAACTAGTGCTATCATGGATTGCATTTTGGGCTCCATGATTACTAATAACACTACTGACATCATCTGACAAGTTTGACATTCACCAAAAACAATGGACATACTCAAACACTCTTAATGAAAAAATCAAAAATTTATGCATAAACTTATAGAAAGCTTATCGCCATGGTTTTTGTGATCGGCATTCAAAATTCTCTTTGTTCAACAACAAACTCCTACCAACCATTGACCTTCAAGCCTCTACAGAATAAAAAAATTTTAGGGGTTTGAATTTATTACTGGTCCCTTGTGTTGTCTCTTACTTCCACCTATTGCATTCAACTCATACTCCAAATTATGGCTCAATGAATAGGGATCATAGGAGGTGGAGTATCTGTTGATATTTTACGGTAGATCTAAACCAGACTACTAACTGCCACTCATCACACTAGACTAATGATAATACACAAGAATAATAAAATAGAAGACTCTGATACCAAATCAAGACAAGATGATGTGAAAATATTGATTCTTTATTCAGATGGTTGTAACTGTGTGCAGTGTTTTCAATCTACTTAAAATGCAAGAAAATCAAGCAAAATACCAAAAACAAGAAAAACACTTAAAATAGGGAAATGAGGAGTTTAAACCAGAATATGAAGTCTCCTATTACATATATTTTCCCATGATGTCTGATTGGATATGTGCTCACTCAAAATTTCAGCAGCATAATAGTGCTCCAGTAAAAAATGAGTGAGAGAGATGAAAAATGGATGTGTGTTTGGATAAATAGATTTTGAGGATAATGAATGAATGGCCAAGATTAGATCTTTAGATCAAGGGTTGGGGGAGGGTTGACCCACTTAATCTTGGATTAAGTGTGTGAACATGTTTAGTGGGTAGGTTAGGTGGGTATTAGGATTGGGATTAAGATTAAGAAAAAGTGATGGAGGTTGTGGCATTTGAGACATTAAAAAATAAATAAGATTTATTTATTTAATTTATGGGATAGAAGGTGGTAATGGATATAAAGTATTTAATTTATTTTCTAAATACCTTGGGGATTTAGAGGACTTTAGGAATATTAACTAAATAATATCAATATTATTTAATTAATGCAAGTAGGAAGATATTTAGATGAAAAGGGATAAATTTGACCAAACATAAGTGGTCAAATTTAGGTGTCTACATTTTTCCCCTCTTTAAGATGGTGTTATGAAGTAGCATCATTTCAAGGAAGAATAAAACATAGCACCTATAAGAAGATGGTTAGATTATGAAAGATTTCCTAGTCATTTGAAGGAGTGACTAGGAGGAAAGATGATGGGAGTGAAGATAAATATTAGGGATTTAGGATGCCCCCTTGTGAGGACGTGCATGTTGAAGAGAACAAAGGTGTGCTCTCAAAATGGATGAGGTGATGCAAGAGTAGATGGGGAAGGTGATGGAAAATGATGGATAGAATAGGGTATGGGATGAGGAAGAGATAATGAAAGGAGAAGATGAGAAGTAAGCAAGCCCAAATGGATTCAAGGACAAATTTGATGTTGCCCCGGTCAAGTTGCAAGCCAAGATTGATTGATTATGGATGGATTGTTGTTGGTGAGGTACCGATATATCCCAAAAGAACACAAGGATAGGGAAGGATACATCCAAATTATGATGATAAGAATGTATTTTATGAGAGAAGGATACATCCCAAAACAACACAAAAGGATAGGGAAGGATGCATCCCAATGATGATGATGAGAGTTTTTTTGATGAGGGAAGGATACATCCTTGAACAACATAAAATGATAGGGATGGATACATCCCGATGATTATGATGAGAATTTTTCAATGAGGCAAGGATACATCTCAAAACAATACAAATGGATAGGGAAGGATACATACTGATGATGATGATGAGAGTGTTGTCGATGAGGGAAAGATATATCCCAAAACAACACAAAAGGAAAGGGAAGGATACATGTCGATGATGATGATGATTGGATTATGGCAAGGTTGGGAACAAGACCAAGGATGTGTTTAGATGATTTTTGCTAGATTGAATGGATGAGGGTGGGATTGAGATGTGAGATTTCTACAATGAATGAAGATGGTGGAGGAAAAAATTCTTAGAACAAAAATCTATATTATCCTAAGAATATTGAAGGGATGATGAAATGATGAGGGTGGGTGAAAATATGCTTAGAATAAAAAATATGTATTATCCTAAGAAGATTGAAGAGATGGTCATATGATGAGGATGAAGAAAGTGGAGGGATGAAATTGGTTATGATAAATAGATGGGGGAGAGTGATGAAGGATGAATGTATGAGAAAGATGTAGGGTGATTGGATTGGAAGATGGATTAGGAGTGTCATATAAAAAATAGCATGTAGTGAGTGTTTAATTTGATATAACATGAGATACTATGCACCAGGGTACAAAGAACCAAGGTGACTTCATATGATATGCATAGGAATGATGCAACAAATAAAAGGTTATTCTAACATTCCAAAGTCACAGGGGATTTGGTAGGGCCAATGTTGAAAAACCATAAATAAAAGGGATGCCCCAACGTAACACAAGACCACTAGGATCTTGGTGGGTACTACGTGGGACAACCAAGAAGACAAGATCATGGAAAAAATCAAGATATGCCCCTATGTTTACAGGTCAAATTGCACCATGATATGATGGATCGTGGTAACTATGACGAGGTATATAGGGAGCTCAAAAGATAAACAAAATGAAAAAGAACCAAAAGATCACAATAAATTTAAAATGTCCTTTACCATAGGATCAATAGATGGATGGGATTGATGAAGTCTATTTTAAGGAAGGATATATCCTGTTAAGACCAAAGATGGAGGGTGGATTACGTGATTGACATGACTCAAGATATTAAAAATGGATTGAACCTCATGATACTAGTAGATTTTTCTTTTAGGAACTAGCTGGATAGGGACACCCTTGATGACACAAAAAAAACCAAGGCACACCCTAAAGATAGACCTAGGGTCTCAGGGATTGATCAAATATTAGCCTTGCCTATGTGAAAGCATAGGAGAAACATAGTTTGACAAAATACTGACGATTGACCATGGATAAAAGTGGAAGGAGGAAAATAGAGACCTCGATGGACAACAAAGACTAGATGGAAAAATACCTTAGGGATTGATCAAATTATAAGCCTTTCCTACATGAAAGCATAGTGGCAACGTAGTTCGACTAAAAGTCCAATGGAAAAAAATGGATAAGGGATGAGGAGACAAGATAGACCTTGTGGATAGGATGATTGATATGTTGTATGTGGATTAGGTAAATCTCAGAGATGGGATAGTTATCCAAATCATCAAAATATGAATTGGGATGATGGTATGGTGGATAGATAAGTGATGAAAGGTGATAGAAGATTAGAAAGATGGTTGAAAGAGGTGGGAGTGATGACAATGAGATAAATGGATTTGGGTTGCCTAGGGGTAGCCTATAGCTAGATACTAATGACAAGTGATTATGAAATGGAATGAAAATGGAGATGCATGGATGGATGGATAAAGATAGGAAGATTGAAAGATGCTAGGATGGATGGATAGATCGATAAGGATTTGAAAACATGGAAGGGATTAGTGGATGGATAGATGGATGGAAAGATAAGGATGAGAAGATGGAAAATGACTAGTGGATTGATGGATGGGGAGATGGAAGGGACTAGTGGATGGATGGATGTTGTCTCCAAGGATTATGTCACAAAGAAGGAGATGCCCCACTCTAGATACGTCATGTGTGATGAGGCAAGAGGGATGAAAAATAGGAGGATGGGTGAATAAGGGAAGGTGATGGATATGAATATGTGTATGGATGGATAAGGGAGGTAGATTGATGTAGATAAGACACATGGATAAGGAATATTATAGTGTATGGATGAGGGGAATGTATTCCAAGAGGTTTCCAAAGCATGTGTATATGTTTTCCCCCATCTATATCAAGATTGCAAGGAGGATGGGGGAGTTGGGATAAATGGGATATGATAGATAGAATGTTTAAGATATATGGGATGGAGGAGATGGGGGAAGGGGATGAATAACATGAAGTTTCCCCCAAGTGTGGAAATAAAATGGATGAGGGACTTACACGTGATACCTATTCCTAAGTTTTCATCATGGTACTTGTTTGCCAAGTTTTCACCATTAGACGAAATTTATTTTCTATTTTTTTTTTAATTTTTTTATAGTATGTGGATGGAGATGGATAAGGATAGGTGATGGGTGAGGCCATTGATGTCACAACTCACATCATTTATTTTTTATTTATTGAACCAGGTGTGTCTCAGAGCAGTATGTGATAAGGGAGATTCCATAAGTTGGGGGATTTGCACTGTAAACAACGACTATGATTTTGGTCAATCTCCTTTGGGAGCTCTCAGAAGATCTCAAGAGGACTCTGAGAATAGAACGTCGTAACTTAATTTCTAGTGATGGGTTTATTTATTGATTAATTAATGCTTATTTAAACTGATTCTAATCCTAATGAATAAGCTTAGATGTTACCTCACTCGAATGTAATTTGTTCATTGGGAATTCTATAAAGTAAATTAAACTAATACTAAGTATAAATACAAAATTTAAAGTTGCTGAAAAAGAAATCTATTTACATTTTCAATTAATAAACTTGATTCTAGGAAAGCAATGAAGCTAATTATGTTGCATAAATTCAAACATTAATTCTAGAAAGTGATAACACTAAATCCCAGGAATACATTCCAACTTAGCTTTGACTCTATCCTTACATTAAACATGATTATCAATTATGTTACAACTACGTGCATTTGAAGATGAATACTTAATGAAATCCTCAGTAAATGATGCAATTCCTAATCCATAATGAGATATTTTAACCAACATAAACCATAAAAAACTACTCTGATTCAATACTATTGTTGATCGTTGATGAACAAGAATTAAACTACAGATTTTTAAACACATTATGACAAAAAAAATTAACTGAACTAAATAACAATGACACGGGATCACCTCCTTCGGTTGAGCAAGCTCTGGTCTTCCTCTGGTGGGTCCTTAACACAGTAATTAAGATCAACCTTCTATTTTCATTTGAATTGGCCAAAATTGGCAAGTAAAACAAGAGTACTGAGTACCAAAAAGTTACAATTTCCATCAAAATATCGACTAACTTTAATCAAACCTAAGGATAGATATATAGGAATATACTTTATTTTTGAATTCAAACTACTGGTGCTAGCTTCCAATTACACAGTGCAATGGAAAATGAAACTCTATCGTAAAATTATCAAGAGAATCTCACATTATTCCAGTTGTAGTAGCAGTTCCAGAATTGGTAGAGAGAGCCAATCTAGAATTATAGAAAATCATGATCTTTCGAGAGCCTTCAGGAGCATTATTATAGCAATGATGTTAAACAAAGAGTCTAACAGATATAACTCATCAGTCAGCATTGAAGTTCCTTAATGAAATCCTCAAAGATATATTGCATTCATAATAATAGATGTTTCAATTTGCACAGTGATAACATTATTAACACAACTAAAAGAAGCACATTTAATGTAAAACATCACATCTAATATCTCCTTCAATTAGTCACATTTAATATTAAACAAGCAAAATTTAAACATATTATCTACCACCATAGAAGTTAATTAATATTATAATAGTCTTTTGAGCATATAAAAAGGTTAATAAAAACAATATTCTTGAGCACTCATCATCCTCCCCCTCGTCATATACACCATGTCCTCATGGTGGAGGATATGGAAATTTTTTGTTCTTTTCTATCAACCAATTAATTAAGTCTTCAAACTTAGCATCATGTAGCATATAATCCAGGAATTTCCTTTGATGAACATATACATTCATCTTCTCAACTACCCTCATCCACTCTCTCATATTTTCTCCAATGAACTATAGTGGTGCATCAAATGCTGGTGCTAGCATATTGATAAGAGGATGTCTAAAGCTCATTCCTACCCAATTTATTTTCTGCTCCTCAATAATATCTATCATAGTTCTCATCCTGGAATGACTCCATGTGATATTCTTGGGAGAAACTAGTTCTCTTCTTCTCAACTATGGTGGAATGGTTCTGAATCTATCTTTGGTTGCACTCGGGGCTATCATAAGCATAAGTTCTTGAATCTGTCTGAAAACTTGGATACTTTCGTTCAAATTTTTTCTATAAGAAGGAGCTACATTCTTTGATGTTGTAAAGAATATGAATTGAGCTTTGAATGGTCTGGACCATGGAGTTTCATTTCTCATTGGTAGTCCAAGTTTTAACTATGCTTCTTTATATTGACTATCCCTGTTTTCCCATTCTACTTGGTTTTGTAGAAATGAAAAAAAATATCTTATTTGAATTTATCCTATGAAAAACATTGAGAAATGATTGTGGATAATTTCCAAGAAAAAATCCATGTTGGAAGTATTTGCACATCTGATTTTGAATGGTGGGATGACTATTGAAGGAATCTTCAAGGAATTCTCTATTTTCCTCTTAAATAATAGTTGGTTTATCTTCCATTGAAGAAACCTCTCCCTTAGAAAAGGTGCATAAGACCTTGAAGTTTTTCTCATGGAAAACATGGCACAAGACAATTCTACCATTTGTTGTAATCTCTCATACATTTCATCCTTTTCTCTTACCAACTATAGGTTCTAATTTCTCAATTGCTCATTTTCATGTTTAAATTTAACAATAGTTAATGGAAGATATTTTCTTGGGGAAGATGATGTTGAAGCTTCATATAATTGCAACATATGAGATTCTTGCCTTAACTACTGCTCCTTCTGCTGCAACTCTTCTCTTAGCTTCCCTATCTCTTCAACACTAAATCAAGATTGCTGTTTCTTCAGCCCTAGCTAATGACTGTGCACTAACTTGCTGCATGGTTTTTGTGGTTTCACTTAGTTGTCCCTGAAGAGTATGGTCTTTTTCCTCCATTTTCTTTTCTAGTTGTTCTATTTTATTGATAGAATTTTGCAACTCCTCTTCTTTTATTCTCAATTTTTCTTCGAGGAATTCTATCCTAATTCTTTCATCTTCCAATTATTTTTGAATTCTTGACACATACATAGCCCTTGCTATTTCAGTTTCTTCTTTTGATTCCTCCTCCTCTTACAATTGAGTGGACTTTTCTTGGTTAGTCATTTGTTCTTTTCCATTTCTTTGTTCAACTACTAGGGAGTGTGAGGGAGATTTTTCAATTTCTTCCTCCTCAAACTCCTCTAAGGCCTCCCTCTCTTCAGACTAAGAGTGAATTCTTTCAAGGGAGTCAAAGGACTCTCCAACAAGTGTTTTCTCAGGAGATGGGAGTGGAGCTTTAGGAGGACTCTGAGGTTATTTTGGAAACTGCTCAGTTTGTTGGTCTTCCTCATGGCTTTCAAGATTTTCCTATTGACCTTCAAAATTTGGGGTTTCCTCAGGAGTTGAAACAACATCCTTAACTATCCTAGGTTTTTCCTCCAATATTTTCTATTTATTCTTTTTGGCTACACTATGGGTTACCCTAACAGACTCTGATGATTTTCTCTTTTTCTTATCCTTTTTATGTTTCCTATTAGAGGATTCTCCTTTTACTAGATTTTCTTTGGGTCCCTTTATAATTTTTCTTTTCTATCTTTTAACAGGTGTAAACAAAAATTCCAACCATCCTTGTTTACCAATTTTTTTCTTCAAGAAATGGTTCTTAATGATTAGGTGTATTAACACATGATATTTTATGGAAGACTCTCATCTATATTTTACCCTAGCTACCAGTTCTCCATGGTTCCTCCAGGCTCTTGTGTGAAATTCTTCATGGTTCTCCTTTATGCAATAGGATTTCTATCTTTTTCTCTAGTTCTCTAAAGAATGTCGCCACCAAATCTTCATATTTTACTTGTCCTTTTAACACTGGCCTTCCTTCAGCAAGAATTTTAGAAATTTCACTTATCACCTCTAGAGTGACTTTAATTACCTCATCCCAAACACTGGTTACATTCACATGGAAATTTTTGATGAATTCCTCCACTAACTCCTACTCGAATCCTTCATATTTCAAGACAAAATCCAGCCATCAAGCCTCTCTGAATAATCTTTCCATTTCTGGGTCGAGAATAAAATTCTTTGGCTCTACATTCTACTTGTTCCCCATTATAATTTTCTCTGCAACTTCGTCAGAAGAAAATGGATATCTCAATTTAGTAAAAGCATAGAATGACAACTTCTCTAACTAAATCAATTTTTAAAAAGACCTCAGATCAATCACATGTGTTGTTACTTAATGCATTTAATTATCTAGACGATCTGCATGCCACCATCATGTACTTTTCATTCATAATTTGTAACTTTTGTGGTGTAGCTGACATCAATTAATTTATTGAAAGGGATAGGTGACAACTGAGCATTAACTGTCATTATTGTCGTAGTCTTTTTTAAATCTCCACTTGATTCCCCCGCGAAATTAGAAATGATTATATTCATTTATTATAACTTAAATAACTCTTTTGTCAAAGATTCTTATGCTAACACGTACTTCATTTCAAATTATAATAACAAAATCGAAAATACAATATTTGGAAATGACACTTACGATAAATGCATACCTTTTAATAATGCCAAAGTTAATTCATGCACTCTAATTAACTCAGTTGAAATTTAATTCTAACAAATTAATTAAAGAAAAGCACAAAATCAACATGAAGGAAACCACTGGAAACTTAAGATGTCCTTAGGAGTCATCAAGGATTTTCAGGAGCTCTCAGGAGAGAACTAAAGTTGATCTGGGAAGACTGTTATTTTTGGTTTTCAGCCATTCCTTCATTTTTATTTTTATATTTTTTTCTTTTTCTCTTTTCAAGAGATAAACTACAATTTACTAGTTTTCAATTTATCTCCTTTATTTAGAAGGTAAACCACCATTTCAAGTTTTCAATTTACCTTCCATTGATTCCTTTCTTCAAAAGGTTATTCAGGTACACCTTTCATGGAAGAAATATCTTCCATTAGAAAATGTTCAATTCTTTGTTGCAATTCTTATAAGAACTCCTCACTTGACTCAGGTTTATTATATATTTTTAATATATGACCATTAAATAACATCACTCTTCTCTCAACATCAATAGGAACCAGCTATACAACTCCATTCTAAAAAACCTGGTCAATCTCATATGGGCCCAACTACCTTGAGTGGAATTTTCCCTTAAATTCATGGAACTTAGAATCAAAGAATAGTGCCCAGTCTCCCCTCTTGAATATTCTTGTTACAATATGCTTATCATGCCACTCCTTCATTTGTTTTTTGATCATTTTTGTATGTTGGAGAACCTCCATTCTCATTTCATCAACTCGGTTTAGTTGTAAAACTCTTCTCTTCTCTGATTCTGATAAACTAATGTCGATATTCAATGATGTCCTTAGTGTATGTAATTCAAACTCAATCGACATGATTGGAGTCTTCCCATATACTAGTTCATATGGGGAAAACCTAGTGGTAGTCTTCTAGGTGGTATTATACACCTAGACTGCTTCATCCAATTTCTCTACCCAATCTATTTTTCTCAATGACACAACTTTTGTGAGAATATTTTCCAACTCTTGATTGGTAACCTCCACTTTCTCATTTGCCTGTGGATGATACAGAGTATATTTTCTATGTTTCATTTCATATTTCTTCATGAAAGCTATCATCATTTAAGACATGAACTACGATACTTGATCAAAAACTACTTCCCTTGGTGCACTGAACTGCTATAGGATATGCTTGTATAGAAAATCAACCACCTTGTCTTCTCTTGCCACTGGTAGAGCTTTTACTTCTACCCACTTTGTAACATAATCCATGTAAAGTAGAATGTAGTGTTGTCCCTTGGAAGTTGGATCAATAGGTCCCACAAAGTCAATGCACCACTTTTCAAATGGTCCAAGAGGTATTTGAGGCTGTAGTGGCATCTCCATTTTTTAATGTAGGTCTGCCCATGTGCTGGCACTCATTACAATGTTTCACAAAGAATGAAACATCCTTCATCATGGCCGACCAGAAATAACCAGCTCCTAAGAGCTTATGAATGGTCCTGATCAAAGAGTAGTGTCCTCCCTCTAGCTCATAATGACATGCATGCACAACATCATATTCGTCAATCTCAACAACACATCTACAGAGAACATGGTTAGGGAAAATTTTAAATAATAAACCATTAATCCACTAAAATCTGGAACTTTCACGAACCAATCTCCTTTTTTGTTTAAAATTGAAATGACTGGGTAACTTCCCTATTATGAGGTGATTTTCAATGTCAGCGAACCATGGTAGATGTATTGATATTGTGAATAAATTTTCATATGGGAATGCATCATCAACTGGTTCCTGATTACCTTGCAAAACAATTCTTGACAATAAATCAACACCATTGTCCTTCCCAGGTTTGTCTATTATAGTTACATCACATTCCTGCAATAATAACAACCATCTTATGATCCTCCCACCCACAACATCCTTGTTCATGAGATATCTTATTGCAACATGGTCTGTGTGGATGAATATCTTATAATCTGTAATATAATTCCTAAACTTGTTGATTGCATAAATCACAACCAAAATTTCTTTTTTAGTGGTTGTATAGTTTATTTTTGTAGGATTTAAGTTCTTACTAATAGAATAGATTGCATTCATAGCATCATTATCATCATTTTTTCCTAGTACTATACCGATTGCAAAATTAGAAGCATTAGAATGGATATGAAATGACACTCCCCACACAATTCCTTTTATGATTGAGGAAGTGGTTAAAGCTTGTTTAAGTTTATCAAAGGATTATTGACATTCATCTATCCATAAGAATTCTGCATCTTTCTTGAGTAATATAAATAGAGGTTCAAGAATTCTACTAAATCCCTCTATGACTCTTCTATAATACCCATCATGTCCAAGAAAAATATGAACTCCTATTTTACTTATTGGGACTTCAATCTTTTGTATGACTTCAACTTTCTTAGGGTCAACCTTAATCCCTTGTTTTGAAATATGGTGTCCAAGTACAATTCCTTATCTCATCATCAAAGAACATTTCTCATGGTTTAAGGATAATCTATGGCCTTTACACCTTTGTAAAAAAAAATTTAAACTCTAAGGATCTCCATCATTTTTTTGTGCATGGACGATGAAATCATCCATATACACCTCTACACATGAGGTTGTTAAGTTAGCAAATATAGCTAAAAAAAATCTTTGAAAGGTATTTGGTGCATTGCATAGCCCGAATGGTAAAATAGTGTAGGCATATGTACCCCAAGGACAAGTGAAAGTATTTTTGTCTTGATCCTTGGGAGCCACTTGTATCTGGTTAGAACCACTAAAACCATCCAAGAAGGAAAAATAACTACTGCCAACAAGATTGTCAAGTACCTAATCAATGAATGGTAAAGGAAAATGATCCTTTTTGGTTGCCTTATTTAACTCTCTATAGTCAACACACACATGCCACTTTCCATTCTTCTTTGGAATCTTAATCAATGGGGAAACCAATTGACTATCTGATATTGGATAGGTGAATCTTACTTTTAGCAGTTTCTCTATCTCTTGCTTGACAAGGTCTCTCAAAATAGGATTAATCCTTCTTTATCCTTGGCTAACTGGCTTGACATATTCAATGTAAATGTGGTGTGTACAAATGGAAGGATGGATCCTCTCATATCCTTGTATTCCCATGCAAACGCTTCAATATGTCTCTCTAAAGTTTTCTTTAATTTTTCTTCCTGTGAAGAGAACAAGGATGAACTAATAAAGAGAGGTTTATCTCCTGCTATAGTGATTTCCTTGGTTTCATTTATTGTATCAAGTGGGTTTCCTACAAGTTTATTCAAAGGAAAATAATGGGAACCTTGTTGATGCAAGATTTCATGAAAATCCTCCTTTTGTTTGACTTGTTCTACCTTTCTAGAACTAAAATGATGTTCCTCGCATTCTTCAACATGTTCCATTAAGGTTACCATTGCTAAATCCACAACACCATCCCCCTCAGACTCCATATCCTCATCAACCCAAGGTTGAGTATTAGATTCAATTGATGGTTGAGGAAGAGGATATTATGATGACTCTTTCTACTTTTTCCATTAGAAATAATCATACTACCTGATATACAGTCTATTAATGTTGCTAATGTGGCCAACCATGGTCTACCTAAAATGATTGGATATCCTAAATATTTCTTTCTAGCTTTAAGTACTAAAAATTCAACTAAATAGTCCCATGTGTCAATGGTGACCATGATATCCTCAGTAACACCCTCAGGTTTAGTAGTGGATTGACTTGCCAATTATAAAAAAAAAATTGTGGGCTAGATTTTAGTCATACCCAACATCTCAATAGTGTCTGAGGTGATTACATTAATAGTTGCCCCTAGATCAATTAGCACATTAGGGATTTCAACTCCTCCTATACTTAGGGTTATTACAAGGATCCTAGGATCATTACATTTTTGTGGAAGTAGCCTTCTAAACAGAACATCAGTGAGTTTTGTCTCTACTTGAATGGTAGGAGGTAATTTCTTCTTCCTACCAGGATTTTTCATATAGAGAGAATTAACTAACTAGTTGATTTCAGGAATATCCTTAATGGCCTGCAATAGTGGGATTTCTATGTTAATCTCTTTTAGTTCTCTAAGAAGTTGAGAATTAACAACATTCATGTAGTTAGATTCAGAGCTATCAGGAGCAGTTTTTCCTATCTTCAGAAACTTTGGGTAGGGTTCTTGAGAAACTTCTTGCTCATTCTCCTAATTCTATTTTTCACTTAAATTCTCCTTTTCACTTTCCTTACCCTCCTGATCCTTAGTGATGGGTACAGATGGAATTTTTGGCTTCTCAACTGAATATCAATAGCACCAATGATATTCAAGGTAGGGGGATTTTCATCCGATCTATTATTTTTTGGATTAGTTAAAGGTTGTGTTGGCATTCAGGTTGGTTTACCTACTCATTAGCAAAAGGAGAACCCTACGTTAATTATTGTGATTGTCCCCAAGGACGTCTAGGTCCCTGATTTTTCCATGGCTGATATTGTTGTTGATTATATTGCCATTGAGGTTGATTCCACTAAGGATTCATCGACTCAAGTTGAACCCACTATGAAGGTGGAGGTTGTGGTTGAAAGGGAGGATTCCATTGATTGGAATTCTACCAAGGGTTTTGATTCCAGTTTGGTCTAGGACCATACTGTCCCTAGTTTGGATTGTATCAAGTGTTCTGAGACCTTTGTCCAACATAATTAAATTCGTCTTCCACAACAGGCGGTTTCTTCAAGTTATTCTTAATTTTTGGTGGAAGACTACAAGAACTTGTAGCATGTCACTTTTTGCAGATCTCACAAACTCCACTTGGTTCAATGGAAATTCCCTTAACAAATGTTTTCCTCTACACTTGGAACAATAAATAGATAGGGGTTCAGTGGTCTTTTTGTCTCCTTGCATATTAAGATGGAGGAGAAAATTAGTCTTTAGATTAGCAATCTCCTCCATTACCTAAGAGACATCATTGGTAAGGGCTTTATTTCTCCTGGTACCTCTAGATCCTACTCTAGTCCTAGAGTAGTTTCTGCATATTTTGACTATGCCTTCCAAAGAGAGTTTGTTAATATCTCCTTTTCCCATAATGTTTAAAGACTCTCTAGAAGCATCATCAATTCCATTCAAGAAAATTGTCTTACTAATTTCATTGTCTAACCCATTACCACATCTCTTGTGGACAAATTGATATCTATCTGCATAATCCTCCAAACTCTCATCGTCCATCTACTTCATACAAAATAATTCCTCTTTCCTATCCCTCACTTGGAATTAATCTTGGTATTTATCCAAGAACTTAATTTCCATTTCTTGCCAAGTTGAAATAAAATCTTCACATAAACCCATGATCCATTGTAAAGCTGACTCTTTTAAAGTAGAAGGAAATAATTTCAGCTTCTTATTTTTAGTTGTATAATCATAAAGTTTTTCACATAACCTTAAATTCAAAAAGGAATTGGTCAGGATCTTCAAAAGTCTTTCCCCTAAAATTTGGTAGAACTGAAGGTGAAATTTGTTTCATAGGAGGCTCATCATGACCTTTGTTTAGGTTAATGGGATATGGAAATGTCCTATTTGGAGGAGGGTCATTATTTTCTTAGTCACCCATTTCTTCTTCTTGATGTTGTTCTTTATTTTGTACTTGATTTTTGATCTGATGTTGCACAATTTTTTCTTCTTGATCAAAATCAATGTTATGTGGGATTAACGTACCTAGGTGATCCCTATCTCATCTCATCCACAAAATACTGTCTCCCTTATAACCACTAAATATTTAACTTGAAAATTCAGATCTTTAATGTTCACTGAAAACTACACCAAAAATGATGGGTGAGGTAGTTGATGTCACAACTCACATCATCTATTTCTTTATTTATCGAACTGGGTGTGTCTTAGAGTAGTATGTGATAAGGGGGATTCCACAAGTTGGGGGCTTTGCACTGTAAACAATGATTATGATTTTGGTCAATCTCCTTCGGGAGCTCTCAAGAGGTCTCAGGACTCCAGGAACAAAATGTGCTATCTTAATTTCTAGTGATCGGTCTATTTATTCATTAACTAATGCTTATTTAAACTAATTATAATCCTAATGACTAAGCTTAGATGTTACTTGAATTGTATTGAATTTGTTCATTGGGAATTCTATAAAGTAAATTAAACTAATACTAAGTCTAAATATAGAATTTAAATTTGCTGAAAAAGAAATCTATTTATGTTTGCAGATAATAAACTTGATTCTAGAAAAGCAATGAAGCTAATTATGTTGCAAAAATTCAAACACTAATTCTAGAAAGTGATAACACTAAATCCCAAGAACACGTTCCAACTTAGCTTTGGCTCTATCCTTACATTAATCATGATTATTAATTATGTTACAACCACGTTCATTTGCAAATGAATACTTACTTAAATCCTTAGTAAATGATTTAATTCCTAATAAATAGTGAGATATTTTAACCAAAATAAACCATAAAAAACTAATCTGATTAAATACTATTGTTGATCATTGATGAACAATAATTAAACTACAAATTTGTAAACCAATTATGATAGAAAAAAATTAACTGAACTGAATAACAATGACACAAGATCACCTCCTTCAGTTGAGTGGGCCCTGCTCTTCCTCTAGTGGGTCCTTAACACATTACTTCATATCAACCTTCTATTTTCATTTGAATTGGCCAAAATTGGTGAGTAAAACAAGAGTATTGAGTACCAAAAAGTTACAATTTCTAGCAAAATATCGACTAACTTTAATCAAACCTAAGAACGGATATATATAGGATTATCCTTTATTTTTGAATTCAATCTACTAGCATTAGCTGCCAATTATATAGTGCAATGGAAAATGAAACTCTATCTTCAAACTATCAAGAGAATCTCACATTATTCCAATTGTAGCAGCAGTTCTAGAATCGACAGAGAGAGCCAATCTAGAATTATAGTTGTTCAGGATCTTTCAGGAGCCTTCAAGAGCATGATTATAGTAATGATGTTAAACAAATATTTTAATAGATATAGCTCGTTAGGCAGCATTGAAGTTCCTACATGAAATCCTCAAAGATATATTGCATTCATAATAACATATGTTTTGATTTGCACAATGATAACATGATTAACACAACTAAAAGAAGCACATTTAATGTAAAATATCACATCTAATATCTCCTTCAATTAGTCACATATAATATAAAACAAGCAAAATTTAAACATATTATCTACTGCCATAGTAGTTCATTAATATTATAATAAAGTCTTTTGAGCATATAAAAAGGTTAATAAAAATAGTATTCTTGAGCACTCATCAATAGGGATGTGGATAAATGGATTTCAAAGACATGTGATAAGGATATGGATGAAGGACTCCAATGACAAGTTCCATATGAGGTGATAAGATCCCACATGTAAAGTGACTATGGGATCGAGGGATTATGGAGGAGAATGGATTAAAGGGATTGGATGAGGGAGATATGTGGGATAATGGAGGGGATGTGAGAAAGTGTATTTATGGAGTGATGGAGGAATATTTTCAGGACAAACATTGGCACATATGGTGAGGTATGTGAAATGATAGGAGGATTAAAGGATGGAGGATGTGGGGATAATGGAGGAGTTTTAATAGTGAATTTTGGTACATAGAGACCCAAAATAGATTTAGGAGATGGAGGATGTAGATGATTAGCTATTGGATTAGAAACTTTGGATGTTGTTATGGATGTTTCATTTGAATACACTGCATCTTTTCTCTTTGGGATCCACATGGTTTTTATTTTTGATTTAATAGGATTTTATATCCTTTGGAATTGATTTGTATTTTTGATTGGATTTTTTTTTTATTCAACATGTCTTTTTAAGGGGACATGGGGAGCTTTAGATTCATGTGGATGTTTAGACTTATGCACTTTTTCTTTGGCACCCAAAGAGATTTTAATAGAAATGGGATGGGTATGAGGAGATGGATGGTGTGGAGGAGATGTGGATGGAGTGATAGAGGTAGGATTTTGACTATGATGTGTAGTTGGGGGATGTGAGATAGCATGCATGGATGGGTGCCTTTGTTGATCATGATCAGGGATTATAAGGTTAGGATGTTTATGATGTGTACTAGGGATAGGTGATGGATGGATGAGAGGATTAAGAGAATAAGATGGAGGGGTTGATTTTGGGATATAAGGGCCCAAAATGGACTTTGTATACAGAGGATGTGTGAGGGTTGATGAAGGGACATAAGAACCCAAAATATTTGCAGTAGATGGACGGTGGGTGATGGTGGATGGAGGGACATAAGGACCCAAAATGGAATTGGAAGATGAAGGAGGAATATGGATGGTTTTTTTGAGGTGATATGATGGAGGAGGGGGGATGGTGATAAATGGTGTGGTGGAGTGATGGGAAGAGCCTATTATTCTTTTGGAAGAGGCTCGCTTAGGATGTACATTGCACCAAAAAAATTGGATTGTGAGTCTTGAGAGGTATATCTAAGACCTCATCTACAGGGGTGTTCTTTGACCTAGATGGGATCTAAATTACCTTGTTCATGAAGGCCTAAAAATTTTCCTTGATAGTTCATGCTATTGAGCATTTCATCTATGGTAGGATTCTTTTTATTTTTGAAACATGATGTGAGTCCATTATTAGGTGGAGGATGGGTGGTGTATATGCTTTGTTTTTATTTTACAAGAAAAAAACCATGGATGAGTGTAATGGTACCAAGGTGATATAAAGGTGGTGTTGGGATGGTAAAATTAAGTGGTGATGAAGGATCGTGAGATGGAGATGATGGGATGGGAGGGTATTGACTTGGAGGAGGAGGTGATAAGGGATCATGGGATGGAGTGATTGGATCTTGGGTGCAAAGGGGATCAAGGGATGGAGTGGATGAACTAGTATGATCTTTAGATGAGGTAGATGGGATGGTAGGATTATAATTCGGTTGAGGAGACGGATCATGAGATGGAATGGATTGGATACTATGATCTTGAGATGGAGTAGATAGGATAGCAATATCTTGATGTAGAGAAGGGGATATGTTGGTATTATTTGGATCAATCTCTTTGCATGACTCATCGTTTGTGGGAGGCATGATGATAGACTGTTGGAGGGACTACTCA
This sequence comes from Sequoiadendron giganteum, assembly GCA_007115665.2. Taxonomy (NCBI): domain Eukaryota; kingdom Viridiplantae; phylum Streptophyta; class Pinopsida; order Cupressales; family Cupressaceae; genus Sequoiadendron; species Sequoiadendron giganteum. The sequence continues at coordinate 310,319,339 of CM021104.1, forward strand.
AGTGGGGGAGATGGAAGGATGGAGGATTCATTAAGTTCATGGGAATTGATGTTGGTGATACTAGGAGTGGGAGGATGGGATTAGATTTGGTGTATTCAATGGATTGGGTGGATCTAGGAGTAGAAGATGGGGATTTAATGGATTCAGTGGGTTTGATGGTTTCAACAAGTTAAGTGGTGCTAGGGGTGGTGATGGGAGTGATACGTGTGGGATGGAGAAGGGCCTCATTACTAATGACCATAGATGATGGATTGGGATGGGATGGCTCAACAACCTCAAGATGTGGATTTTTGGATGTCTTCTTTCTCATGTGTCCTTGGATAACATATGGAATGAGATACTTGCTTATTATAGGCTTAGATGGTGTGGTGGGATTAGGTGAAAGATTATGAATGGGTAGAGGGCTAGGATTATGGGTTGGTGGATAAGGATTAGATGGAGGAATTGGATTGGATGGAGGACTAGGATTAGGTGGAGGATTAGGACATGATGGAGTGGAAGAGGGAGTGACATAGGAGGATATGGATGGTGGATTGATGTTGGATAAAGATGATGAGGAATTAATATAAGAATATTGGGATGAAGGATTAGGATAGAAGGATTGGGATGGTAGATTAGGACAAGAGAATGTGGGTGGAGGATTAGTATAGGAGGACATGGATGGGGGATTAGGATAGAATTATGTGGATGGTGGATTGATGTTGGAGAAAGTGGATGGGGAATTAAGATAGGAATATTGGGATAGAGGATTAAGGTGGGAAGATTGAGATGGTGGATTAAAACAAGAGGATGTGGGTGGAGGATTAGTATAGGAGGAAATGGATGGAGGATTAGGATATAAATATGTGGATGGTGGATTGATTTTAGAGAAGTTGGGTGGGGAATTAAGGTAGGAGTATTGGGATGGTGGATTAGGATAGGAGGATGCGGATGTTGGATAAGAGAGATATGTAGATGAAAGATATGATAAATTTGTGGATGGGGAAGATGCTAGATATCCCTTGTCAAAGGTAGCATAAGGATTGCTAGTGGATGTGGATGAAGGTGTGATAGGATAGCCCAAAGGAGTGATTAGATTTTGGAAGATGGTTGGGGAAATCTTGCTAGTAGTCAAGGGAATCTATATCATACTCATCTTGATCAACAAGATTTTCATTATCATCATCAATGTAATTGGGATTCCCCTTGACTAATATTTTTGGTCACATTGATGGAGTATAAGGATTCATGACATTGGATTGCATGGATATGGATTGAAAACATGTGAATAGATGATCAAAAGAAAAGGTTGAGATGATGAAAAGATAAATAGGATGCATAAGAAGAACATAGAAGAAAAGGCTCTTAAGATTTGTTTCAATATCAAAAGATCTTGGATGTGGATGGACTAAAGCTCAAATTGGGATGTATATTAAGCTTAGATTGGGGTTTGATTTAAGCTCATATTAGGATTCGGTTGATGCTCAGATTAAGATGGGATTTAAGCTCAGATTAGGATTAGATTGGGGGATGTGATGGGATAGATTCCTAAGTTCAAGGGTACAACTAAAATGATGAGGATGATTGTTGGAAGAATGAAGGATAGGTTTAGCTGACTCCTTGCTCAAAGGAAATGATGTTTGGATAGTTTGATGAGATTTGATGAGATGAAAGTGATCATTTGGAGATGGATATGGAGAGGAAAAATGATGACATTATGATTTTGGATTGAGGAAGATATAAGATAATTATGGTGAGAAGGATTGACTCTCTGTATTTTGGATGGGAAGTGGATTTTCCTCTACTGAGAACAGATTCACCTCTCCAAGATGTGAATTCACCTATCTAATACATCATAGAATCACCCTTGTGGGTAGCAGGATTGCCTATTGGTAAGGACAGGGCCACCTATGGAGACTGACTATATGGAATGGTGTGTGGGATCACCAAAGAAAAAAGAAGAATCGCCTATCAGGGAAAGACTCAATATGGATGCGGGATGATACAATCGCCTATGCAAGGGATGAAATCACCTATCTAGGGATGTCATAGATTGAGATGGTATAGACTCGACACCGATTCAGCCCTGTGGGTTTTAGGTTCACCTATTCTAAGGGGTGTACATACGGACTAGGAGACTCAGACATGGGTTCACCTATGAGGAGGATGGGATCACCTATTCTAAGGGAATAGGCAGATAGGGATGACATAGAATAGACTTAGATTCAACTAAAAGTATGAAAATATCGCTTGTTCTAAGAGAATGGGTAGAATCAGATGACACGGGTTAGACACAAAATCACCTATGAACATGGTAGTGTTACCTATTCAGGGAATAGGTGGATGTGGGGTCACCTAACTAAGGGAACCACAAGAAGATTTTCCCTTGAAAAAGATGAATTTACCTAAAGGATGACTAGAATCTGACTCAAGACATGAAATTTCCCTTTACATGGCAGGATTGCTTGTCCACAAGGCAAGTTTGCCTCTAAGAGAAGTAAACTCACCCCTAAGGGTAGGGAAAGGCTATAGAAAAGGAAAAAACACATCAAACAACAAACAAGGAGTTGGAATGATTCAAATTGATGAAAAGCACTAGTATTGCACAAGAAGACACTCCAAACAACAAATCCTAGAATTAGTGATAAAAAATTTACAAACTTGATGTAGGCCCACCATCTTGAGGGCACACCCCAACGTTAATACTCTGTGATACCAAGGTGGTTCTCTGGATCACCCTTTATCATGAAGAAAGATAGCTATAGATCCAATGGCATAGGGTCAGCAACAGATGCCACAAGCTCACCTTCTCTCTCTCTCTCTCACTCGAGGACTATCGTAGTCCACCATGAGGATTTATTTCTCAACCCAAAGGAGTATAATGTGAGTAACTTTGGGGTATAGTATGCATCCCCTACACTACACCAAGCCATGGCTAAAACATGGGTCTCTATCTAGATTGAACAAGGCTATCTCATGCATCCTCGATATACACTAGGTACATGAGGCACAACTGTGAAAACTAGCCCATCACAAGCATGATTCGAGAGCCTCAATGAGGTACTATAAACTCAGACCAATCTTGCATGTCTTATCTAGGTATCACCCTAGCTTTGATGCTTCACTAGTCATGACATGACTAGATTGGGGTACAACTTTAGCTCTCCCGCTTTTATATACCTCGTCGGTAACATGTGGTTGGAATCATCCCCCGAATGATGAAATCCCAAGCAAGTCTCATTAAAGGAAGGGAATACTAGATGCTTCGGTTGGTCCAAAAACTCGCACGTAGTGGAAGGGGAGAGCTTAGATTCACTAGCACTTCTTAGGTAGAATGGACTAGAATGAATTGTGATTTCTCATCACCTAGGATCATTGAAAGGTGCAAGGGGAGTGGATACATTAATAATTCACCCCCAAACATGGAAAATAAGTTAATTGACCCTTTAATTAAGCTATGTGTGCCTAAATTAGTATAAAATGTCACACACACAATCTAATCTAGGGGTCTTCAACCAAGCATCCCACAAGAAATAAGTTAGTACGTTCAATCTTTGGTCTTGGACAGGTGATGAAAAGCTACACAAGAAGACGATTAGATGCAAAGAAAAATGATAAAAAAATTGATGATTGTTAGACCAGGGGGTGGAACACCCAAATCAACAAAAATGGGGTGCGGGGGGACTACCCAATCCCCCTTGGAAGGGTTTGAGGGAAAAACCCCAAGAGAAATTTTTTTTGAAAAGGAAACTATAAAGTGCTATTAAATTTTTTTCTAAAAATTGGGATTTTTATACCTTCTGTTGATCACACAAATTTGCCCCTATATGGGGAAAATTCACCCAAGAAGGTTGTAGGTTCACCCCTCTAGAATGAAAGTTCACCCTTGTGAGCAAGAGTGGATTCACCTTTGTATCTAGTGTAGTCACCTATTTAGGTCACAAGTTTACCTATCTAAACATTTTCCTATATGTAAAGTGGCGGGAGTGAACTCGCCGATTGGGTGAGCGGGTTCGCCCATCCGAGAAGAAAGTTCACCTCTACGGAAAGGCCGAAGTTAAGGTCAGATTTGTATGTCAAGTGATGGACATGTGAGTGCACAATCACCTATTGGGAGGAGCGGTGACTGCGTAATCACCCTTTCTATGAGTAGATTGGCCTCTAAAATTTCTATTCTAGGTTGATGGATGCAAGTTTGTGCTTTCTCAAGAAGGGTAGGAGCACGTTCGCCTATGTTTACTAGAGGTTCACCCCTGTATTAGGAAAACTCGCTCATTGGGGGTGGATTCGCCCCTGTGTGTGGAATCTAAACCTACAAAATTTCAAACAACAAAAAAACATAAAAGAAGAGCCATGACATGAGTCCCACCAAGCTATACAAAAATGTGTGCAATTTTTTTTAATCTACTTAAAATGAATCCCCTACACTACACTAAGCCACGACTAAAAAATAGGTCTTTATCTAGGTTGAACAAGGCTATCTCATGCATCCTCGATATACGCTAGATACATGAGGCACAACCATGAAAACTAGCCAATCACAAGCATGTTTCAAGAGCCCAACGAGGTACTGTAAACTCATACCAACTCTGCACGTCTTATCTAGGTATCACCCTAGCTATGATGCTTCGCTAGTCATGACATGACTGGATTGGGGTACAGCTTTAGCTCTCCCGCCTTTATATACCTCATTGGTAGCACATGGTTGGAATCGTCCCCCGGGTGATGAAATCCCAAGAAAGTATTGTTAAAGGAAGGGAATACTAGATGCTTTGGTTGGCCTATAAGCTCGCACATAGTGCAAGGGGAGAGCTTAGACACACTAGCACTTCTTGGGTAGATTGGACTAGAATTAATTGTGATTTCTCATCACCTAGGATCACCAAAAGGTGCAAGGAGAGTGGATACATCAATAATTCATCCTCAAACATGGAAAACAAGTTTATTGACCCTTTAATTAAGTTGTGTGTGCCTAAATTAGTATAAAAATTCAAACACACACAATATTATCTAGGGGTTTTCAACCAAGAATCCTATAATAAATAAGTTAGTACTTTCAATCTTTGGTCTTGGACAGACGATGACAAGCTACACAAGAAGATGATTAGATGCAAAGAAAAATGATGAAAAATGGATGACTGTTAGACCAAGGAGGTGAAACACCCAAATAAAAAAAATCGGGTGTGAGGGGATGATCCAATCCCTCATGGAAGGGTCTAAGGGTAGAGCCCCATAGAGAATTTTTTTTTGAAAAGGAAACTATAAAGTGCTATTAGTTTTTTTCCTAAAAATTGGGATTTTTATACCTTCTCTGGATCACACAAATTTTCCCCTATATGGGGAAAATTCACCCAAGAAGGTTGTAGGTTCACCCCTCTAGAATTAAAGTTCAACCCTATGAGCAGGAGTGGATTTTACTTTGTATCTAGCATAGTCGCCTGTTTAGGTCACAAGTTTACCTATCTAAAAATTTGCCTATATGGAAAGAGGCGGGAGTGAATTCACCTATTGGGTGAGTGGGTTCACATGTCCGAGAAGAAAGTTCATCTCTATCGAAAGGCTGAAATTAAGATCAGATTTTTATGTCAAGTGATGGACAGTTGAGTACACAATCTCCTATTGGGAGGAGTGGTGACTAAAAAATCACCCTTTTTGTGAGCAGATTGACCTTTGAAATTTCTATTCTGGGTTGATGGATGCAAGTTTTTGCTTTCTCAGGAAGGGTAGGAGCACGTTTGCCCGTGTTTACTGGAGGTTTTCCCCTGCATTAGGTGAACTCACACATTGGGGGTGGATTCTCCCTTGTGTGTGGAATCTGAACCTACAAAACTTCAAACAAAAAAGAAATATAAAAGAAAACCCATGACATGAGTCCCATTGGGTGTTCTAGAAATGTGCAATTTTTTTAATATACTTAAAATGCAAGAAAATAAAGAAAAAGACCAAAAACAATCAAAACACTCAAGATAGGGCAATGAGGAGTAAAAACCATCATACAAAGTCTCATGTTGCATAGATTTTCCCATGATGTGTGATTGGATGTGTGCTCACTCAAAATTTTGGCAACACAACAATGCTCTAGTGAAAAATGGGTGAGAGGGAGATGAAAAATGGCTAAGTGTTTGGATAAATAGATTTTGAGGATAATGAATGAATGACCAAGATTAGATCTTGAGATCAAGGGTTGGGAGAGGGTTGACCCACTTAATCTTGGATTAAGTGTATGAACATGTTTAGTGGGTAGGTTAGATGGCGATTAGGAAAAAGTGATGGAGGATGTGACATTTGAGATATTAAATAAATAAATAAGATTTATTTATTTAATTTATGGGATATAAGGGGTTAAGGTAGATAAAGTATTTAATTGATTTTTTAAATACCTTAGGGATTCAGAGGAATTTAGGAGTATTAACTAAATAATAGCAATATTATTTAATTAATGTGGGTAGGAAGATATTTAGACGAAAAGGGATAAATTTGACCAAACATAAGTTGTCAAATTTAGGTGTCTACAGTAAAAATATTTATACAATTAGAAAGAAAACAAAAACAACAAGCAGTTAAATGGTGGAGGAGAATAGTTCAACTGTCTACCCGCAACTACACAACTCTCCATAAACAAAGATAATAAACATAGACAATGTAATAAATTATGCCAATAGAAAATATTTAAATTGGGTTGTTTATTATTATCATATGAAAAAAAAATATTCCATTTATTTATTAAGTGAACCCACTAGGGTTGTCAATCACTATGACAACATGAGTCAAGTCTAAGACTTTGGTCTAGGTTTTCCTTCTTTGTCTTCCAATAGATTTTTCCAGACCAATTTTTTGTTGTAACTCTTGAGAATTTGTATGAATGTCATAATTCTTTGGATGGATGATGGATCAATGAAGATAGAAGTAAATGCAATGTAATTTTGTCAGATTCATTATGTGAATTAACACTTGAAAGAGCATAGCTTTGAACTAGTATGTAATATTTGTTTTACTATAATACAAGAGATCTTTGCTTTGGTGTGTGGGTTTTTCTCCTCTAAGGGTTTTCCCACATAAAATCTAGCATTCCTTCTTTATTGTCTAGCCTATTATTCATGTATGTGCATATTTATGTTCTATAATTGCATGTTTTGAAATATTTTTGTATCTCTCTCCTAAAGATTAGTATTATGAAGGCATATTTTGTACTCTAATTTCCTTTCATCCAATAGTTTGAATATTCACTCAATAGTAGATGTAATGGTTACCATGGTGACCAGAAACAGAAACCCAAACATGAAGATGTGTACATTAAGTTTTCCTTTCATCCCTTTTAGTTTTATGTATCAAGGCTAGCATGCAAGATTGAAGGAAAATACTAGAAGTGATGAGGAGGCCTTTGGACAACAATTACTTTTATATATGGAGGTATGCATGTAGGGTACAAGCATTAGATATTTTTTATAAAGAGGCAAGTCAAATATGTACAAACCATCCATTTCATCTTTAATATCTTTAGATATTCTTTTACTTTTCTTTGTACAATTTTTTATATACCTATTTTCTCTATCATTACATTTATAAAGTTATCTTATGTTAAAAGTGTTTCAAAGAGGAAATAACATGAATATGCCAAAGGCATTTTTTGAAACTCTTTCAACCCTATCTCCAAACAAGCAAAGATATTGCCATAAAATTCAAACTTATTTCCCTATTTACAAATATTTTCCTAAACCCTAGCCATATAAAGAGGTAGGAAAATATAGATAATTGTTTTCAAATATGGAAATCATCATTGAAGGAGGCTCCAATAGTGAAAAGACCATTTTGTATGGCCAAAATCACAGATTAATGAGAATGGATGATAGTTTAAAGGGATATGATAGAGATATACTTATCATGAGTAAATAATAGTTTACTCTAAAAGAAATATAGCAAGGAGTTTGCGGATGTAGGAGTGAAATAAATACCTTGGTAGCAATCCAATACAATGATAGTCATTGCACTTAATCATCAAAATAGGGCAGTAAAATTTATAATATATAATGGATTGAACAATCACCATAAGGATAGTCCTTATAAAGGATGATAAAAGAAATAAATGGCACATCAAGTGGGTAGTGATCTTTCATTATTATTTGGAGCATATAGTGTCAATAATTACTTCATGAGTAAAGGACAATAGTCATATAGGGGGCATGAATTTTACAAGGATATCATTTAGAGAGGTTGTAGACCAAATATTATTTTTTATAATGTATACATGGATTTTAGACTCAGAGTAGAGGATATTAACAAGCTCCATGGCATATTTGTGGAAATAAAAGAGCACACATGTGTCCTAGATGTATGGTACTACTCCATTTTTTTTGTGGATTCTCTCAAATTATGGTAACATTTAAACAACATATGACCATGTTTATACTTTTAAAAATCAAGGTTATGAGCCCAATGCTTTTGCATTTAGTATTGTATTTGACTGTTTATGTAAGTCAAGAAGATCAAGTGAGGGATATCAAGTATTTGATGAAATGAGAGAAAAATATCATTTTCCTTCAATGGTTCATTATATGGTGCTTATTGATGGACTTGTTAAGGAAGATAAACTAGGTAAAGCATATAATGTTTTCAAACAATCAAAATTCCAAGGTGTTTTCTTGAATAACATGGTCTATAGTAACCTTATAAATGGCCTTGGAATCACTAGAAGAATAAATTAGTTAAGGTTTTAGAGGGTCATAATAATGAAGAGTCATAAAAATATACCAATACAATCTAGGATAGTGAGTCCATAAAGAATGTAGGCATATAACAAAGGACATTCATAAGGGGCAATATTATGATTATCGTGAAGGTTGAAGAGAAGGGAAGTTTTAAAGGTTTGGAGGATAGACTTGGAACTTGAACCACACTCATCAAATTTCATGTGTCTTTAGAAAACAAGAGAATAAATGGTAGTGTATATGGACATAATGATGGAAGATCAAATATGATTACATGATTCTTTGAAGTTGAAAAGTATAGTAATGAGACAAAAAGGTCATGAAAGACACTAATTTTGGTATAAAATGACTAAAGGTAGTCATGCTAATGACAATCCAAGGAAGTCATGCTAATGACAGTCCAAGGTAGTCAGGCTAATGAAATTCCCTTAAAATAAGATGGTATGGTTTCAACATTAATATATACTAATCTAAAAGAGGTTGTTCCTTTCTTTGATTTACAAAATAAACTCATGTTATGTTGGCTAGTGGTGGACAGGTTTCATTGATCAACATGATAAAATTTAAGACAATGACAACCTTCATGGCACCATCACCAATAGAAAAAATCTTACTTTCCACCCATAAGACAACAACATAATTGCTATTGGCATGGAAGACTACCAAATACACCCGTTCATGGAATTTTGCCTCAAGCAAGAAGAAATCTACAAAAAAATCATTAATTAAGGAAACATAAAAGTATCCAAGAGCTGGCAATATTGATAGCCTTCATGATATAGATAGATTTTCTAAAATTGAAAACTCTACGAGAATTAATAACTTCTAATTTTGATCCATTTCAAGGGAATTATTTTGAAAGGAGTGTGCAAAGTTAATAAGAATAGTATTAGGTAGTAAATAAATGACCTATTGTTCTTGAAAGTGCATGATAAATGACCGAGTATCCAAAACTCAGATGGAGCATCAACTAAAAGGAGATTGTGGGTAGAGTTCCATGATGAATAAAAAAGTTAAGTGACTATCATCAAATGATAGTGAGAGTATAAATGATGAAAGACATTGTTAGTTGAGAGATCACTAAATTGAAAGGATAGAGTACAAGCTAAACCTTGCAAGTGAAGACTTGAAGAAATTATGCAAGGGAAAACCAAGATAGGATAGTCTCTTGATGACTGTACAATGAATGTATAGCAGTGGCAACAAGGTATTGATATAGATCCATGAAAAAATTATAATGGGGTAAACACAATGAAAACCTAGGGTAAAACAATCAAATAGGGGTAGCCTTCAAATCACACCATGGCTTGTTCAATAAAATCACAGTTAGTGGATAGTCACTACAAGGGAAGAGTTTGATGACATAGTACATGACACTCACTATGAAAGGTAGAGTTTCAAGGTATTAAAGGTATTCTTGTTGTCTTAGTGGAATAACTACCCATAGAAAGAATAAAACATAGGAGATATGAGTGGAACACAACTAAGAATGAACTATTACAAATGCATCTACAACTTTCTAGAATAAAGTTTCACAAAAGCTTAATATATAGATTCAACACACTTCATATCACTCTTTTCTAACACTCTTCTATGTTTTGAACTCATGACACTTCACACTATATAGGAGTGAATTTTCACCCCTAATGCAAATTCCCCTTTTACACATGTCCACTTTAGAAAACCAAACTCAGAGGCTTAATTTCACATAATCCCACTAATTTTCACCCACTTGGTGCCTATTATGTCTATCAGTGGAGGCGTTTCTAATGGGGACGCTCGTGCAGCGTGCATACGCCCATGTAGTTTGCTTATGTTCCTAGTAGATTCTTACTGTTGGAGTTTGCAGAGACATTACAATTCCTATTAGAAGCCAAAGTATAACGCCTCCCTTCAACTGGCCAACCAAAATATGACCATTTCTTGACCTCCTTTCTTCATATTCACTTCTCATACATCCATTTTCATCTCTTGGAAAACTTACACAACTTCACTCATACATTCTCAAGTATAGCAATAACATTTCACACTCCATAGTAGAAATCCATCACTCCATCACTTATATAGAGAAAGTGTAGGACAAATCCATTGCAATAGAGGATTGAGTTCCTCTGATATTTATCCTCCACTAGCCTTGAGTGCTTTGGACGGAGGTGGTAATCTCCTCACTCATCTTCTCTATTACTTGGTTGAGTAAGAACATTACTGTTTTGTAGTGTTTTGTGTACTTTCCTTGTATTTCCTTCTTTATCACATTATTTCTAAATCATTGCAAAATTGTTTGTCAGTGGTGGTGGAAACACCAAACTGGGGGTCTAACTGAGGTAGACCCTTAAATAGTCCCCAAACATTTTCCCTATTTTCTATGTGTAGGTGGAGAGTTCTTGGAGAAAGCTAGTGAAAAGATTATTATGTGAGATCATCTTCATCACGTTTGCGGTAATTTATTTCCTTAATTAGATTCACCTTTATGTTTCACATTTCATAGTGTTATTATACACCTTTAGAAATTCTTAAACTAGGTTGATAGTCTATTTCCCAGAGGTTAGACCTTGTCTCTCTAGTTTTTTGGCCATACAGATGTCAGTGCACCTAAGAGATGCCAGTGTGCCATGTAGTCATCCCAGAGCCATGATTTTTTCCTCTAATAGAGAGCTATCTAAGACCTTGATTCAACCCTAACAAATGACTCACCTAGTCTCCTTTCAACTCTCGGGTTTACAGAGTGATCAAAGGGCCTCATAGTCCTCATCATTATCATCCCACCTATCTTAAAATTCATTTTAACTAAGGTAAGTTAGGCCAACCATACTGCTCTCGACCTTTCATGATTTGAGGCCTTACAGTGGTTGGTCCCCCTCTCTTACATTTTTAGTGAACCCGACGTGAAACAATTTCTTTTTATTTGTCAATGTTCTGAGATTTTCCTCTTATACCCTTTGATTGATTTTACTCTTGCATGTTGTGAAAATTAATGAGTGTCACAACCAAGTCCACAACCTCTAGTAAAATTGTTAGAAGAAGTTTGTGACACCTTCTGATGGAAAATATGAAGGTCTCTTCTAGTTTCACTACTATTCCTTTCTCTAGTTCTATGGTTGGTATTTCCACCCAAGAGCAGGGATCATGAGGCAATTCTAGATTCTTTGATGAAACTGACTGTATTCCTACCCCTTCTGTGTCACCTACATCATCTTCCATTGATGAGAACGAATCCATCCAAATTCCCTCCAAATATGTCACTATTCTGAGCAAAGGGTTGTGTGCTTTAGAAAATCACTTAGAGAAAAATCTGAAGCTACCTAGGGCTACCAAAGTTATTAGAAAAAGTAAATGTATGGTAGGAAAATATCAAATAGGGATAGAACTCTTGGATAGTCTCACTGGTTTGGTCGAAGCGTGTTCCCCTTCGAACCATGGTAGCATGATACGAGGTGGCCCCCTTGAATAACATGAGAGGTAGTTAGGAGTATTGATGCCTCCCACATCTGTGTACATGGCTGACATGGTCCCTTCTATCAGCATCCCTATTGCTTCTGAGAGTTATGAAAATATCAGAGTAAACAAAAACCCTCTGGGTTTCCATCTCCCCCCTCCTGTTTTCCTCAGTGTTGGGGGATTTGGTTGGATATTTGGTGGAGGATTTGGCAGTGGTAACTTCAATGGTGGAGGTGGTACTAGTGGGAGTGGTTTCGATGGAGGTCATGGTAGTGGCTTTGGAAGTGGCAGTGGCTCCAATGAAGGTCACATCGGTGGTGGTTTCGGTGGTGGTCATGGTGGTGGTCCTAGTGATGGCTCTGATAGCAGTTCCACTAGTCCTATGTCCTCTAATGACCCAATTTTGAATACCATTCTTCAAAATATGGGGAAGATGCAGAACCAACTGGCGAACCTCTCCCAAGCTTCTACCCAGTCTATCTTCGAACCCTTCTTCTAACATAGCCCATTGTCGATAGCAATTATAAACACTCCTTTCCCACAAGGGATGGAGATTTCTAAATTTGAGAAATATGGTAGAAAATGGGACCCACAAACACATGTGTCTACTTTTAATGCCTTGTGTATAGACTTCTTCCATCATGATGTGTTGATGGAAAAACTATTCCCTCGATCGCTCGAGGATACAACACTTGAATGGTATTTTTCCTTTCCTGACAATTCCATATTTACGTTCAATCAACTTGTGAACCAGTTCCTATGATAGTTCCAAGCCAACATCAAACCTAACATGAACTTCTTTGACCTTGTTCGATGTAAACAAGGGGATAATGAGAAGATTACTGACTTTATAGTGTGATATCAAGTGATCTTTTCACATATCTCATAACCATTACCAGACTCCAATGTGAAAAATGTATTCATAGGGAACTTAAAAAAGGCCTTGGCAAGAGAAGTTCACCCTTATGAAATACCCTTATTTTGTGCATCTATGTGCGCCCCTACAGGAGTACCAACAGATGGTAGTTCAGTTTGGGGGATCTTCTTCACACTCTCTTCTAGAGGGAAAGTCCATTATATCAATCTCTAGAAAAGGAAAATTTATTGCAAATGTAGTAGCCATTATGGATAACAACAACCTCAAATGTGACTGAAAGTTCATGAAGTTATCTAGATATTATTCTTCCATCTTACAAAAGTTTTTGAAAGATAAGATCATTAACTTTCCAACTTCTAAACTAGTTAGGGGGACATATCCTAACTGGTATGAAGAAAATACCTATTTTCAATACTATCGGGTTAACAAACATGATACCGAATGTTGCATGCATCTGCATCATGAGATACAAGATCGCATTGAGGATGGTACTATTCATCTTTATATAAGTAAGAAAAATATGAATAGATCAGTGGCGAAAGATTATAGTGAATTGTAGATATACATGGAACCATTTCCATTTCATTCTGCTAGCATGATTATCAATCCCTCTGATTTTGTTTCCCAACCTGAAGCCTACATTAACATGGTGAATGTTTCTCCCTCTCCTCATCTTGCGACTGGCTCACCAAACATAATGTTCACTTTCCAAGATGTACCAACAAATGACAAACCTTCTCCACTCTACATTCCCACTCGTCTTAATGGAAACATTATGATAGGGGTCTTAGTCAATCTCGGGAGTAGAATGAATGTCATCATAGAGGATACCCTATTCTTGAACTCCCTGCAAAGGGAGGAATATGAAAAAACAAAGTCCATCATCCATATGCATGATGGTCTTGCCCTTAAACCTTATTGGTCGATAAATATGTCTGTCTTGGTGGGACCTAGGAACGTGGACACAGTTTTTGATGTTATTCCTGAGTCTGACCTATTCAAGGTGAATCTAGGCATACCTTGGCTAGCTTCCATGAATTGGATTTCCTTTGTAATTCATAATTTTCTTAAGTTTTCCCATGAAGGTGTCATGCATGTAGTTCATGATACTGGATACCAGCCTATGGTGTCCCATGGGGGATATTCATTAGATCACTTTTGGCCCACTCTAGTTGGTTTGCTTCCACCAAAAATGGACCTACTTTATAAGAGCTACGTAAAGTATAAAATTGGAGACAAGGGACAATCGAAGTTGACCCTTCCTATAATAGAACAGCCAGCTACTTCCTCCTCTTGAAAGGGAAAGGAGAAGCTTGCTCCTTCTCAGGCCACCCCATCTACTCCCCTTTCTTGGGAGGATTATTGGATGAATAAGCCTAGTTTTAACCCACTGAGTCCGATTGTGCCTACTTGGCCTAGACCCAAGATCAGGATATTGGATCTTCCCATCAGGTCCCCTAGACCTTACTACTATTTATATGGCATACAAAAGGCTCACAAAAATAATTTTTCCCATGGCCTCCTACCATTCTTGCTCCTAAAACAGTGAACAGGAAGAGGTCCACTCTCGAGGTGCTAGAATCAATTCCCCCTATTCTTTCTGAACCTACTCCTCCTACTCCCATCCAAGATTCTATCCCTCCACTGGAAACAGCTATGGAGGACACTCCCATGGTTGAGCAGTAGCCCTCCATTCCTTCACAACCTCCGGCTTCTGGTTCAAAGAGTCGTAGAAACCACCTTGTGTGCGAGCGCAAGCGCTGGTGAAAGGCTCTTCTAGCTAAGCAAGCTGCCTTATAGAAGAAAGGAAAGGGGATGACTACTCCTGTATCAGGACCTCCTCCTGTGTCCAACTCTCTTTTCCCTTCTGTTTCTATCCAAACTAACTCTTTATCACTTTCGGCTTCCGTTGTGAGTGCACATGTGCCTAGAAAGGTGCAGGTGTTCATTCTCCTTCTATGGAGCCACCTCTATTGAAGTTTTTTCCTGATGTCTCTCCTTTCCTAAAGCCCATAAATATGATTAATACTTTAGTTGTATCTATTGTAGTCCTTTCCTCCTTCCTCTCTACCTTTCTTGTTCCATTTGTGGGGAGTTTGCCTCCTCCGACGAAGAAGAAGGTAGAGAGTGTTCCCTCCAGCAATAAAGGATGTAGGATGAGCCCACCTTCCCTAAAAGCTGGTCCTACACTAACTTGTTCCATCTTAGTGATGGAACTAGTCCCAGCCTCTCTTGAGTTTGTCACCACTCCCAAATCTCTCAGTGATCCTAGCGATGAACCTTAGGTACAAACTCCTTTGTCCATCGAGGTGAAACACAACACTCCCATTAAGTGCATGTTTAACTCAGTGGATGAAGTTCCAACCTTGTCAGTGATCTTCACAAGGTCATTGACCTTAGACCCACAAGAGTTGAGTGATGGGGACTTCACAGGTCCTTCTTCCTTAGCCCTTGTTGCGAGAGGGTCAGAAGCGACTCCCCTTAACATTACACCACTGCAGGCTCATCATCCTTCCCCTTATGATTATCTAGAGTGGGAAGCTATTAACCTCTTAGTTGACCAGTGTTAGGGGGAGACCCTCTTCTTGATCTTTAGATTAGATGTGTGCATGTGTTGAGATGTATTTCCCCCGTGATTGTGTTATATGTGCATATATGACCCTCATCACCCCTATTGGTGCTTGGATATAGGCATGGATTTTATGATTTAAACCTTCTCTTATGTGTATCATCATTATTATATGTTTGTGATTGACTTTCAACAAATTGGGGATGATGTATAGCATTGGGATCATTTTGGTTTCCTTCCATGTTGACCCAATTTTTTATTTTTACTTTTTCTTTCATGCATTCTTCTTGATCTGGTTGGGGATTGATGATATTTCACCTTGCACTGCAATTACCTATTATATATAAATAAAGGAAATTATGACCCTGTGAAACTAGATCCCCCAGTGCCATTTGTTCATTTTCTCTTTCCTTTTTTGCTTGAGTTGTCCCTCTCATGTGTCATAATGTCACTTCCCCATTACCTAGATATTTAGAAAATGCATTTGTTGTCGATGAATCTTTTCTCAAGATCCTTCACACTTTTTTTGTTAGAATTGCATTCTCAACCTAAAATGCTAACAGAACATGTTTCCTTCATCATGGGTTCATAAAGAAAGGACTTGGAAACCTTCCTTCGAAGGGGGAACAACTTTAATATTCCCCTCATGTGGGAGCATATCCTTCCTTTCAAATTCCTTGATGAAGTGAATATGTTTCAAAAGGATTCCTTGATGATGAATTGATTTGAGAAAGAAGGCATTGGATTTTTAACGACGCGTCCCTTGAGTGGACCCCTTTCTTTTCGCATGAGATTCCCAAGGGACCCTCTTGAAAATCCTTTACATCTTAGCATCTAGCTCGGTGGCAACCCAACTAGACCTATTTCTTATCTTTGCATCTAGCCCAGGGGTAGCCCAACTAGACCTACTTCACATCCTTTTGTCTAGCTTGGGGGTAGCTTAACTAGACTTCACTTTTCAAATAGTGCATCCCATGAGTGGACCCCTCTTCCTTTTGAAGGGTTCTTGAGGGACCCCTTTGAAAGTCTTCCAACTTGGCAATGGACTGCATGAATTTTCATTCACTGGCATGTGCAACTGCTTTTTGATGTGTTCTATGTATGGGTAACCATGTCGTCCTTCCTGGATCTGAGGAGTCCCCTTTGCTCAATCTCCCTCATGTGACAGTTCTTGGGGGATACCTTCCTTATATGTATGCGGGTCTGTAGCGTACCTTTCTTGGTTTCCTTCATGTGAGTGTTTCTTGAAGGATACCCCCCTTGCAGGTTCATGGGCTTATGAGGCACTTTCATTCTTGAACTTTATAGTTCTACGAAGCTATGAATCCCTTTGCTTGTCCTACACTTTCAGGTTCACCAGACTGTGCTCTGCTTCCTCGGCATTTTAGGTATACTTCTCCAACCTTACTACTTTGATCTACTTTATCGAAGCACACATCAATATCCGTGCTCGCTAAATTGGGGGAAAAATGTATAGGACCAAATTTGTATCCCTAATTTAAATTCCCCTTTTAGACATCTCCACTTTAAAAAACCAAACTTGGATCCTTAATTCCACATAATCCCATTGTTTTTCACCCACTTGGCACCTATACTTTGTGTCGGTGGAGGAATTTTTGACAAGGATTCCCATGTAGTACGTAGACATCACACAATGCACTTACATCCCTGGCAAATTCCTACAGCTAGAGTCTACAGAGACGTTACACTTCCTATTGGAAGATAAAGTATAACATCTCCCTTTAGTTGGCTGACCTGAATATGGATGTTTCTTGACCTCATTTCTTCATATTCACCTCTCATACATCCATTTTCATCTCTTGGAAAGCTTAGAAATCTTCACTCATTCATTCTCAATCATAGCAACAACATTTCACACTCCATAGCAGCAATCGATCACTCCATCACTTCAATAGCAGAAGCCTAGGACAACTCCATTGCAATAGAGGCTTGAGTTCCTCTCATATTTCTCCTCCACTAGCCTTGAGCATTTTAGATGGAGGTTGTAAGCTCCTCACTCATCTTCTCTATTACTTGGTTGAGTAAGCACATTACTATTTTGTGGTGTTTTGTGTAATTTTCTTGTATTTCCTTATTTATCACATTATTTCTACATCATTGCAAACTTGGTTTTCCATGGAGGTGGAAACACCAAAATGGAGGTATGACTAAGGCAGACCCCTAAACAGCCCCCCAACATTTTCCCTCTTTTCTTTGTGTAGTTGGAGAGTTCTTGGAGCAATCTAGCGAAAAGATTATTGTGTGAGATTGTCTTTGTCACCTTTGCAGTAATATATTTCCTTTATCACATTTTCCTTTATGTTTCACATTTAATAGTGTTATTCTGCACCTTTAGAGACTCTTAAACTAGGATGATAGTATTTTTCCCAGGAGTTAGACCTTGTCTCTTTGGTTTTCTAGCCGTACGAAAGCTAGCACACCTGAGAGATGTCAGTGTGCCATGCAATCATCCGAAAATCGTGCTTCTATCCTCTAATAGAGAGCTATTTGAGACCTTGAGTCAACCCTAAAAACTAACTCGCCTAGTCTCCTTTGAACTCTCTATTTTTTAGAGTGATCGAAGGGCCTCATAGTCCCCATCATTCTCATCTTTCCTATCCTAACATTCCTTTAAACTGAGGTATGTTAGGGTAGCCATACTGCTCTCAGCCTTTTGTGACCTAGGGCCTTGCAATGGCTGGTCCCCCTATCTTACACACACAATTCACATCCATAATACTTGTGCTCATAGACTACAAAACTGAAATGAACTTACACATATATCCATCACATCCACAAACACCTACAACATCAATTAGGTTGGCCTAATTAGATGTATCATGTAAAAAATAACTTGTCAGCACCAAAACATACTTCATTCCACAAAAAAACTTATAATGAACTCAAATAGGTTTGAATGGACCTATATTATCTCCCACATAACACATCAACACTTATTTAAACTCTACATATCCCTAAACTTATTAGGTCGATACTACAAGAGACCTAACATCAAAATTCACCAACTTTTCAACAAAAAAACACACAAACCTCCAAAAATCATGCCACTTGGATCTTAGGTGCACCTAAAACCTATAAAAACTCCCAAAAATCCACAAGACTAGATACTATTCAATGGTGAAGTGCAAAGTAATCAAAACATACACCTTGTACTAGTAACCACTGTCACTAGCAGACTCGATATTCTGTCATTCATAACTTCTTCACCAAAAGACAAGACAATGTGAAAATATGGATTTAGACTCCTATAACATCTAATAAAATTGCATTACAACTATAGAAAAATCTTCTCTTCAAGGTGTAGCAATGTGGACCAAAAAATGGATGTCTTGTACACTAAAAACTATGTTTTGACACGTAACCAATTTTCCA
The DNA here is from genome assembly GCA_007115665.2 of Sequoiadendron giganteum. Taxonomy (NCBI): domain Eukaryota; kingdom Viridiplantae; phylum Streptophyta; class Pinopsida; order Cupressales; family Cupressaceae; genus Sequoiadendron; species Sequoiadendron giganteum. Next base: position 310,338,300 of record CM021104.1, read on the forward strand.
CTTCACCACTTTAACCGTCTACATCAGATCAAATCTTCTAGCATCTAAGAATTGGATTAACATCTTTATGCATTCTCATGCTTCACCAATTGTTCTTCACATACCAATCACAATTTTTACATGAATGGTAACATTTTACTTGCATACTATACAACTTATTCTTATACTCATTCTCATGTTTCCAATAGATTGGGGTAACTAGGGATGAGATTATGGATGATTGGGGTCATTAGGGAGGATATTAGGGATGATAGGGTGATTAGGGATGATATTATGGACCATAGTTTGCAAATTTGGAATCGTCGTGGACTCGGCTGCCCAAAAATATGACTCGGACTCAAGACTCGGGACAGACTCGGGAAAAGACTCGGCAAAAAAAAACCCATAGTTTTACAAAAAAATAAGAACAAATTAATGCATTTAGAGAACATAAGATCTTAATTTTATTATCAAATACTCATAATTCAAATATTACACATGTCATATGATAATCAAACACACAATAATTGAAATTTAATCATTCATAGTCATCAAATACTCATAGTTTCAATGTATAACAACATCATAAGTTTATAAATGTTTACATATAATCATGTCAAAAAGAGGAAAACATTAACAATCACATGTAATCTACATCTTCCTCTTTCCCCTCCCAATGGTACTCAATTTTGGAGGCCTAGAACTAGAAGGTACCTATGTTGTAGTATCCAAATGAGGACTAGGAGATCGAGCAGGGGAAAAATGATATTCAAATGTGTATTCATTGTCCTTCATGGCATCTAATCTTGCTGCTTCTTCTTCTTCTGTTGCTGCTCTCTCTAGTTCAGCAAGATCCTCATTAATAAGGAAGACATCAGCCTCATCATTTTGTTCATCAATAGTCCATTCACTATATGGATCAACGTCATCCAAGTCGATGGAATCGTGTGAAACACCCTCCACCTTTCTAGTTCGAAGGAAAAGGTTGTACCGAACAAAAACTAAATTATTTAGGCGTTGTTGAGTCAACTTGTTTCTTTTCTTTGTGTGAATGTTTTCAAATAAACTCCAATTGCATTTAGACCCAGAAGAATTTCATGGCTATGACAAGACATGTATGGCTAGCTTTTGAAGATTTGGTTTGCTAGCACCATAGTTCTCCCACCATAGATCTACAAAAACATGTCTAAAAAATATAAGTATTAAGAAATAAGAATAAAGTAAAAAATCTATATGTAAGAATCAAGTTTCTAATTTAAATTTTTACTTGGTTGTTGTTTTCCTCTCCTTCCAATTTATTTTTGGGAGGAAAAGAGTCTCCCCTCTGCACCCTTGTAGATCTTGAATAGATAAAATAAAAAGTAAATCAAATATAGAAAATTCATAGATAGTCAAGGCTCAACATTGCAAATTCATAAATAAGATGAAACAAATCTCACCTCCAACTCATCAAGCACCTTATCTCTCATCTCACTATCAGGCACCATCCTATCAATGCAAGTGACAAGAACTTCCATGACCTTTGCATATGCCTTAAATGTGTCCGAGAAGTAGAACTTTGGATTCAAGAAGTAGGCAAAGGCATGGATCGACTGGTGGAGTTGGTTTCTCCATCTCCGATTAATGATGCGCCATACGATTTCATATTTATTTTTGTTTCCACCCTAGTAACATGATATGGCCTCTTTGGCCCTATCCATGGCCTCATAGATGAAATCCATTATCATGCCATCTCCATCCACCATACGAAGAACCCTCACCAAAGGTTCTGTCACCTAAAAAAATGAAAAAAAATGTTAAATTATAACAAAATTAACTCCTCAAAAAATAAAAAACAGCAAATAGATTATCATGTATAATTTTTTTTTGTGATTGCTATCCTACCCCCATCAAATCCTCTCCATTTTTGATGAATGTATCATCAAACACTATGGCAACAATCCTCTCCCCTTCAGCTCTATTGGAAAATGAGGACTCCTTCTAAGCATTAGACACAAACATTTGCTTGAGATGACCAATGGCACCAAGAATGCTTTGCAATGTGAGGAAGTGGATAGCAAATTATGTCAGTCTAGGTCACACAAATTCCTTGCCATTTGTGAATTTCCTGATTAAGGAAAGCACCCAATTATGGTTGTAGATAAATTTTGTAACACTTTTTGCATCTTCAACCACTCTTTTGACCAATGAAATTTTCCCAATGTCCTCTAGCAATAGGTCCAAGCAATGTGCAGCACACAGAGACCATGCAGTTGTGGGATACCTCTCCATAAGTAGCCTACCTATAGCTACATATGCAGTTGCATTTCCCATGATAATTTGGACAACATTATCAACTCCAACTTCCTGGACCACCCCATCTAATAGATTGGATAAAGTCTCAGCATTTTTAACTTCATGGGAGGCATCTATTGATTTTAGGAACACCAATCCACCATTTGAGGCCATGAAAAATTTAGGAGAGTTCTATTTTGTCCATCTGTCCACCCATCAGATAAAATGCTGCAACCTTTTCTTTGCCCAAATTTCTTTTTCTCATCAACCACAAGCCATGTATTCTTTACGGCTTCCTCTAGCAATGGCCCACTCAAATCTCTAGTTGATGGAGTCTTAAACCCCTTTCCTGCAATAGTAAGGGCATTCACTAAACCCTCCCAAAATTGGTTGTTTGCAACATTGAAAGGTAGATTATTCTAGTACCAAAAGTTTTCAGAAGCCATCCTAGATTCATGATGCTTTTCCTTATTCCAACTGGTACCTTCAAGTGAAGGTTGTGCTCCTAGAAAATTACATGGAATAAAATAATTTGGTCCTGATGAAAGACCCTGGCCAGCACTAGCAGTAGAATAAGAACCCTTGGGACTCTCACCAAAAGATGAATGTGGAGCATAGACACTTGGACTTGCAGCACCATGGGGCATAGTTGGTGTAGAATGGGATCCACTCATCACTATTGCTAGGGCATCCTTTTTTTTTGTCTCTCATCTTTTTTTAGCTCATACTCAGCAAGAAGGGCCTTTATCTCTCTAATAACCTCAGGAGTTGTTTTAGTGCATCCCTCCACATTTTTCCTAGGTATTCTTGCAAGGTGGTATTTTAATCCATTTATTCCTCCTGTCATCCATTTCTAGAATTCAATACATGTCACTTCACCTTTTTTGTTTCGTGGTATTCCATCCTTCCATGCAGGGTCTTTTCTCATTCCCTTTGGATTTGAAGATGACATTTTTGTTTGAAGTTCAACATGGAAAAAAAAATCAGCAAGGGTTTGCTAAAAAATCAGCAAATAAATGTGATTCAAAGTTTCAAAAATTTGCAAAAAAAAGAAGAATGCAAAACCAAGCTAGAAATAGTAGGAATTAGGCTATTAAGGAAAATAGAAAAAAAATTGGCAGCATTTCCCCTTATTTTTCTTGATTTTTCTTGATTTTGAATGGAAGAAAACAAAAAAAAAAGAATTGTTAAATCACTTACCTAGCTCTATTTTGATCCTTTTCGCTCGTTCTCCTAGCTTCTTTCAACCTGAAATCAAATTGAAGACCTGAAAATCACAAACTCATAAGTTAAAATGAAATAAAAAGTCAAAAAACCATGGGTTTTGAACCCATTTTGACTCCCAGCCGCGTAGGAGAGTCCTGGGTCAGGACTTGGGATTCCCGACCCAAAACTCTCCTAGACTCGACTCCCGAGTCTATGGTGAGTCGACTCGGCTCAACCACGGACTCCTGAGTCTACTGAGTCTACAACGAGTCCTAGAGAGTCCACAAACTATGTTATGGACCATGATGGTGATTAGGGATGATGAGGATGAGATGAAATTAAGGATGATGAGGGTGATTAGGGATGGGATTAGGGTTGATGATGGTGATTAGGTATGAGATTAGGGTAGATGAAGGTGAATGATTAGGATCATTAAGGATGACTAAAATCAAATATTTGGTATCCCAAACAGGTTTGATACTATGTGAGGGGGATAATGTTAGATCAAGAAGAAGATCAAACATGCTTGAAACAAGAATCTAAACTAAGATCAAACATATTAATCTAAGATCTTATCCTACACATATGAAATGAAACTAAGATATTTGAACATACATAAATGAATCTATTATTATATAATTGAATGTAAACCAAGATAATAGTGTTGCCATCCCATAGAGGAGTGTATTCACGTCATGTTGGGTTGTTCTTATCACCGTGAAGCCTCCAAAGTTAATATGCAAAATCTTGAGGAATGATTGCTTGATGTTGGTTGATTGAAGAAATGAGGTTGAAGCACTGAAAAATGGTGGTTGTGAATGTCATTAGTACTTCATTGTGCAAATGGTGTTGATTCTCTCATCCTTATTTGTGAGGAAAGGGGTTTGTTATATAGAAAATGAGATTCAAAATCGATGATCAAGATTGTGTTGAAGAATATCCAAATCAATGGTTCGAGTATGTTGAGAGGATTTAGACATGAGAAGATTTTGCAAAGTTTATTACACAATTTGGTTGATTGAGAAATAGATTAGCTAGTTACGGATTAGATTGATCACTCAGGATTTTAGATTGATCACTCAAGATTTATATGGCTTAGTTAGGAGATTTATGGCTTAGTTAATAACTTAGATTGCTTAGTTATAAATTTAGATTGATTAGTTAACAAATTAGATTTATCAGTTAGAAATTTAGATTGATTAGTTAACAACTTATGTTGCTCAGTCAACAATCATAATTTTCTCAATTAGAAATTGGGTGAGGAATATGAATTAATTAATTTAATTAATTAATTCCTTTTTGGACTTGAATGTGAAAATCAAGTTTGACTTTTGCAAACAAAGTTGCATTAGTTTGATATGATTTTTGATAGTTGATTTGAATAGTTTGATTTAATTGTTCAAATTTTGGAGAGAAAGTTTTGTAATTAAATTATTATATTATTTAATAATTTAATTGGCTTAACTTTCCTCCAAAATTACTAATGGCTTCTACAACAACTTGGTGTAGAGCACCTTCACTGTTCTCTCAGTTGTCACAGTTTTGGTTTGTTTAGCCTTGTAATTACGGTCTAGTTTGAGAAATGGTATTTGTTTCTTTTGTAATAAGGCCAAGGTGGCCAAGTTCATGTTGTAAAAAACCATTTGTGGTTCGAGTTAGGAAGGGTCTTAATAGTTACATTAATATTATGGAATAAAATAGTGTTTTGTGTCTAATTAGGGGGGTAGTTGGAAGCCCAATAGCTAGATTTTTTTGAATTCCATTTGGAACAATGTAACAACCTGTAAAGTCATCAAAAAGTGAGAAAATCTCTCAAGAATAGTTGGAGAAAAAATATTTTGAGATATGAAATAAGAAAGTTCCACTTTTTTGTGTTTTTTTCTCGAAAACTGTGTTTCTTTCTATTTTGTACAACCCGTACAGTTAGCAATTAATGATAAATTTGTTCTATTGAGTAAAGTGTCGAGCTAGCTTCATTTTGATTCATATTATAGGAGTTCCCATTAATTAGGAAGGGAGATTTGGTCTTTTTTTCTGAAAAATGCTCTACAAGTAGGGTTTTAGAGGGTTTGTAAACAAAATGAATTATTGAGGGTCATTCCATCATTGTTGAATGTAGTAGGTATGTGGAATGGGCCTGTTGGAGTGTAGAACAATGTTTTTCTTTTATTTCTTGATAGGGTGGTAAGGACTAATGAGATTGGGAATGAGTTTTGGAGTTGGCACAATGATTGATCACTAAAGAAAGCCCTATTTTTTATGGAGATCAACTAGTTTCAAGGCTGATTAAGGGAAAATGGTGACAAATATTTGAATTTGAAGACTAAATCTCAGGATGTATGCTAGTTTTGAGGTCGGGGAAGATAGATTTGAGGGATTTTCTTTGTAAAAGAGGCCTAAATAGGCCATAGTGAAGTGAAGAAGGTCAGGTTGAGACACATCAATCCAAAACAATCTAGGCAAGGATTTTGAAATGATGAATAACTAGTTGAAAGGTCCCCAAAGATGTGTTGAGATAGATAAGAAAAATTTTGTAATAAGAGATATAGTTGAATAAGTGTGTCTCCAATACTACTATGCTATAACTGACCTGACAAAGAATTCACCCATATAGTTGATTGGACCAGGTCTAATTAGTTGGAAAGTGTAGAAAGGAGTTAGAAACCACTCTATCTTGCATCATGTGGTATCAGAGCATAGGCTCCAGGTCCGTTTGAAAAATAAATTTGAAGGTTTAAGAAAAAGTGAACATGGAATAATACAAGATGCCTCCAAAGATGGGTAGCACAATAGTTGCTAAAGAAATCAGAGGCTTGAGAGAAATGATGGAAGCTCTTGAAAGGAAGGAAAAGAGAGCTAAGGTTATCATTGAAGTGAGTGACCTTGAAGAGGAGGGTGAAGATAAAAACCCTCAAGCAAAACCCTAAGAGGAGTTGGGGGCTAAACACAAAAATTTCTTGTAGATGCTTAAGGCAACAAGAGGAGAGGCTCAAGAAGTGAAGATAGAAATCCCTATGTATGTTGGAAATATGGATGGAGAAAAAATAATATAGTGGATTGATGCACTTGACAATTACTTTGAGTTCAAAAAGATCCCTAAAGACAGGAAGGTTAAATTTTCTAAGACAAAGCTCAAGGACCAGCTCTAACCTAGTGGAACTACACTCAAGAAGAGAGAGTAAGTAACATAAAGTCAAAAATCAATTCATGGGACCGAATGGTGAAAAATATTAAGCACAAATTCTTACCTTTTGAATATGAATTACACATTTATAGGAGATTGCAAAGCTTGAAGCAAAGAGAATTGGATGTGGCTACTTACACAGAGGAATTCCATAAATTGACCATAAGATTAGGGCATATGGAGAATGAGAAGGAAAGAGTGGCTAGATACCTAAATGGAGTGAGGAGTGAAATCCAAGATGAAATCAATTTGATCACTCTTGAAATAGTGGAAGAATGCTTCTAGGTGGCAACCAAGGCTGAAGAGAAGATAAAGAGGAGGTTGGAAAAACAAACGAGGGGCAGAGGTAAAAGCTTCAAGGGTAGAGGTAATCCTAGACGAAGAGGCTTCCAAAAGACACAAAGTGAACAAGGCACCACTCAAGAACAAATTTGAGACAAAAGAGGAACCTTCAGGGGAAGAAGGCCAGGAGGTAGAGGCAGGTTCAATGGATCAGCAAGAGGATCTAATTCCTTTTCAGGGAAATGTTTTGATTGCAACCAATATGGGCACCCTTCATGGAAGTTTCCAAACAAACAAAGCTCAAGCTACCAAGGTGGGGAAAGGAGAACTCAGCTTGTTCATGAAGAAGAATAGGTAGAGAGTCTAACTTCTTGTGCATGACCTTCAACTCTCTAAGCTACACCAAAATTAGGGGAATCCTTGATGATTAGGAGGATGTTGATCAAAGTGCCTACCTCAAAGGAGCCACCTCAAAGGAAAGATTTATTCAAAACAACTTGCAAAGTTTAGGGAAAGGTATCTAAGGTCATTATTGACTCTGGCTCCAGTGATAATATTGCATCCTTGGAAATGGTAGAAAATCTTAGATTGAAAAGGATAACCCACTCTAATCCCTATAAAATTTCATGGTTGAACAAGGGACAACAGGTTCTTGTGAATGAGCAGGTTTATGTGGAGTCTTCCATTGGTCCTTACAAGGATATGATGCTCTATGAAATTGTACCAATGGATGTGTGCCTTCTACTTGTTGGTAGGCCATGGAAATATGACAAGAAGACACAACATGATGGTTTCAAGAATGAGTATCAAATTAAAAAGGATGGAGTATAGATCATATTAGATCCACTGCAGGAAGACAAGTGTGCAATCCATGAGGGACCTAATGTGATGATAGTGAAAGGGAAGGAGTTCCTAAAAGATTTGGAAGAAGAGAAGGTTGGGTTTTCTATGGTTGGGAAACCAATTTCAGAGGTAGCAGCAGAGGATAGTGAGAAAGAAGTCCCAAAGGATGTGCAAAATATACTTGATAGGTATGAGCACATAGTGGTGAAGGAGTTTCCAAGCTCCTTACCTCCAATCTGTGATGTAAGTCATCATATAGATTTAGTCCCTAGTGCAAGCCTTCCTAATAAGAAAGCTTATAAAATGAAACCTCAACAGAATGAGGAAATCAAGAAACAAGTGCAAGATCTTTTAGACAAGGGCCTAATGAGGAAATGTCTTAGTCCTTGTGTTGTTCCAACAATTTTGGCACCTAAAAAATATGATGAATGGAGGATCTATATAGAGTCAAGGGAATTTAACAAGATAATTATTAGGTATAGGTTCCCTATCCTTCAAATGGAAGGCTTCATGGATACTTTAGTAGGGGAAACTTACTTCTCTAAGATAGATTTAAAAAGTGGTTACCAGCAGATAAGGATTAGAGACGGTGATGAATGGAAAATGGATTTCAAGACCAATGAAAGCCTTTATGAGTGGATGGTGATGCCCTTTGGGATATCCAATGCCCCTAGCACATTCATTAGACTCATGAATGAGGTGTTAAGATATTTCATTAACAAGTTTGTAGTAGTATACCTGGATGATATCTTGGTATTCAAAAAAATAAGGGAAGAACACTTGGAACACTTGAACAGAGTTTTGGGAAAGCTACAAGAAGAGTAGCTCATGATTAACCTCAAGAAGTGTGAATGGATGAAGCAGGAGCTGATATATTTGGGCTTTGTAATCTCAGGAGGTAACTTAAAGATGGATCCAAAGAAGGTTGAAGCCATCCTTAACTGGCCTACACCAAAAATAGTTGGAGAAGTGAGGAGTTTTCATGGCATGGCCAACTTCTACTAGAAGTTTATAAGGGGATTCAGTCACATAATAGCACCAATGATAGAAACTGTCAAAGGAGAGAAAAGGAGCATATTCCAGTGGACAAGGGAAGCTGATCAAATTTTCAAATACTTAAAACAAAAGGTAGCACAACAACCCATACTTACTCTGCTTGATTTTTCTAAATTATTTACCATAGAATGTGATGCTAGTAATTTATCCATAGGGGTAGTGCTAAGCCAAGAAGGGAAGCCTATTTCCTTTTTTAGTGAAAAATTAAATGAGAAAAAGAGAAAATACTCATCATATGATCTAGAACTATATGCTATGGTGCAATCCCTCAAGAAATGGAGGCACTACTTGCTCCCCAAGGAATTTGTGGTGTTCATAGATAACCATGCTCTGCGTTTTATAAATATCCAGGAGAAATTGAACCATAAACACATGAAATGGGTGAGTACCTACAAGGTTACACATTTACCATAAAACACAAGAAAGGACAAGCGAACAAGGTAGAAGATGCTCTAAGTAGGAGGGAAACATTATTCCAAGAGGTGAAGCTTCATAGTGTGGGTGTGGAATCACTCAAATGTATGTATCAATCTGATGAAGGCTTCCATGATGTGTTTGTAGTTTGTGAGTAGTCTCAAGGTTCATTTCATTAAAAATATGAGGAATATGTGATACAAGATGGGTTACTCTTCAAGGGAGCTCAATTATGCATCCCAAAATTCTCTATGAGGGAGAATCTGGTTAGAGAAAAGCATAGTGGGAGCCTTGGTGGACATTTTCATGATGACAAGACCTTGGGTCAAATCAAAAGAATCTACTACTAGCCCAAGATGCATTTAGATGTCAAGAGGTATGTAGAAGGTTGTGTAATTTTTCAAAGAGCAAAGGGAACCAGTTCTAATGTTGGGTTGTATCAGCCTTTACCCATACCAAGCAGACCATGGGAAGCAATAAGCATGGATTTTGTTTTAGGTCTGCCTAGAACTTCTAGGGGTTATGATAGTGTGTATGTGGTGGTTGATAGGTTTAGTAATATGGAACATTGTATTGCCTGCAAATCAACTAATGATGCATCACATATTGAAAACCTATTATTTAAGGAGATTGTTAGAATTCATGGGCTACCATTATCCATAGTGTTTGACATAGATGCCAAGTTCATTGGCCATTTTTGGAGAACATTGTGGAAAAATTTAGGAACCAATTTGACATTCAACTCTGCCTACCATCCTCAGACCAATGGTAAAACTATGGTTTTTAATAGGTCATTGGGAAATCTATTAAGCTGTTTAACTATGGAGCATAATCAGTAATGGGATTTGATATTGCCACAAGCAGAGTATGCTTATAATGACTCCACCAATCAGAGTATGGGAAGAAGTCCATTTGAGGTATTTTATGAAATGCACCCAAGGGGAGTTTGCGAGTTGAGGGACTTGATGGGAATACAGAAAAGAAGTGAACAAGGTGAGGATTTTGTTGTGTCCATGCATGACATACACAAACAAGTCAAGGAGACACTTGAAAAACATGCAGCCAAGTATAAGGAGAGATGTACAGTTTAAAGTGGGTGATCTAGTATGGGCACATCTGAGAAAATAGAGGTTACCTAAAGGGAACTAAACTAAGATGATGATGAAGAAGATAGGACCCTGCAAGGTGGCCAACAAGTATGGAAACAATGCATATGAGATTGAACTTCCACAAGGAGTTGCAATCTCACCAATTTCCAATGTAACTGACCTCTATCCCTTCAACAGAACTATTTTTACAGGTAAAGAAGTAGGTGAACTTGGAAAATATGAAGGAGAAAGGATCAAATATCTCCCACCCACTCAGCCAATGAAACTTGAAGCTATGTTAGACACAAGGGAGGTGAAAAGAACAAGGAGAAAGGTTTATAGAGAGAATTTGGTAAAGTGGCATGGAATACCTAAGGAAGATGCAACTTGATGTCTGAAGAGGACATTGCTCAGCATGGAGTCTCCGTTGAAGACTTAATTTCATTAGGAGAATGAAATCATTTCATCCCCAGTTGTATGGTGCAGAGCACCTTCACTATTTTCTCGGTTGTCACAGTTTTGGTTTGTTTTGCCTTGTAATTAAGGTCTAGTTTGAGAAATGGTATTTTGTGCTTTTGTAATAGGGCCAAGGTGGCAAAGTTCATGTTGTAGAAAACCATTTGTGATTCGAGTTAGGAAGGGTGTTAATATTTACATTAATATTATGGAATAAAATAGTGTTTTGTGTCTAATTAGGGGGTAGTTGGAAGCCCAACAGTCAAATATTTTTGAATTCCATTTGGAATGATGTAACAAGTTGTAAAGTCATCAAAAAGTGAGAAAATCTCTTGAGAATAGTTGGAGACTAAAGATTTTGAGATATGAAATAAGAAAGTTCTACTTTTTTGTGTTTTTTCCTTAAAAATTGAGTTTCTTTCTATTCTATACAACCCGTACAGTTAGCAATTAATGAGAAATATATGCTATTGAGTAAAGTATCGAGCTAGCTTCATTTTGATTCATATTAGAGGGGTTCCCGTTAATTAGGAAGGGAGATTTGGTCTTTTTTTTAAAAACTGCTCTGCAAGTAGGGTTTAAGAGGGTTTGTAAACAAAATGAACTACTGAGGGCCATTCCACCATTCTTGAATGTAGTAGGTATGGGGAATGGGAATGTTGGAGTGTAGAACAATATTTTTCTTTTGTTGCTTGGTAGGGTGGTAAGGAGGAATGAGCTTGGGAATGAGTTTTGGGGTTGACAGAGTGACTGATCACTAAAGAAACCCTTGATTTTTGTGGAGATCAACTAGTTTCAAGGTTGATTAAGGGAAAATGGTGATAGAAATTTCAATTTGAAGACTCACTCTCAGGATGTATGTTGGTTTTGAGGTTGGGGAAAACAGATTTGAGGAACTTGCTTTGTAAAAGAGGCTTAAATAGGCCATAGTGAAGTGAAGAAGGTCAGGTTGAGACACATCAATCCAAAACAATCTAGGTCAGGCTTTTGACATGATGAATAACTAGTTGAAAGGTCCCCAAATATGTGTTGAGATAGATAAGAAATTTTTTTCAATAGGAGATATAGTTGAATGTTAAAGTAAAGGTTTTAACTTAATTATGTTAATTAAGTTACCTTTATCCCTCTCTTAAGATTTCACTTTAGTTTGCATATTGTGACATTTAATAATTATATTAATTATTAAATGTCTACCTATTAGGGTTACTTTTAGGTTTGCATGATCTCCTTTCTTAAAGATTGATCCATTGTATATTTTTCATTCTATTGTTCTGATAATACATCTCTCATATTACAGAGCTTCAAACCCTCTCTTTCTTTTTTCTCCATTCTCTTCCCTGCGATAGGTATCTCTTTGCATTCAGGTGTTCTTGGACTCTGAAGTTGGTTTTTACAACTTCTACATGGTATCAGAGTGTGGACCTGCTGCATGGCTATTCTTGTTTGAAGAATTTGGAGCTACGAGGGTTTGATCAAGCCTTCACAAATTTTCAGTGTGATTTTTTGTGGATCCGACATACTTTGTTTTTTGGGTTCATTTTGGGCCCAAATGGACCTAGCCATTGGATTTGCAGCATCCAAAAACCCCTAAATTGACTGTTCATTCATCATTTTTGGACATAGTCGATCGGAGAGGCAAAAATTTTTTGCCCCAAGGTCGTGCGGCCCTAGGGCATGCTTCAAGAGGTCAATTTTTTTTTTTAAATTAAAAATTAAAAATTAAAAAAAGCAAAAAATGTAGTTTAAAAACTGTGCTACCAGTTAGAAAGGGGCAACCACCCAAGCGCCACCAGGTGGCCACCCGGGCGTCACCCAGCAGGGTTGTCGCCACCCACAAGTCACCACCTCCTAGCACTAGCCCTTGAGGGCTTAACATCGGTCCTATGGGGGACCAAGAGACCAGCCCCTAAGGGCTTACCATATGACCCTACCATGCTAAGGAGCTAAAGTGAAGCCCCCTGGTCATCCAAGTGACTAGAGGCCGATATTTGTTTTGCCCCCGAGGACTTAAAGGAGCCTTTTTTTCTAATTTTTGGACACCTTTTACAAAATCGGTTGTAACTTGCTCATTTTAGCTCAGATTTTCAAACAAAAATAGGCATTGGAAAGCTGGCTCCGAGCCCGTCATGATGGTTAAGTATATTTTTTTCAAAATTTTGTAGTTTGGTTTATTTTTTTCACAGTCAAAGTCAGATAATTTTTTTGCACTCTAGGGGGCATAACTTGGTCAATTTTGCTCCGTTTTTTGAAAATGAATAGGCATCAGAAAGCTCTTCTCACTCTCAATTCAGATCTATTGTTATTTGTTTCAAAAAATTTATCAGGTACACAACATTCAATCTGAAACCGATTTTTCTTTTTCCTACTTTTTCATTAAAAAATCGCTACTGCGGTTTGGTTTCTTGCATTGTGGGGGAGTTCTTTTCTTGCTTTCTGTCATTTAATTTAGAAAACCTAAAAATATTCACATTAAAAATTCATTAAACCTCTCCAAACATGGCCAAAAACTCTTATTTTGTTTAACTTCTCACACCTCATAACTACCATAAATGGAAGGCATTCATGAGACATCTTCTTAGATCAAAGGGGTTATGGTCCTGTTTAGATATGGTTCAACCAGTTCAGAAACGGCCATTTGAGGTTATGCAACATAGAAATAAGATGGATGAGGCTATGGGTTTGATTTCCTTACATGTTTTAGATAGCTTGTTGTTTAATCTTGATGGGTGTAATAGTCCAATTGAAATGTGGACCAAGTTCAATGATTTATTTAGTACCATCAATCAGTTTCATGCACTACAGATTGAGGCAAAGTTGAATTCATTTGTACCTAATTATTTTCCCTCTATTGAGGATTGTCTGATTAAATTCAAACAATAGAGATCTCTTCTACAGGGTTGTGGAAAGGTTAAGACTGATATAGAGTGTATTTACCTGATTTTGTCAAGGCTTCGTGGGAACTTTCAAATATTCTCATCTACCTTCCATTCCACTATGGATTCTTTGGGCCCTTGATTTACCATGCCTACTTTTGAGGTGTTCTACGATCAGTTGACTCAAGATCAAACCAAGCTCACACAGTTGGATTATCTCACATGAGCAAAGAACCATGCATTGGTTGTTCAGACATCAAAAGGAAAGAAAAAGAAGAAGAAAATGAAGCCCAAGAGAGATTTAGTTGGCAGTGAGACTTCCTCCAAGCCACCTCCAAAGTCAGATTCAAAACCAAAGTACAATGCAAAACAAGGAAAATCTTCGAAGTTTGGTGAGTCTTCCTCTAAGACTAGGAAGTATTCAAGTGATCCTTGTAGTTTTTATGGGAAGGAAGGACATCCAGTTTCTAGGCATTGGAAATGATTAGAGGCTTTAGAGAAAGTCGAGCAGCAAAATCATATCACCTCACCTTCTCCTCCTTCCTCTTCTATAGGGAAAGTACATGCTTTTCTGCATGAGTTATACCTTCTAGATCCACTTGGATTGTTGATTTTGGTGCTTCACACCATATGACTCACTCACAGGAGATAGTCACCACCCTTTCCCACAAAGATACTTCACAGATTGTAGTTGGTGACTCAGCATAAATTTTAGTTACAAGTTCTGGTACTATTTCTTTGGATGGTGGTTCTGTTCGGGATGTTCTTTTAGTTCCTACCATTTCTACAAACCTCCTTTCTATTTATCAGATTTTTCATTATGGCACTGGTAAAACAATAGATTTTTCACTGAATGATGTGGTTATTCAAGATCTCCATGATCCTAATTTGGTTGTTGCTACTAGGAGTGTAGATCCTAAGACTCACTTATACAAGTTTGATGGATTTGATGGCTTTGAGAGTTTAGACAGTTCAGGATTCTCTCTTATAGCTCATGCAGGCACAACGAGAAAGCTTTGGCATGAGTTTTTTGGCCATGTCAATTACAAATATCTTCAGCAGATGAGTACATAGACACTTGTGATTGGGCTTCCACAGATATCCTATACTGATGGTGTTTTTCGAGGATGTGCTCTTGGCAAGCATCATTGGGATCCTTTTCGTATGGGTAGAGCCTCAAGTGCTAAGGAACCTTGGGATTTGGTTCACAATGATCTTATGTCTTTTTCCACTCCTTTTTCTGGTGCTAGATATGTGCTCACATTTATAGATGACTTCTCTAGGCATACATGGGTGTATTTTTTGAAGTACAAGTCTGATGTCTTTGATTCATTTATGATGGACTTTCTATCAGGAGGATATGCATCGATAATGGGGGGAATATGTTAATTAGGCTTTCAAATATTTTTTCACTAAGCATGGTTTACAGCATCAGTTTATAGTTCCATACACCCCTCAGTAGAACGGTATTGCTGAGAGAAAGAATATAAATTTATGGGAGATGGCTAATTGTATGATATAGTCTTGAGCTATGGATGCTTCTTCTTTCACTGAGGCAGTCAATTGTTCCAATTCCATTCAGAATCAGATGCCTCATAAGGCATTGTGACACATGAATCTTGAGAAGGCCTGGACTCATGTCAAGCTTGATGTTTCTATATTCTAAGTTTTTGTTAGTGAGGCTTGGGTATTTATTCCAGATGCTCAGAGGAAATCCATGGAGAGGAAGAGACAACCACTCATATTTTTTGGCTACTATGAGGATGTTAAGGTGTATAGGTTGTTTGATCCTAATTCTAGAGAGGTCTTGTTTCGATGAGATGTCCAATTTGATGAGCGTTATCCTTAGATGGATCCTCCATCACCAACTTCTCCCTCACTACCTACTACTTCCTCTCCACCTCTTGAGGATTACATATCTTTTAACGATGATACAGATGATGACCCACCATCTCCACCACCACTAGATACTCATCATTTTCCTAAGTGGGCCCATGTTACTATTGAGGTAGCTGGACCTTTGGCAGGTGATCCTTCAGATACTCGCTGCACTTGTGATCAGACAACTAGTACTAGTCTTTTGAGTCATGCCATTCTAGATGATCCTCAGAATTTTTCAAAGGTGACAAGTCACCTTGAGTGGGATAGGGCCATGGATGAGGACAATTCTTCTTTGATGGAGAATCACACTTGGGATCTTTGTTCTCTTCCGAAAGGGAGAAAGTTGGTTCGGTGCAAGTGGGTGTACCATACCAAGTATGTTGTAGATGGTTTGATTGATAAGTACAAGGAACGTCTTGTTGCGAAGGGGTTTTGTCAGGTGGAGGGTATTGATTACTCTGAGACCTTTTCTCCTATCACCAAGATGAACTCTATTCACCTTGTACTCTCCCTTGCAGCTTCTCAGGGATGGACAATGTTTTAGATGGATGTGAAGAGTGCTTTCTTGCATGGGGACCTACATGAAGATATCTATATGGAGTAGCCTCAGGGTTTTGTGTAGGAATCTTCTTTGGTTTGCAGACTTCGGCGGTCATTGTATGGTCTCAAACAAGCTCCTAGGGCTTGGTATGAGAAGATGGACTCCTTTATGCTTTCTTCTCACTTCACATGTCATTACGATCACAAAGTGTACATTCAGTGTCATGAGGTTGATCTTTTGATACTTTTTCTATATGTTGATGATCCCATTATTATAGGTAGCTCATCCTCCATGATTCAGAGTGTTCAACGAACTTTGATGGAGCAGTTTGAGATGACGGATCTTGGTCTTTTGAACTATTTTTTGGGCATATCAGTTATTCAGTCTTCAGATGGGGTTTCCATACTTTAGCAGAAGTATGCTCTTGATATGCTCCAACAATTTGGCATGTTGTATTGCAAGCCTGCCCCCACACCTTTTCAGTCAGGTGTTGTTTTGTCTACCACTTGCACTACTCCTTCAATAGATCCCACTTTATATAGGGAGTTGGTTGGTAGTTTTTTGTACCTAACACAATCTCATCCTAATCTTTCCTTTACGGTTGGAATTGTATCTTGATTCTCACATGATCCCCATGAGAGTCATTGGCAAGCTGCCAAACGTTTCTTGAGGTACATTCTGGCCACCAATTTCTATGGCATTCACTATACATCAAGAGCTCCTCACATTGTTGGCTTCACTGACTCATATTGGGTTGGTGATGTCAATGATTGGAAGTCTACTTCTGGCTTTGTTTTTTGTCTTGGTTCTAGTCATATCACATGGTCTTGCAAGAAGCAATCTGCTATTGCATTATCATCTAAAGAGGGGGAGTTTTGAGCAGTTGCACTATCTAGTCAGGATATTTTATGGCTTCGACAGTTGATGACTGAGTTTGGTTTTCCTTCTGATCATCCCACTACTCTTTGGTGTGACTGTTACTATATTTTCACCTACTGGCTCAATCAGGAAGAGCCATCTATGTTTCAAGATGAATGGTACATTTTGTTAATCCTTTTATGTTACATTCAATTATACAAATGAAACAACTTTACGAGATTACAAGAACACAAAGTTATTATATTCATACAAGTGAATGAAAAGTAAAATATTTTACAAGCTTTTGATGAAAACTAATCTTATTGAATGTAATCATAAACATGTGTCTCACACAACAATCTATGAGACTGACTTACTCATTTGATACAAATCAGAATTAAACTATACATGAATGAGTAAATTCTAAAGAGATTGAACATGAAAAGAAGGGAACCTTTCATTTCCTGAATGATTGGTTCTACAAATGAATCTTCTCCTGATTTCCTTGTTTTTACTCCTTTAGCTCCTTGGTCCCTAGGTGCCTAGTGTCTGGTTATGTGCATCGGGTAAAGAAATGAGTTAGAACGTTAAGTTCTAAGCAATGAAAGGTTGCATTCTAAACATGCACATTTACACATACATGCATATATTAATTCATATGTGCATCATATTTAATGTCTATCTTAAGTGTCCATAAAAGCCAAAAAAGAAGAATTTTAAACACACTTAAGGTAGGCATTTTATTTCTAACTTGTTTGCTTCATGTGCAGCTATAGGTACAATCATATCTCTTTTTTTGTCAGATCAAATGAGTGGGGTAAATGTGGCTCCCACAAGGGTTGAGCTCATCGCATTGCAATGAAAGGTACTTATCAGATAATTTATCTCCTCTTGATCTACTCAAGCAAGTATACATTAGAGATGATAGTGAAGTTTTTGTCACTATCTTAAATGATAAATACTTGCTCAAGAAAATTAGAAGAAAAGGTGAATTTGATAAGAAGTGAATGAAACCAATTGCAAGAAAAATATATTGATAAATTTAATCCAAGGAATGCATTTACGTTAGCAAGGGATGGTTGAGGATGTGCATGAAAATAAACATAAATGACAGTGAGTATTTATGATAGTCAACAACTGTGAAGGGAGAGATCGCAGTGCTTATAAACATCAAGGGATAGTTCCTCTTTATCAATCATGGTGAATATAACAATGAATATCAGGAGAAGAAGAACAATGCAGTGGCAGCACATTGAAAATCAATCTCACTATAGGAAGCATGAAAGAGGGAAATTACATATGCTCAATCACCAAGAATAATCTTGGAATGTAAAATCTTTCAGGTTATTTGTACATTGGCAGGGCTGAGAGAATCTTCAAGGTAGCGAAGGATTTATAGGTTTATGAAATTATAGTGACCTTGGTGACAAAGGAAATTGTTTTGGTAATAGCCTATCTAGGCATAAATCATAAGGAAAATAGTGAATTTCAGAGAGCAATTGAAGTCAGCTATAGTGAAGCATCAAATTATTTGAGAGAAGTAATAGGAAGATTCAAGCCCTTAGCTTGTTGGATCATATGGAAGTTAAACAAATAAAGAAAGAGCTATGTGAACATGAATACAAACTTAGAATGGAATTTTTGTACTAATTCAAGCAGTATCATGAAGTGAATTTGTTTCTTGATGCAAAAGAAGGTTCCCAGAATAGAGCATTCAAAAGAAATAACACTATTGCAGTGAGATAATGAGTAACAAGCATGGGAAATTTGTAGGGGAGTCTGCCAAAACCTCTTTAGATAGTCATCTAGAATCATATAGAAAATGAAAAGGTTTTCATGCCAGAAAAAAGAGGAGGAGACATGACTCATAAAAAATAGTGTGAAAGTCCCAAATGATATGAATACTGCTTTAAGATAAGTTGTATGAGGATAGTTCATGAAG
Source organism: Sequoiadendron giganteum (assembly GCA_007115665.2). Taxonomy (NCBI): domain Eukaryota; kingdom Viridiplantae; phylum Streptophyta; class Pinopsida; order Cupressales; family Cupressaceae; genus Sequoiadendron; species Sequoiadendron giganteum. The sequence goes on from CM021104.1 coordinate 310,357,177, forward strand.
GTCTCATCAAAGGGGTGGGTCTCAAAAGCTTCAAAGTGATCACAGTTGAGGTTAGTTGAACAGGCTTGAACATTGAGAGCAACCTTGTATAGTGGAGAATGGAAATATTGCAGGGTATAATTTGACATAGCTACAAGAAGGTCATACAAGGATAGTTTGTGACAAAGTTTCAAGGGATAGTCCAAGGAAGCATGAGTGTTATAATAGCTAGGGGTCTGATATGTTACAGTATGAAGAAGATAGTCTATAAGAACATGTCACAATCATGAGAATATTGTGTATGAGACAAGATCTCTGCAGAGATGACTTTAGCTTCTAAGAAGAGTACATTATATCCTTCAATGGTGCTGCATGAAAATATGTCATGGTGGTGTTTATGAAGATTTTACATTGAAAATGATTGTTGCATCTAAAGGAACGGTCTCCCAATGATCATGAAATTTCCTAATCTGATCCTAAACCTGTGAAAGCTTTTCCATAGTAAAATCTATTTATTCAAAGGATAACTAAGGAGAGGGATAAGTTGTCACATGATAGATAAAGGAGTTTTCTTCAAACTTTGGAAGGAAAAGATGGCATTTTTTTCTCATTTTTTTTCATTAAATGACACATGAAGGAGGCAAGTAGAGATGAGTTTGGGAGTGAATGGTGACAATAGCAAATACATAAAGGTCACAGGTTGTTCAAAATTGACAAGGGTCAGGTCGAAAGATGTTATGACAGTATGGGACAAATGTCAAACTCCAACCCTAAGGTTGGGTTAGGGACTTTTGAGGAGCAATAAATCTAGGTATAAAGCACATAGGAAAGCATGGGTTTTGGACTTGCAAGATTGTAGAGGTGGTGCTTATAAGGAATGAAAAAATGCATACAATATTTCATACCTGTATTGTGCATAGTATAGTAAATGTTCAAGAATAAACACAATCCTGGCCATACAGAGAAGTTATAGTGAAAATGAGCAAGACTGTCATTAAAGAAGCCATGGTCTTTTACTTCTTAAACAAAATCACTATAGAGAAAGGGAAGTGCATAGAAAATTTAAACTTCTACAGAAGAAATAAAATGGGAGGAGCACAAAATAAACTTGGAATTCGGGTTCTTCTTTCTACAGGAAAAGAGATATAATGAATGAGAACGCCTACCCGACCATGAGAAGCTATTATTCATCAAAAATTATGAAGAGGATGTCACCATAGCTACAAATTTTTTCATAAGAAGGCTCCTGAAGTTGCAGGTCGAAGCTCCTCAAACCCTTGTTGTCAGCAGATGCTTCATCCAGAGGCCTCAAAAGTGAAAATGGGGATAACAAGCATTCAATGCTTTTGGTTTAGCATTGAAAACCCTATTTTTTCCATCAGTATAAGTGAAGTTTTTTATCACTTTATTTATCAAATAACATGTCAACTTATATATGCCCGTGGGTCCTCTCAATGGAGTATTTTTTCCTTAAGCAAATATTTCATGCCCTTTTGTTTTCTTTACAAACTTTGTAAATGAAATGCCACATCAACTAATTTTCTTTCATGCTTCAGCACATATGTATAATCATTATTCCTTGACTAAGTCATATTTGCATACGGCTTAATTGTAAGACAAATGACTTTGAGGTGAAGTTATAAACCTTAATTAGTTATTTTTTTTTTATTTAATGCAAGTAGGGGTGATTTAGTTAATCAAGGAAGGTGGTTGTTAATTGGTCTTATTCTTTTGCAAGCATATAGGGGTTCTTAATTCATTATTGAAAACATTTGGAGACAATGTAGGGGGTTTTTATTGCTCTTGTGAGATTTTTGAGGTCAGTTTTAATGAGTCACCTTGTTGGACTTGGTCCAATTTGACTTTTTCAAGAAGATGGAGTCTTTTTGGAGACAATATAGGGGCTAGATTTGTGGATTTTTGAGGATATCCGAGATTGGGAGCTTCCAGTTCCTATTTTGGTTCAATTGTTTGAAGCTTGCTTACTTAGTCATTTTTTAACTCATTTTGTAACTCAGTTCTTGATATGCAAATTTTAGCTTGGAGTGACTTTTACAGTCCTTTGTGAAATTTTGCATGTTTTGTGACTTAATTTTTTTGAATATGATTCACAATGGAGACCTTCATTATTACTGGTGATTTATCTCTTGTCTTTTCATTCTTGTAGATTAGTGCATGTGAGTGATTGATCAAGTTAACAGTGAAATTACTTTCCTCACAACTTTGTCTCATAGGTTCAAACATTTCCACAAATTTTTTTCATGCAGGTTACCAATTGTGTCTACTTGATGCATGTTTTTTTGTTAAACTGTGAAGTTAACTTCCTTTTTACACAAATTTTTGTATATAGACCTGTTAGTAAAACGTTTATGCATTAGCATACAACAATGAACTGTGTATACTTAGGCACATCCTAGTTCTGATCATTTGTGTTAGTATTTTGTGATCATATTTTAACCATAGCTCTGGTGTATCACTTTAGTTACAATAGTGTTTCATTTTATGAAATCTTTCTTCCTTTTCCCATCAAGTCAATAGTTTAAGAGATATTATCAGCTAGGAAGCCGACCTATCCGGAGGTTCATTTCAACTTTAGGTAACCCAAAGCCTTGAAATGATCCCATGTTTCTCTAGAAATCTTAGTTTTAATACTTTTTAGAGGGTGCATTTCTAGGAGGTAACAATTTTGGCATGCCTGATGGGATTGTTGGCTTAGACAGTGCAAATTTTTTCAAGTTGTTTGCTAGTTTTGATGTGCAACCAATAGATTTTCAGGCCTTTCAAGAGGTTTATAGGCACATTTGGTGATTCCATGAAGTGGAAGACAACAAGGCCAACACTATCACAACTTATTAGAAGGATACAAATGAGAAGTTCTAGAGGTTTCAAGTTTTTGTAGCTGTCACCACCTAAAAGACAAGGCAGAGCAGAAAAATGAACAACTCATTCAAACAAAGTTCAGTCTACACCACCTGGTGCTAGACCAAAATCAGTGTTCTTACCAGCAAGAAGGAGAGAAAGACCTTCCAAGATATAGAGTGGAAATCATTCTGCCTCACCAAGCCTCAAAACAACAAGATCATCTTCAAGCAGTCCAACTGCATTTTCTGTATTCTCAGGTTTTATGTTTCCTTTTTCAAATTCTGTAGTTTCTGCTAATTCATCAGTTGTTGTTCAATTTTTCAATTAATCCACCTCAGCCACCTCCGATGGTTAGAAACTAGCCCTTTGTGCCATTTAATGGAGGTAGTCTATTAAATTTGGCAAAACACAATGACATACCTATGGCTACTCTCAAGAGTTTACAAATATTTAGAAGGGAAGACGAGACTACTCCAATCGAGCACATACGAGATGTGGATTCATTATGTGGAGTTCACCATATAACCTAGGAAGATGTAGCTATTAGGCTACTTGTTGTGTCATTGAAAGGAAAGGCATTATAGTGGTATAGAGGTTTGGTAGTGGGAACTATTGCAACTTGGGACAATTTTGGAGACAAACTGCACAAGCAGTTTCAGGACAAATCAAACAATTTCTCCCTAGTTGAGCAGCTAACAACTATAAAGAGAGTTCCTTAGGAGAAGATGACAGATTTCAATTTTTGTTTTCAGAAAACTGGGTTCAGGATACTTGAAACAGTAAGACCGTCTCCTGAGTACACTTTTTTGTACTTCTTGAGAGCTATTAACAGTGATATATCAGTTCAAATATAGTCAATGGGAGGTGTATCTATACCAGGTGTGTATGAAGTGGATATTAGAGCTGAAAACAACTTAATACATGTTGGTATGCTTGCACCAAGGCCACCAATGCCTATATTTCTAGATATTCAATCGAATATCCCTTTGCACCTTTTCCACTTGTTCCAACAGTTTCAACTGCTATTCCAGCTACTGTAATTCAAGAAGTTGTTGTTCTAGCTACTTTAGTTCAATAATTTGTTGTTCCAAGTCTATCAAATGAGCTATAGGAGATTAAAAGTTTTTTACAAACTTTTCGTAACAAACTGGTTAACTTGGAGAAGCACAATCCTATAGACCACTGTACCAACAATAGAATCAAGGAGGAAATCAGCCTTTTCAAGGTCAGCAACAATATTTTCAAGGCAATAGGCAGTAGTATCAAGGTAATTACCAAGGCCCAAGGCATAATGTAAACACAAGGCCTTTTCAAGCATATGCTCTTGCACCTGTTAGTGCATCTAGGGACCTTGTCTCTATTCAAAACAATTTAGCAGAAAATTATGAGTGGTGCTATCCTTGCAACTAGCCTCACAATCAAGCTACCTGCTCCAATGGACTTATAAATCAAGCACTAATGGTGTAGAGCATCGTAGGCTCATAGTAAAACATACCTAATGATGGATCTCCACAACATCAGGAGCAACCTACAAATGATGCTACTCTATTGAACTTTCAGGGAGAGGTGTTATGTGGGATCAATGTAGATGATCCAGTCTCAGTGAATACAAGAGTGAAGAAAAGAGCTCTTGATCTTGAGAAAATAGCTGAAAAGGGGAAGGCTATAGCTAGTGAATCATCCACATCACAAGTGCCCCATGTTGTGCAAGGGAACTCTCAAGGAGTTGCTAAGGAGTAGTCACACCTGTAGGCTGATTCTGCTAGTGTAAAGATTCATCATAAGGTAAGTTCAGTTGTACCTTTCAATATAATTGAAAATATGAAGAAGATGAATGTAACAATGTCCATGTGGGATTATTTAGCTATCCCAGGTCAGAAAGATATGCTACAGTCAGCCCTGTCAGGCTTAAAAGTGACTGACGAAACAATAGTAGTTCAAGTTAGGACTATCCTAACAAATACTCCTCAAGACAGCAACCAACAACCCATTAAACAACAAGGTAAGGATGTTAAACCTCCTCCTTTTTACATTTCCTTAATAGTTGGGGATAAATTAGTTCATAACTGTATGGTAGATAGTGGTGATAGTAGCTCAAACATGCCCAAGAAGATTGCAGATCAGTTAGGACTGACATACCAACCATTAGAAAAAGGGGTTCTTCAATTAGATGGTTCACTTTTTAACACGATAGGTATCATCAAGGACTTGAGTTTGACTTTGCAGGCCTGTCCTACTTTTTCCATACCACAAGATGTATTTGTTATAGACTTGCCTCCATTTTTTGCCTTATGTTTGTCTAGGGATCTCACTACTAAGATTGGGGGTTATTTGTCGTCAGATTGGTCCCATTTGTTATTTAGGATGAGATATGGGACCAAGGTTACTATAATATCTGAGAAATTGGCTAAAGATCACATAGAGCCTTATAATCCAAGTGTGATCAATGTTGTCTCTACTGTTGTAGACACAAACTATCATTTTTACTGATAGTGAACTTGTTGTTGCTCAAGAGTTGTAGGCTGAAAGTGTTCTTGAGTCACTTTTGCATGAATGGGTGGTAGAAAACATGGTGGATAACCCTGATAGTCATATTCTGGATGATGGTATGGGTAATTATGTGCTTCATGAATCTGATGCAGAGATGCCTAACTTGGAAAAGAGTGCAGATTCATTGCAATTGTAGCAAGATGAGTTATGGGAGATTTTTTTTTATCGTTCCAGAAGTAAGAATGGAGCTGGAGGGGATGTAATGCTTGTTTCCCCACAGGGTGACAAGTATTTTTCTTCTTACTATTTTACTTTTGTTTGTTCTAATAATACTTTTGAATATGAAGGGCTTATCTAAGGTATGAAATGGGCAAGGAAAAGAGGAGTGAATTGTCTCAAGGTTTATGGAGATAGTGAGTTAATAGTAAATCAAGTTAGAGGCCTAAGTGTTGTGAAAAATTATGCTTTGAAGTCCTACAAAAATAGAGTGTGGGAATTGATTGAATAATTTAATGCAATTAACTTGACTTTTGTTCCCAGAAGTCAGAACAAACATGTAGATCGACTTTCAGCTGTTGGAGCACAGTTTGATATCCCTAATGATATCAAGAAGGAGAAAACACATAAATATGTGAAGGTTGTCATCAAGCCATCAATTCCTGATAACAACATTCATTGGCAGGTGTTTGACATTGATGAGCAGGTTTTGTCATTTCTACTAGAGGAAGATCAATTTTCTATGGTAAATCAAGAGAAGCTCAAGCAACAGTATGATAATCGAGTCATACAACTAAAGACTAACAAGCTACCCAAGGGACTTTTCACTTTGGAGTTCATTTTCAGCACAAATGATCAGCTTAAGAAGGGTAAAATTTTTTTGAAGATCAAAGAACATTATGAAGAGCTAGAGATTTTTAAAGGTATGCTCCTTAAAATTGGCAAGATATGTTCAACTGAAGATAAAAAAGCTTTTATTGCTTTATGTCAAGAATTTCATGATGTTTTTTTTTGGGAATTCTCATATTTAAAAAGGTTTGACCCCCACATTTCCCAGCACACAATCGACTTAGATCCTAGAGCCAAGCTTGTTAGGTAGAAGCAGAGACCTTTGAACCCTAAGTTAGAGCCTTTAATGATTATGGAACTAACCAAAATAGTTGAGGGGGGTATTATCTTTCCTATCAAACATACCTCATGGGCTTCTAACCTTGTGTTGGTTAGAAAGAAAAATGGAGAAATTAGGCTCTACGTAGACTTTAGAGATCTCAATAGAGCATCTCTAAATGATCATTACCCATTGCACTCAATGGAGCAGATTATGCAAGTGGTTGCTAGTTCTGAAAGGTTTTCTCTATTGGATGGTTATTCTAGTTATAACCAGGTGTTGGTCAAAGAAGAAGACCAATTCAAAACTGCATTTACAATGAAGTGGGGCACTATGGCTTACAAAAGAATGCCTCTTGGCTTACCTAATGTTGGTGCCACGTTTCAAAGAGCCATGGATATGGCATTTCAAATTTTAATCAATAGAATTGTGTTGATCTATCTGGATGATGTTACAGTATTCTCAAAGAATGTTGAGGAACATTTGTCACATCTAAAACAAGTGTTTGAGAAATGTAGGGAGTTCGGAATATCCCTGAATATGAAAAAGAGTATCTTTGCAATTCATGAAGGTAAGCTATTGGGACACATAGTGTCAAAGCACGAAGTTACTATTGACCCCGAGAGAGTCCAAGCCATACTTGAATTACCATTACCCAATCACAAGAAGGGTTTACAAATCTTTTTAGGTAGGATTAACTTTTAAAGAAGGTTAATTCTTGATGTTGCAAATTTGTTGCAGCCTTTTACTACCATGCTTAAGAAAAATGTAGTTTTCAGTTGGATCAAAGAAGCCAAAAATAGTTTTGAAGCAATCAAGGAGGCTTTAGCATCAGCCCCAACATTGGTAAATCTAGATTTCTCTAAAGATTTTATTCTATATGCTTTTGGTAGAATTAGTTCTATTTCTGCTATGCTAGTTTAGAAGAATAGTGATAATTTAGAGCAGCCAATCGCCTTTTTCAGTCAAGGCCTTGTTGATTATGAACAAAAATATACATTTGTAGGGAAACGTATTCTTGCTGTAATAAGAAGCTTGAAGAAATTCAAGCCTTTAATCTCTAACAATAAGATTCATATAATGGTTACACACCCAATTATTAAGGAGTTTTTGTTGAGCAGAGATCTAAATAAGAAAAGGGATGGGTGGATCACGAAAGTTATGAAATACGATGTAGACATCAAGATTACCAAACTTGTTAGAGGAAAAGGTCTTTATGAGCAACTTGTTGTAGGGTCTAGCAATGAAAAGGAATCAAAACTAGATGTTTTTTTGGCTAATATTGATGAGCCTCAGATTGTTCCAGAGGATGTGCATGTGTTAGGAACAAGTTGGGTTCAAGATATGACCCATTTTTTATAGACTAGTGAGTGTCCACCAAGTTTAGATAGAGCTAAATGAAGATACTTCAGATTACAATCTATTACATATGTGTTGGTTGATAATATTCTTTTCAGAAAGGATCTTAACAGTGTATTGTTGAGATGTATTAATACTAATCAAATAGAATGAGTGCTTCATTAGTTTCATGATGGAGCTACAGGGGGTCATTTTTCTCCTAGGACGCTTGCTTGGAAAATAATGAGAGTTGGTCATTACTGGCCCAGCTTATTCAAAGATTCCCATGATTGGGTGAGGAAGTGTATTAAATGTGCTTTATTTGTAGGGAAGGAAAAGCTAACAGCCATGCCTCTGCAGCTGATTCAAGTTGAACAACCCTTCATGAGATGGGGCATTGACTTTATTGGACCAATAAAATCACCTTCTAGTGCTGGTCATAGGTGGGTACTTACAACCACTAACTATTTTATAGGGTGGATCAAAGCAGTAGCTTTGAAAGACGCTAATGAATCTTCATTTTTAAACTTCTATGACGACATAGTAACCATGTTTGGGGTTCCTGATTCTATTATATCTGATAACGCTCTAGCATTTGTGGGATTAAGAGTTACAGATTGGGTAGTTAAACATGGCATTCATCTGAATACATCTTCAAATTATTACCCTCAGGGTAATGGTTTAGCTGAAAGAATAAATAAGAATCTTATTGGAATCATTAAAAGAACCCTAGAGGATAATCAAAGGACCTGGCACACAAATCTAAAGTATGCACTTTGGGCAGATAGAGTGACCCCTAAAAGGTCTATTGGTAACTCACCATATATGTTGGTTTATGTTAAAAAGGAAAGATTGTCATTATCAGTGGAGCTACCAACTCTTGACATTATACACTAGTTAGAGATGTTTGAAGATAATGAACCTTTGACAGTGAGATATGCTTAGCTTATGGAGCTTGAAGAAGTTAGGGACAAATCAATGAAATCTATGGAGTATCATCAGCTCCAAACAAAGAAGGTCATTGACAAGAAATCTACACCCAGGGTTTTCAGAGAGGGTGATGTTGTTCTCAAGTGGGATGCACTGAAGACTAGGCCAAGTAAGCATTCGAATTTTGATAAATTTTGGACTGGCCCTTATGTTATTTTTGAGTGCACGGAGCACAATGCACTCCAACTATCAATAATGGATGGTAAAATTTTACTTATCCCAGTTAATGGGATTCACCTCAAACGTTGTTTTGAGGTATGATCTACCTTTGTACATCTTAGGATAGGTTTTATGTTTTCAATAAATGTTGATGCATTTTAGCTTAGTTGTTGTTTCATTTCCCTAAGTGTTGTTCCAGCATAGTTAGATAGTTTCCATTATGTATTTTTCTTGTTTTCAATAAGTTTCTAGGTAACCTGATCTATTCTAATGAGTTACAAAGTGAGTTATAGCCATGTGCAATATTGCTCTAGGTCTGTTTTTGAGTTTTCCTAATGACTCCATGCCCAATGGAAGAGTCTAGGTCACTGGTCTTTGATGTTTAGCAAGCAAGCATCCATCAAATGTCACCGAAAATGTTACCAGATTTTCACCTACTCGCTCAATCAAGAAGAGTCATCTATGTTTTAAGATGAATGGTACATTTTGTTAATCCTTCTATGCTACATTAAATTATACAAATGAAACAACTTTATGAGATTACAAGAACACAAAGTTATTATATTCATACAAGTGAATGAAACATAAAAGATTTTACAATATTTTGATAAAAATTAATCTTATTGAATGTAATTGTAAACATGTGTCTCACACAACAATCCGTGAGACTGACTTACTCATTTGATACAAATAAGAATTAAAATATACATGAATGAGTAAATGCTAAAGAGATTGAACATGAAAAGAAGGGAACCAGTCATTGCCTGAATGACTGGTTCTGCAAATGAATTTGCTCCTGATTGCCTTGTTTTCTCTCCTTTAGCTCCTTGGTCCCTAGGTTCTTGGTGTCTGGTTACCTACATCAAGTAAAGAAATGAGTTAGAACGTTATGTTCTAAGCAATGAAAGGTTGCATTCTAAACATGCACATTTACTCATAAATTCATATATTAATTCCTATTTACATTAGATGTAATGCCTCTCTTAAGTGTCCACAAAACCCAAAACAGAAGAATGTTACACACACTTAAGGTAGGCATTTTATTTCTAACTTGTTTGCTTCATGTACAGCTACAGGTACAATCATATCTCTATTTTTTCCAGATCAAATCAGTGGGGTAAATGTGTCTCCCTCAAGGGTTGAGCTCAGCTCATTGCAATGAAAGGTACTTATCAAATAATTTATCTCCCCTTGATCTACTCAAGCAAGTATACATTAGAGATGATAGTGAATTTTTTGTGACTATCTAAAATGATATATACCTGCTCAAGAAAATTAGAAGAAAAGGTGAATTTGATAACAAGTGAATGAAACAAATTGCAAGAAAAATCTAATGATCAATTTAATCCAAGGAATGCATTCAGGTTAGCAAGGGATGGTTGAGGATGTGCATGAGAAATAAGCATAAATGATAGTCAACAACTATGAAGGGAGAGATCACAATGCTTATAAACATCAAGGGATACTTCCTCTTTATCAATCATGGTGAACATAAAAATGAATATTAGGAGAAGAATCACAATGCAGTGGCAGCACACTGAAAATCAATCTCACTATAGGAAGCATGAAAGAGGGAAATTACATATGCTTAATCACCAAGCATAATATTGGAATGTAAAATCTTTCAGGTTATTTGTACATTGGCAGGGCTGAGAGAAACTTCAAGGCAATGAAGGATTTATAGGTTTATGAAAATACAGTGACCTTGGTAACAAAGGAAATTGTTTTTGTAATAGCCTATACAGGCACAAATCATAAGGAAAATGATGAATTTCAAAGAGCAGATGAAGTTAGCTATAGTGAAGCATCAAATTCTTTGAGAGAAGTAATAGGAAGATTCAAGCCCTCGGCTTGTTGGACCAAATGGAAGTTAAACAAATAAAGAAAGAGCTATGTGAAAATGAATAAAAACTTAGAATGGAATTTTTGTACTAATTCAAGCAGTATCATGAAGTGAATTTGGTGCTTGATGTAGAAGAAGGTTCCAAGAATAGAGAATCCTGGAGCAATACCAATATTGCAGTGAGATAATGAGTAACAGGCATGGGAAAGTTGTAGGGGAGTCTACCAAAACCTCTTTAGATAGTCACCCAGGAGCATATAGAAAATGAAATGGTTTTCATGCTAAAAATCAGAGAAGTAGGAGACATGACTCATAAAAAACAGTGTGACAATCCCAAATGATATGAATAATGCTTTAAGAGAAGTTGTATGAGGATATTTCATGAACGTCCCATCAAAGGGGTGGGTCTTAGAAGCTTCAATGTGATTGTAGTTGAGGTTAGTTGAATAGGAATGAAAGTTGAGAGAAACCTTGCATAGTGGAGAATGGAAATATTGCAGGGTATAGTTTGACATAGCTACAAGAAGGTCATACAAGGATAGTTTGTGAAAAAGCTTCAAGGGACAGTCCAAAGAAGCATGACTGTTATAATAGCTAGGGGTCTGATATGTTATAGTATGAAGAAGATAGTCTATAAGAACATGTCACAGTCATGAGAATATTGTTTATGAGACAAGATCTTTGCAGAGATGACTTTAGCTGCTAAGAAGAGTACATTATATCCTTTAATGGTGCTACATGAAAATATGTCATGCTAGTGTTTATGAAGATTTTACATTGAAAATGATTGTTGCACCTAGAGGAACGGTCTTGTTATGCTTTGCATAACCACCCCATCTTTTGCCTTGGTCAAAAGGGGTCCCCCTTTTTGTTTTTTTTGTACTTAGTTGTTTTTGAAACAATGTTTGGAGTCTAGTTTTGCCAATACTTTGTTTTTCTTTTGGTTTCGCTGTCGAAATTGGAACCGGAGTGGGAATTGAGATGGTTGTTATCAAAATTTGCAAAATAAAATTCGATTCCGATCCCGCCTCCGCTACTTTTTAATGTTTGTTTTGTCTCGGTTTTTGTGTTTTATTTTATTAGGTTGGTCTTTTACTTAACTTTTTGTATTTATTTTTGTTTTGTTTTTAGTTGTCAGACGCGGAGCCAGAATGGGAATAAGGTTTGGAAATTTTATAAGTTTCAGATCCTGTTTCCATTTTAGTTCTGGCCCTGCCGCTTTTTGTCATTGAATTTTTGACTGAAGTTGCACTGCAGACCAGTGTTCGTTCTCTTACAGTCTTACTCCGCCTTTACTGCATTTTAATGCATTAATGGTGGTTGCCGATGTAGGTAGAAATTCACATTATTACCTTTATTAAGGGTTAAAACCGATCATTATTGTTATTATCACAAGTCTAAGAGCGCGAAAGAGCAATAGCAGAGTTCGTTTGAGCAAATTGATCGAGATAGAGAACGGATATTGTGTGCGAATCGATTCAGAAAGTTAGCTTGGGTTTGTTTGCATTTGAGGTAGGTCTTTTATCTTTGTTGTTCATTGTTTATTTGCAGCTGTGTTCATGGTGTTTTGCTTTATATCTACTCGCATATTCAATCATTGTGATTTAAAGAAAATCTATGATCATCGATGTGATTGAATGAGTAGGTTCTTGTTTTGTCTTGTTTGTTTTGCTTTGAATCTTTGTTTTCTTGTTTTATTGTGTCATTTCTTTTTTTAGGCGCCGTCGCTTTCACGTCTTAATCATGATTGTGTCATGTTTGTTTTCGATTTGCAGTAGATTAGATTAGATTAAAGGTTTTTAATGGCGTTTGTTAGATTAAGAATCTATAGTGAGGTAGATTAGAGATTTTACAGTGAGTTAGGGTAGATTAGATTTATTGTTTAAATTAGGGTTTCGCTGTTTGGAAGAATGGCAGGGTTTTAAACCCATGCCCTAGTTTTTATTAGGTTTGTTAGATTAGGGTTTCGTTGGTCTTTGCAATTACTTTAGATGATTAAAAAATGATAGCTTAGAGTGCCATTGATTCCCCACGGTCATATGAGTATGGTATTTTTAAAGCTCCTTTGCCATTTTATAGCGACCTAGGTCTAAATCATGCAGTTATGTTGAAAATGAATAAATTTGATGATGTCATGATAAGCATAGGCGGAGGCAAGATTGGAATGGATTTTGGACATAAGAGTTTTGTTTTACAAAAGTCATCAATTCCATTTTTATCCCATTTTTGATTCCAAGTTTTAAAAAGGTTTCCTTGAAGTATATGATAACTGGCGGAGGTGGGATCGGAATTGATCTTGAACTTAAGAATTTGTTTTGTGAAGGTTATCAATTCTGTTTTCATCTTGTGTCCAGCTCCGCATATAGTGGGAAAGTCTTTTTTTGAAGTAACGATAACCAAATCGGAGGCGGAGGCGGAATGCAAATAGAATGTGAAAAAATGAAAATTCGGAAAAAACAAATCTGTTTTTTGTTCCGATGCCGGTTTCGATCACTTGTCCGACTTCGACTCCGAGCCCGTTTATTATTAGGTGAAGTTTCTATATCGCTTTTTGCTCCGAGTCTGCCAGTTTTGTAAAAGAGATTCTTGTGAGCTTCTCTCTGGTTTCGACTCCGATGTATGTGTAACAGGTATGTTTTAAAAGCATGTTTTATGATGATTTATCTAAAGGTCTAATTAGAGGTTTGCTTGCAGGAGAAAGATGATGGAGGAGACTTGGTGATAGATCGGCTTGTAGAAGTCAAAGAAGAAATAAAAGTTGCAGGGAGAGAATTGATCAAGGTAAAAGGTATGAAAGAGTTTACTGTAATTGAGTTGGATCTCATCAAATTTGAAGATGACTGGATTGATGGGCCAGATATGGATATGCTACAACAAGTCTTCACCAGTTATGATGAGTTCATAGTGGATCCGGCTTCACATGCATAAAAATATTGCATGCATGATGTTCTTCTTCCTTGCATGTTGCATGCATGCAGCACTGACAATCTTGAGGGCGCATGACTTCTTTTCTTCTATTTTCTATCTTCTATTGTTAGATCAAACTGAATGCATAATGTAAGAACTCAAGATCAAAGTTGATCTGAGTTTCCAAGAAAGTTGATTGTTTCTAAAAAGGTGGAAAGCCTAAGTGAAGTTTGAACTTCTTTTGTATATCTATAAATACCAGATGGGTATCACATTGTAAGGGTCAGCTAATTGAGAATTGGATTGGCTTACCTAGTGCTAGGAGATAGAATTTTATAGAGTTTTGCAGAGATACTTTGTACTAGATCTTTTATAGTTAATAGAATTACAGGTTTACGAAATATGGAGTTTACATTGAATTGTGTTGTTTGATAAGGTTAATGAGTTATAATCCACCTGAATGCCAGTGATTGTGCTGAAGCATGATAGTCTCTTATGTGATGAAAGTCATTAGAAGAAACCAGGTTTAAAGATTATCTTGTTAAATTGTCATTGAATTAAAGTTATTGAAGTTTGTTGATCTATAGTTTTTATGATGAATGAATGTGTGTTGTTTTGAAATCTTGGAAATACTTATGATATGCGAATAGTGGAATTGAATTAAGCACCTAAGATGTATACGATGGTACAGTCATACTATGGGTTGTGTCATGCTATGCTTTTTGTGATCGGTTAAGAAAACATTCATTGTTAAAAGTATATGTCTGGATATTAGATAAATTTAATTCATACTTGTTGATTTACCCCTTGGATCTGTCTTTTTCTTTTATTTAAAACCCATTGATTTATAGGAACTATTTTGATAAAGAGAGTCATAGCTTGAATCCTTTGTTACCAACATAGGCCCCTGGAATATTACAATTGCATGAACCAATTGAGTGACATCAGACAGTTGAGAACCAACTACAAGGACCTTGGGAGTTAGGCTACTACATGTTGTCTTTCTCTTTTAGGAGAAATAGAGTAGAAATATTTTTTTTTAATGTTGTTTGTGTCATTTTAACCATCAACAAAAATTGGCGCTAGAAGGAGGGCCTGAAAAGACAAGCTGGATCACGGAAGATCTTTTTCGCCAGAGGGATACGAGAGGGTGCTCAGATCCTCTACTAATCATGAACTATTCAAAGAATTTCAAACCCCGGTTAGATCAAGACCTCATGCTCGTAGGGTAGAAATACCTACATTACCACCACCACTTACTCCACCAGGATTTCCACCAATTCCATCCACACCACCACCAAATAGGCCTTTGTCACCACCAATTCGGCCTTTATCACCACCACCTGCCCAATCAATCCCACCAATGGCTTATTTTGTGGGTAATCCCTCCCCGTTAGGGACTATTCCAGGCGGATTCCATGATTTACCAAAGAACCCAAAGAAGTTTTGTCTGAAATACATGCATGGAGAATCAAGAAGTGCAAAGGAACATATACAAGCATTCAAAGATTCCTACACACGAGCTCAAGTTGCTCATCAAGATATGGTATGTAGACTATTTCTTTACTGTTTAGGAGATATGGCATATAATTGGTATCTAAATCTGCCCCAAGGATCCATTCTGGGTTGGATAGATTTAGAGAATACTTTTATTAATCAGTTTAGGGTATATGTAGACCCTACCATACTATATCACCAATTTTCCACTATTAGAAAGGAGCATCATGAACCGTTGCCCTTGTTCAACACTAGGTTCCATAGAATGTATCGTAGGCTACAAGAGCCTTACCTAGTGCCAGAAGCCATGGACATACAGGCATATCTGAGAGCTGTTGATCCTTTGATTGGTCTGTTCTTACAAAGAACTTATCAACCTGATGAGATTGAGTCACTATCTAAGATTTATCATTTGGCTATCAAATTACAACAGCAGACAAATCTGCAATTTGGAGGGTTAGGATTAATTTTTCCTCTAATGAATTATCAGATGCCTAATCCACCATTATACAACACTATCCCAAGGACGTCTTATTCCCATTATGGACTTGTATCTGAGTTGCAAGCTCCACCAACTGTGCCTTTCTTTGGCAATAGCATGCATGATTCCTCACATCAATCCCCACAACAACATCAACCTCAAAATCAATTGCAACAAGGGGGAGGACCAACCCATGTCCATTCCCCAGCCATAGTCCAAAATGTGCAGAATGATCAAATTGTTCAACTTAAAAGTGAGGTAGAGACTCTCAAAAAGACTCTCTCTCAGATGTCAAATGACATGGCACAGCTTAGACAAAACCCTCCCAATAATCAAAACCAGAATTACAATAATCAGGGAGGTTATAACTATCAGGGAAATTATGCTAATCAGAACCAAAATCAGAACACCAATAGGAACTTCCAGAATCAAAATTCCTCATACCAGAATTATCAAAATCAAAATAGAGGATACAATCAAAGGTTCAATAACAACAGCAATAATAGGCAGTGGAACACTAGACCTAACAATGGAGGAGTTCCCCATAATTATCAAGCAGGTGAAGAAAGATCAAATACTGCTAATGTTGCTGATTTGAATTTTATGACAAATTGGTGTAGGTTGCATGATACAGCAGCCCATTCTGAGGTCAATTGCCCAAAAATGGAGAAGATGGTGAAAATTGCACAGGCTGATGCCCATCCTCAAGCAGGAAATTCCAATCAAGGCAATGGGCCGGCCAGCACTGCCATGACATATGAAACCATTGAAAAAAAGTATCAATTCCCTATGCAAGGGGATAATGAGCTAGAAGAAGATGTCTATGATGCTCAAGCTTTCCAATCTAAGGGTGGTCACTTTCTAAGGAACCAGAATAAAGGGCCATTCACTACATCTGCACCCCCTAACAACATGGTTCCACCAAATCAGAATGTAGATAACAATCCACCCCCACCAAAGGGACCTTATGATACTCAGAATAGAGGTAATCAACCTTCTTTTCCTAAGTACCAATTTAGGAATGATTTAGAGTGTGAATTTGTTGTAGAATTGCAAAGGCAGAAGACATCACTGTCTTTCCTTGATATTATGAAGTGGTGCCCAACTCAAAGGGAGGTGGTATTAAAAGCTTTGGAAGAAACAGATCACTTGAAAGGCAAAGGTAAAGTGACTCCCGCAAAGGAGATGAATGCTGCTATGTATAAAGGTAAGACCAGTACCCCACCTTTCTTGTTAAGTTTGAGGATCTTTGGCAAGAATCTAAACAATTTCTTATTAGATTCTGGAGCATCAAAGAATGTCATGCCTTTTTTGATTTGTAAAAAGTTAGGATTGAGTCCTATTCCAACTAATAAAAAGGTGATTCAAATGGATAAAACCGAAGTTAATGTTGTAGGTGAATTGAAGAACATGCATGTGTAGGTTGGATCAGACCTAAGGATCCAGACCTATATAGATATTCAAGTTGCTGACATCCCATAAACATATGGGATGCTTTTAAGTTGAGAGCTAATGAAAAGCATAGGAGGGTATCTGTCCTTGGAATTCTCACACATGTGGTTACCATGGAAAGGGGTTACCACTCAGATAAGAATTGAAAGTGAACCTAGGCTCAAACACATGATTACAGAGTATGATACTCCAAATGAAGTAGCATTCTTTGAGACTGAGATGGGTGTTTACAAGCAAGAGGAAGTCCTTACTTTCTCTATAGTTAGTTCTGAGGATACACTATCCTTAGACCACACTGATTCAATGATTCACATCAACCAGCAAGTTCTATTAAGGAAATTGCAACAAGATAGGCTAGTTTTAGGAACATAAACTGATTTGAGTAATTTATTGCTTCCTAATTGGTGTAGAATACACTATCATAACCATTCAAAGCTAACATGTCAGTCATGCATAGATATTCTAAGGCATGTAGATCTACCCAAGCAAGAATTTCAAGAGGTAAATGAGATTCCCATCAATGAGTTCTCCTTCCAAGCTAAGGATGCAACTATTCTTACATGGATCAGTCTTTCTCAAGAAGAAGTTTCTTTATCAGTAGAACAGACTCAGGTCTTAGGGTTTTCAGATAATGAAAAAGAGGAAGTGGAAGTATCTCAGTTTCATTTTAATACCCCTATTCCAGATGCTTTGACTATGCCAAAGGAGTTAATAGAAGATGAGTTAGATCCTGACTCAACCCAAGAAATCACTCAGGAGGTAGTTGTTGAACAAATTAAGGAACTAGGAAAATCGTTAACTGAGCTCCTTCTCAACATGAATTCTGATAAACAACAAAAGTCCGAGCTGCCACATGTCACAAGTGACAAAATCCCTGTAGTTTCTAAAAAGAAAGAGCTCCCAACAAAAGACCAGTTATGGACTCTTAAATTTGATGGTTCTAAATCTAAAGCAGGAAGTGGAGCAGGAATTGAACTAACTAACCCAAAAGGGAAAACTTATTTTGCTTCTTATAGATTGCAGTTTGGTTGCACTAACAATGTGGTTGAATATGAGGCACTTGCAAGAGGGCTTATGTTTGCTCATAAGAAGAAGGTAACTGCTCTTACAATGATGGGAGACTCTGAGGTAATTGTGAAACAGGTACGTAGCCAATACACTTGCCATAATAAAAGATTGGCTGCTTATAGGAAAAGGGTCTGGAATTTAATAGAAGATTTTGATGCCTTTTGGATTACTCTTATTCCAAGGGAAGCAAATCAAATAGCAGATGCTCTCACCGTTGCAACAAGTACATTAGAACCGATGCAAGATTCAAATCTAAAGAGGTTTTCTGTGGAGTTGATTTCAATTCCTGCAATTGCTGACAATGTTAGACACTTCCAAGTGTTTAATGATGATCAACATATTTTGGCCTTTTTAGAGAGTTCTGATATATTTCAAGGATAGATAATTGATGATGTTTACAGGGATCAAGGAGATTGGAATCCAGAAAGTGACAATACAGAAAGTGACAATCCAGAAGGGATAATGGATTTAAAGAGCAATAACATCCCAAAAGGGATGATAGCATTGGAGAGATATTTGATTCAGATCCACGAGCTTATCAGACTGCCTACAAAGAGTGAGGGAGGCAAGTATGAATCCGTTAATTTGGCTCACTCAGGGGTAGAAAGGAATGTTCTTATAGGGAAGACTTGTCCTCAGGAAATAAAGGATGAGATAATCAAATTTTTGAAGTAGAATATTGAAGCAATTGCTTGGAGATACGATGATTTGAAAACTTTTGATACATCTGTCATCACACATACAATTCCCCTTAAGTTAGAAGCCAAGCTGTTTCGCCAAAAGCAATGCCCAGTCAATGCATTAATCGAGCCTTTGATCCAAAGAGAAGTACAGAAGCTTTTGGCTACAAGAATAATTTTTCCATTTAGACACTCTACCTAGGTGGCTAATCTAGTTCCTGTGAGGAAGAAGAATGGGGAAATCAGGTTATGTGTGGATTTCAGAAATTTAAACAAAGCCTTAGAGAAGGACAATTATCCATTACCTTCTCTTGATGAAGTATTGCAAAAGGTTAATGGATCTCAAATGATGTCTTTCTTGGATGGATATTCAAGATATAATCAAGTACTGGTAAGTCATGAGGATAGGATGAAGACTGCTTTCACTACAAAGTGGGGCACATTTGCCTACAGGAGGATGCCATTCGGTCTAATCAATGTTGGTGCTACTTTTCAAAGAGCGATGGATGTAGCATTTAAAGACCTAATAGGAGAGTGTATAATCATCTATGTTGATGATTTGACCATCTTCTCTAAGAGTAGAGAAGATCATGCTACTAATTTAGAGAAAGTACTGAATAAATGTATCAGTTATGGTGTCTCTCTCAATCCAAAGAAATGTGTATTTGGAGTTTCTGAAGGGAAGCTTTTGGGTCACATTATATCAGAGGAGGGAATTTCCATAGATCCTAATCGAGTAGAACCCATTTTGAAGTTGACAAGGCCAGGAAGTAAGAAGGAGATGAGATCTTTCTTTGGAAGAATTAATTTTGTCAGGAAGTTTATAACAGGGTTTGCAGAAATTGTTAAACCACTTAATGAAATGATGAAGAAGGATGCGAAAATTGAATGGAGTGAAGAGGCTAAATCTGCTTTCATGCAGATTAAACAAGCTATATCTGAGGCACCTATTCTAACAAGCCCATATTATCTAAAGCCCTTTTACATTTATTCTTTTGCTTCTAAACATTCATGTGCAGCAGTCTTGACACAGAGAAGAGAAGAGAATGAGGAGAGGCCTATTGCTTTTATGAGCTCTTCGTTTAAGAATGCAGAGGTAAAATATTCATCAATAGAAAAATAGGCTTTTGCATTGGTGTGAGTAGTGAAAAAGTTCAAACACTACATAATCTGAAGTCAAGTGATGGCTATAGTCCCAGATCTAGCTGTAAAGTCCCTCCTGATGCAAAGTGAGCTAGGAGAAAGAAGAGGGAAATGGATGGCCATTTTACAAGAATTTGACTTGGAGATTCACCCAATGAAGCTTGTAAGAGGTCAAGATTTATCAAAGGCAATGGCTGAAGTGGACAGAAGTATAACTTTCCAACAATACACTGTTCAGTCATTCACAAAAGATCCATGGTATACTGAGTTAGTCTTTTTCCTCCTCAACAACAAGTGTCTAGAAGGGATGAATGCAACTCAAAGAAGAGCACTAAGGATGAAAAGTGACCATTATATGCTTAAAGGAGGATCAATCTACAGGAAGAATTTCCAAGGAATCTACTTCTGTTGTTTGGATCAGCAATAAGCTAAACATGCTATAAGTGAATTTCATGGTAGGCATGCGACAGGACATGGATCTGCTGATGCATTGGCTCATCAGATTTTAAGGTCAAGTTACTATTGGCCTTATGTGTTTAGGGATGCGCATCAACATTGCAGGACTTGTCATGTATGTCAAACTTCTGCATCAAGAGAAACAAAATTCTGCGATGCCCCTACAACCTGTTTATGAGGTAAGGCCATTTTCCCAATGGGCACTTGATTTTGTAGGAGTGATTAATCCAAATTCTTCTGCAGGTCACAAATTCATCTTGATGGTAATGAATTATTGTACATGTTCGATGGAGGCTTTTCCTTGTAAGAATAGCACCACAGAGGTGGTTATTAAATTTATGACAGAAAACATCACAACCAGGTTTGGAGTTCCATTTGCTCTGGTATGTGATAACGGCCCTGCTTTTTCTTTTGCTGAATTTATTTCATGGACTTATGAGCATAAGATTGTGTTAAAATATTCTTCCAATTATTACCCTTAGGGGAATGGAGTGGCTGAGTCCACAAATAAGAATTTATTGGAAGTAATAAAAAAGCTGTTAGAAAGTAACCCTAGGGACTGGCATACCCAGCTGAGATTTGCCTTGTGGGCAGATCGAACCAGAATCAAAGCAGCCCTAGGGAATTCACCTTTTAAGTTAGTTTATGGCCAGGATCCAATCTTCCCCATACATTTACAAATACTTGTTCTGAAATTTATGCAAGAGTTTTATAATAAGGATGATAGGATTGAGGTTAGACTGCTTAACTTATTGAACATGGAAGAACAAAGAGATGCCGCTTTGTAGCAATTCTCTAAACATCAGGCTATCGTCAAGCGCCGGTTTGAAAAAAGAGCCAAAGTGAAAGCTTTTAGAATATCAGACCTTGTGCTATTATGGGATAAGGCTAGAGAAAGGAAGGGAGACCATCAGAAATTCGATAGACTTTGGTTAGGTCCCTACCAAATAGCTGAAATCTTAGGGGAGAATGCCTTTCATTTGAGTACCCTAACAGGAGAGCCTATTCCATTACCAGTTAATGGTCAGTTTCTCAAACACTATTTTGGTACATAGAAAGTCTAGTGTTTTGAAAAGGAATGTACTATATTGTATCATATGTAATTAAGTTTTTGTTTTTAGTTTTTAGTTTTAGTTTTGCTTGTTTTGTTTTTTTTGTTTTGTTTTCTTTCTTTGTTTTGTTTGTTTGTTTTGTTTTGTCTTGTTTCGTTGGGGATTCTTATTTTCCTCATCTCAAGTTAGGGGGTTGTTATTCAAAGTATACTATTGGTACTAGGAGAGAAATTGGTTTAGGTATTCTCATTATAATCATTGAAAAGGATTTCATTCTAAAACTTATGTTTTATGATCATTCTAGTTTGGGTTGGAAAAGTTATTAAGGATAGAAGATGTAAATGTGAATGTCTCATGAATTGTGATCAAAGATCTGTCACCAAATTAGAGAAACATCTGCATGAGTAATTACCTATTTGTTTTAGAATGACTCTATCTTTGTTTCAAGTGAAAAATCAGATTCCAAAACTATCATGAAATCCATTGTAGTACTCAACCCACATTTTAGATTCATTGAATTTGAGTATTGAGAGATGCATAAAAGAGTTTCCATCCAAAAAAAAAAAGGAGAAGAAAGAGAAAGAAAGAAAGAAAAGCAAGCTCAATATCAAGTGGGTAACCAAGTATCTCTATCGGGGCTATGGATGCCTGTCTGGTAGTAGAGCAATGCTTTGAGAGGACTAGAGGTATCTCCGTCGGGGCTATGGACGCATGTCTGGCAGCGGAGCAATACCCAGGATTTTACTGCACGATAGTTAAAGGACTCAACTTATGTAGCTTGAAACTTAGATATAATTGTTCACAAGTAGAGAAAGTATCTACAAAGAATGATGCATAATATAAGCACAGACTCAGATTCAGAAATAACTCATGAGCACATAACATCTGAGATTCAAACTCAAGATTATCCTACAAATATCTGATCTCATTCAAGGTAAGGTGTTTAGAAGCCAAGTAGTTTTTGGGTGACTAAAATTTTCTTTGTGTATTTTGAAAATAGGTAAACCATTTTCCTAGTCGAGTCACCATTTGTTATGCCTTGCATAACCACCCCATCTTTTTCCTTGGTCAAAAGGCATCCCCCTTTTTGTTTTTTTTGTACTTAGTTGTTTTTGAAACAAAGTTTGGAGTCTAGTTTTTCCAATACTTTGTTTTTCTTTTGGTTTCTCTGTCGGAATCGGAATCGGAGATGAATCGGGTTCTGAAAGTTCTTTTGAAGCTTGTTTTTGGTTCTATCCTGACAATCTTTTCTTTGCCTTTGTTTTTGATCTTTAGCGGAAGCGGAGCCGGAGTGGGAATTGGGATGGTTATTATCAAAATTTGCAAAATCAAATTCGATTCCGATCCCGCCTCCACTACTTTTTAATGTTTGTTTTGTCTCAGTTTTTGTGTTATGTTTGATTAGGTTGGTCTTTTACTTAACTTTTTGTATTTATTTTTTGTTTTGTTTTTAGTTGTCAGACGCAGAGCTGGAATGGGAATAAGGTTTGGAAATTTTATAAGTTTAAGATCCTATTTCCATTTTAGTTCCAGCCTCGTCGGTTTTTGTCGTTGACTTTTTGACTGAAGTTGCACTGCAGACCAGTGTTCATTCTCTTACAGTCTGACTCTGCCTTTACTATGTTTTAATACATTAATGGTGGTTTTCAGTGTAGGTAGAAATTCACATATTTACCTTTATTAAGGGTTAAAGCCAATCATTATTGTTATTATCACAAGTCTAAGAGCGCGAAGAGCAATAGTAGAGTTCATTTGAGAAAATTGATCGAGATAGAGAACGGATATTGTGTGCGAATCAATTTAGAAAGTTAGCTTGGATTTGTTTGCATTTGAGGTAGGTCTTTTATCTTTGTTGTTCGTTGTTTATTTGCAGTTGTGTTCGTTGTGTTTTGCTTTATATCTGCTCGCGTTTCAATCATTGTGTTTTAAAGAAAATCTATGATCATCGATGTGATTGAATGAGCAGGTTCTTGTTTTGTCTTGTTTTTTTTGCTTTGAATCTTTGTTTTCTTGTTTTATTGTGTCATTTATTTTTTTAGGTGCCGTCACTTTCACGTCTTAATCGTGATTGCGTCATGTTTGTTTTCGATTTGTAGTAGATTAGATTAGATTAAAGGTTTTTAATGGCGTTTGTTAGATTAAGAATGTATAGTGAGGTAGATTAGATTTATTGTTTAAATTAGGGTTTCACCGTTCGGAAGAATGGTAGGGTTTTAAACCAGTGCCCTAGTTTTTATTAGGTTTTTTAGATTAGGGTTTCGTTGGTCTCTGCAATTACTTTAAATGATTAAAAAATGATAGCTTAGAGTGCCATTGATTCCACACGGTCATATGAGTATGGTATTTTTAAAGCTCCTTTGCCATTTTATAGTGACCTAGGTCTAAATCATGCAGTTATGTTGAAAATGAATAAATTTGATGATGTCATGATTAGCATAGGTGGAGGCGGGATTGGAATGGATTTTGGACATAAGAGTTTTGTTTTCCAAAAGTCATCGATTCCATTTTTATCTCGTTTTCGATTCTGAGTTTTAAAAAGGTTTCCTTGAAGTATATGATAACTAGCGGAGGTGGGATCGGAATTGATCTTGAACTTAAGAATTTTGTTTGCGAAGGTTATCAATTCCGTTTTCATCCCGTGTCCGGCTCCGCATATAGTGGGAAAGTCTTTTTTCGAAGTAACGATAACCAAATCGGAGGTGGAGGCGAAATGGAAATAGAATGTGAAAAAATGAAAATTCAAAGAAAACCAAATCCGTTTTTTGTTCCGATCCCGGTTCCGATAACTTCTCTGACTTCGACTTCGAGCCCGTTTATTATTAGGTGAAGTTTCTATATCGGTTTTTGCTCCGAGTCCGCCAGTTTTGTAAAAGAGATTCTTGTGAGCTTCGTTCTGGTTCCGACTCCAATGTATGTGTAACAGGTATGTTTTAAAAGCATGTTTTATGATGATTTATCTAAAGGTCTAATTAGAGGTTTTCTTGCAGGAGAAAGATGATAGAGGAGACTTGGTGATAGATCGGCTTGTAGAAGTCAAAGAGGAAATAAAAGTTGCAGGGAGAGAATTGATCAAGGTAAAAGGTATGAAAGAGTTTGCTGCAGTTGAGTTGGATCACATCAAATTTCAAGATGACTAGATTGATGGGCCAAATATGGATATGCTACAACAAGTCTTCACCAGTTATGATGAGTTCATGGCGGATCCGGCTTCACATGCATAAAAATCTTGCATGCATGATGTTCTTCTTCCTTACATGTTGCATGCATGCAGCACTGACAGTCTTGAGGGCACACGACTTATTTTCTTCTATTTTCTATCTTCTACTATTAGATCAAACTGAATGCATAATGTAAGAACTCAAGATCAAAGTTGATTGTTCCTAAAAAGGTTGAAATCCTAAGATAGCAGTGAAGTTTGAACTTCTTTTGTATATCTATAAATACCAGATGGGTATCACATTGTAAGGGTCAGCTAATTGAGAATTGGATTGGCTTACCTAGTGCTAGGAGATATAATTTTATAGAGTTTTGCACAAATACATTGTACTAGATCTTTTTACAGTTAATAGAATTATAGGTTTACGAAATATGGAGTTTACATTGAATTGTGTTGTTTGATAAGGTTAATGAGTTATAATCCACCTGAATGCCAATGATTGTGCTGAAGCATGATAGTTTCTTATGTGATGAAAGTCATTAGAAGAAACCAGGTTTAAAGATTATCTTGTTAAATTGTCATTGAATTAAAGTTATTGAAGTCTGTTGATCTATAGTTTTGATGATGAATGAATGTGTGTTGTTTTGAAATCTTGGAAATACTTGTGATATGGGAATAGTGGAATTGAATTAAGCACCTAAGATGTATACGATGGTAGAGTCATACTGTGGGTTGTGTCATGCTATGGTTTTTGTGATCGGTTAAGAAAACGTTCATTGTTAAAAGTATATGTCTGGATATTAGATAAATTTAATTCATACTTATTGATTTACCCCTTGGATCTATCTTTTTCTTTTATTTAAAACCCATTGATTTTCAGGAACTATTTCGATAAAGAGAGTCATAGTTTGAATTATTTGTTACTAGCATAGGCCCCTTGAATATTATAGTTGCATGAACCAATTGAGTGACATCAGATAGTTGAGAACCAACTACAAGGACCTTGGGAGTTAGGCTACTACATGTTGTCTTTCTCTTTTAGGAGAAATAGAGTAGAAATATTATGTTTTAATGTTGTTTGTGTCATTTTAACTAGCAACAGGTCTCCCAATGAGCATGCAATTTCTTGATCTGATCGTGAACTTGTTAAATCTTCTCCATAGTAAAATCGATTTATTCAAAGGATAACTAAGGAGAGGGATAAGTTGTCACATGATAGATAAAGGAGTTTTCTTCAAACTTTGGAAGGCAAAGATGGGATTGTCTTCTCATTTTTTTTTTCATTAAATGACACATGAAGGATACAAGTGGAGATGAGTTTGGGAGTGAATGGTGATAGTAGAAAATACATAAAGGTCACAGGTGATTCAAGACTAACAAGGGTCTGGTCAAAAGATGTTATGACAGTATGGGACAAATTTCAAACTCCAACCCTAACATTGGGTTAGGGAATTTTGAGGAGCAAAACATCTGGGTATAAAGCACATAGGAAAGAATGGGTTATAGACTTGCAAGCTTGTAGAGGTGGTGCTTATAAGGAATGAAAAAATGCATACAATCTTTCATACCCTTACTGTGCATAGTATAGTAAATGTTCAAAAATAAACACAATCGTGGCCATACAAAGGAGTTATAGTGAAAATGCGCAAGACTGTTATTAAAGAAGTCATGGTCTTTTACTTCTTAAAAAAAATCACTGCAAAGAAATGGAAATGCATAGAAAATTTAAACTTCTATAGGAGAAATCAAATGGGAGGAGCACAGAATAAACTTGGAATTTGGGTTCTTATTTCTATAGGAAAAGAGGTATAATGAATGAGAATGCCTACTCGAGCTTGAGAAGATATTATTCATCAAAAATTATAAAGAGGATGTCATGATAGATGCAAATTTCATCGTAAGAAGGCTCCTAAAATTGCAAGTTGAAGCTCCTCAAACCCTTGTTGTCGGTAGACGCTTCATCCAGAGGCCTCAAAAGTGAAAATGGGGATAACAAGCATTCGATGCTTTTGGTTTAGGGTTGAAAACCTTATTTTTTCCATTGATATGAGTGAAGTGGTTTATCACTTTATTTATCAAATAACATGTCAACTAATATATGCCCGTGGGTCCTCTCAATGGAGTAATTTTTCCTTAAGAAAATATTTTATGCCCTTTTCTTTTCTTTACAAACTTTGTAAATGAAATGCCACATCAGCTAATTTTCTTTCATGCTTCATCATCATTATTTCTTGACTAAGTCATATTTGCATATGGCTCAATTGTAAGACAAATGAATTTGAGGTGAAGTTATCAACCTTAATTAGTTATTTTGTTAATATTTAATGCAAGTAGGGGTGATTTACTCAATCAAGGAAGGTAGTTTTTAATTGGTATTATGCTTTTGCAAGAATATAGTGGTTCTTAATTGGTTATTGAAAAAATTTGGAGACAATATAGGGAATTTTTATTGCTCTTGTGAGCTTTTTGAGGTCAGTTTTATGAGTCACCTTGTTGGACTTGGTCCAATTTGACTTTTTCAGCAAGATGGAGTCTTTTTGGAGACAATCTAGGGGCTAGATTTGTGGCTTTTTGAGGATATATGAGATTGGAAGCTTCCAGTTCCTATTTTGGTGCAACTGTTTGAAGCTTGCTTACTTAGTCATTTTTTGACTCATTTTGTAACTCAGTTCTTGATATGCAGATTTTAGCTTGGAGTGACTTTTACAGTCCTTTGTGAAATTTTTGCATGTTTTGTGACTCAATTTTTCTAAATATGATTCACAGTGGAGACCTTCATTATTACTAGTGATTTATCTCTTGTCTTTTCATTCTTGCAGATTAGTGAATGTGATTGATTGATCAAGTTAAGAGTAAAATTACTTTTCTCAGAGCTTTGTCACATAGGTTCATACCTTTCTACAACTAGTTGTTCATGCAGGTTACTAATTGTGTCTACTTGATGCATGTTGTTTTGTTAAACTGTGAAGTTAACTTCCTTTTTATGTAGATTTTTGTATATAGACCTGTTAGTAAAAAATTTATGCATTAAAATACAGCAATGAATTGTGCATACTTAGGTACATCCCACTTTTGATCATTTGTGTCATTATTTTGTGATCATATTTTAACCATAGCTTTGGTGTATCACTTTAGTTATATTAGTGTTTCATTTTATGCAATATTTCTTCCTTTTCCCATCAAGTCACTAGTTTAAGAGATATTACCAACTAGGAAGCTAGCCTATCCGGAGGTTCATTTCAACTTTAGGTCACCCACAACCTTGAAATGATCCCATGTTTCTCCAGAAAACTTAGTTTTAATACTTTGCAGAGGGTACATTTCTAGGAGCTAACAATGATAATCAAATTGCTATTCACATTTCACACAACCCAGTGGAGCATCAGGAGACTAAGCACATTGAGATCCACATGCACTTCATCAGATAGTTGATTCAGGATGGTTCTCTCATCTTGGAGTACATTATTATAGAGGAGTAGGTTGCAAACATCTTCACTAAACCATTGGCATTGTCGTGCTATCTATAGTTGCGCTCCATGATCGGGGTGAAGGAAGTTCTCCTTGGGGAGTCTTAGTAAGGCCTTCCTTCCTTCATGTTTTTTTTTAAGCATGCTTTTTATATCTCTTTTTGGAGAAGATTTTCTCCCACTTGGTTTTCTCTTTTACTCTGCTTTACAGAGATTTGGTTGTATTCGGGTACCTGATCAAGCCTAGTTGTTGGGACCCTTTTCTGCTTGCATGCATTGTAGTTACTTTTGATTTCTTACACTTGGTTGTAGTTGCAATATTTCTCATCATAAGGTGGGTTGTTAGAGTAAAGGTTTTGACTTAATTATGTTAATTAAGTTACCTTTATTCCTCTCTTAAGATTTTACTTTAGTTTGCATATTGTGACATTTAATAATTATATTAATTATTAAATTTCTACCTATTAGGGTTAATTTTGGGTTTGCATGATCTCCTTTCTTAAGGATTGATCCATTGTATATTTTTCATTCATTTGTTGTAATAATACATCTCTCATATTACAGAGCTTCAAACCCTCTCTTTCTTTTTTCTCCATTCTCTTCCTTGTGAAAGGTATCTCTTTGCATGCAGGTGTTCTTGGAGTCTAAAGTTGGTTTTGACAACTTCTACATTGAATAAGTGTGTCTCCAATACTACTAGGCTATAACTAACCTGACAAATAAGTCACCCATATAGTTGATTGGACCAGGTCTAATCGGTTGGAAAGTGTAGAAAGGAGTTAGAAACCACCCTATCTTGCATCACGACTCCATTGTAATGGCTCCTTGCAACATCTCCTAGCCTTGAAGGATAAATTATCCATCCTCTGCTATCAAAATGCATTCTAAAATGCCCAACAAAGTCCTCTTTGTTGCCTCTAATGGATCTATTTTCCCATTAGGGTTTCAAGCTACTTTTTCTGAAGGCGTCTTAAATGAATCTTCCCTAGTTCATTCTGAAGGGTGTCAATCTGATCTCGCTAATAATCTGAATGGTTATTTATGCAAATTGCCCTCATATATTATAGGAAGCAAGATTCCCTCTTCAGCTCGAGGGTTTCTTTCTTCTTCAACAACACAAACCAATGGATTAACAAGACCCTGCATCAATCTATGCCCTTCTTGGAGATGTTTTCCAACATCTATGGTTCTTAAGCCTACTAGTTCATTGGGTAGATCTTCCTCTTCAAAGCGACCCTCAATACCACTCAAAAATGAAGTAGATCCATCTTCTACAACTATTATCTTGGTTGTTACAAACAATCTATGCACTGGAGTGGAAAGTCCCAAAGACTCTGCATTTGGACTTCCTAATGAAAGCAATGAAGGTTCTTTCAATTCAAAGAGTTACTCAGAATCTAGAGTCTCCATTGAAAGCTCTAATGCTTCTTTCAAATCAAAGGTATTTGCAAATTCTCAGGTGCCTCCTATATCTTTTAATGTTTCTAATTCAAGAGGATGCATGGGTCTAGGATTTAAAGCCCTCTAATGTGCAAAGGCATCCCTTGTTCTGGAGTTTGTGGATGAAGTGCTGCAAGAATAAAAAAAATTCTCTTTTTAATATGTTGTTTTCATCAATTTTGGCCATCTATGTCGGATTTGAAAACCTAAATAAAGGAAAACTAGCTCCCCTTATTGCAAAATTCTCCAAAAAAAATTCTCAATGCTCGGGGCTTTTTTATTGCAATTTTTGATTCCACAAAAGAAAGGAACTCTATTTTATTTTATCACCATTGGTCTTGGAATCAACACTATCTTTTTCTCAAATATTGGCACCTAGCTTTCAACCCTTCTTCTAAATCCTTCAACATCAAGTCGGTCTGGGTTCAACTTCCAAATATTTTGATTCAATTTCAGATCTATTCTTGTTTAAAATCTATTGAAAATTCCTTAGGATCTTTCTTGGATGTAGATAAGAAAACTACAAATATTTCTCACACTACTTTTGCTCAAATTTTAGTGAACTTGGATCTCTCCAAGGAACTACCTGCTAATATAATCCTAAATGTTGTTGGTTGTTCATGGACTCAATTGTTGGATTACGAAGGTCTTCCCTTTCGGTGCAGGAGATGTTTTGAAACAAGTCATGTGGTTGCAACATGTCACATGAAAAATAAATTAGTTAAAAAATATCCTTCATGGTGGAAAGATGTCCTCTCAAATCCCCCTCTAACTAGGCAGAAAGTAATTGATTCTTATGTTTAAAGGTGGATCTTTCAACAAAATCAGATGTGAAGGATGTCCCCTCTCAACAATCATCATTTGTGGCTCCAATAGAAAAATCTGGTGTGAAGCTCATCACTCTTCTGTAAGTTTCGAAATCAAATAGGTCAGGGGCTCATGAGAAAGGTGTGGAATAAAAGAATCATGCAGAGGATTGGAATCTAGATATTCCATCAAGTAAAACTTCATCTTCGATGAGGGATTCTATGGACAACCATTGGAAACTTGTGTAGAAAAATAAGAAACCTTATTTCAAATTGTCTCTAGCATCTAACTTTTTCTCCCCAATTCACATTGAAGGGGATTAGTTTGTAGCATTCATGTCACTTATTATATTTACTACTAGATTATGTTGCCCGGCTTTTCTTTTGTATCTTCCTTTTATATATTAATATATTATATATAGGTGTTGCATATTTTGCCTAAAAAAAATTAATCGACTTAGGGGAATAAAGTGATTTAGCGATGTAATTAAATAATTGGTGTTATTTAATCAATCAAGATGAAATAAAGTGAGATTAGAACTTCATTAAATAAATGTAATTTTTTTAATTAGTCAAATTGATGAAACATGAATTAATCAAATAATGTTGTTTTATTTAATTAATAGAAGAATTCGGGTTTTTAGGACTTAAATAAATAAATGAAATTTATTTTATTTTTTAGGAATGATGAAAAAAGTGAATTAATTAAACAATGTTGCATTACTCAATTAATAGCAAAATTAGGGTTTTGGATGTTGTCTCAATGTGGTGTGATGTTGTGTGGCATTTCAGAACATTGTGGGATGATTCTGAAACATTGTGAGATGATTCAGAGTTGTTTCAGGATGATTCTGAGATGTTTTGAGATGTTATGGGATTATTCTAAGATGTTCCAAGACTTTACGAGATGATTTTGAGATGTTAGAAGATGTTTTGAGATGATTCTGAGATGTTATGAGATGATTCTAAGATGTTACGGGATAATTATAAGATGTTACAACTTGTTATGAGATGATTTTGAGATGTTACAGGAGGTTCTGAGATGATTTTGAGATGTTACGAGATGTTTTGAGATGATTTTGAGTTATTTTGAGACAATTTTGAGATGTTTCGAGTTATTTCGAGACATTACGGGATGTTTCAAGATGATTCTAAGTCATTTCGAGACAATTTTAAGATGTTCCAAGTCATTTCAAGATAATTCCAAGATGTTCCAAGTCATTTAGAGACAATTTTGAGATGTTCTGAGTCATTTTGGAATGATTCTAAGATGTTTTGAGTCATTTAGAGACATTATGGGATGTTTCGAGACAATTCTGAGTCATCCGAAGATAATTTTGAGATGTTTTGAGATGTTCCGAGTCATTCTAGGATGTTGTGGGATGATGTTCAATGTCATTTGATGTTGTTTGATGGTGTTCATGGTGTGTGATAGGTGTTAAGTCAATTTTACATGCCTACATTTTTCCCCTCTTTGATACAAAGTACTGGTTGCTTTGTTTCAAAGATTTTTTTTGAAGATCAATTTTTTGAGAAACATTTATGCCCTAGTGTTCACTGGAATGATGGTAGGACTCTGTGCTTCCCCCTTAAGAGGTTGACCAAAAATTTCAAGTTTTGTGTTCAGGCTTTTGACACTATTGTATTTTAGTTTCGATGTACTTTGGTTGAAATATTAGATCAGTTGGTTTTGTGTTTCTTGTTTTGATGTTCTTGAGAGTTTCTAATTTGAAAGTACGAAGGCTCTCTAAGTAAACTTAAGGTTTCCTTGATGAAATTAAGGTTTTCTTGAGGTTTAATATAGGCAATTTGTCTTCTAATTAACTCATTTGTGCTTTGATCCTTTTGCTACTTATTGTCTTTGGATTTCCCATTCTATCAATTTTCATGGAGAAATACCAAGATTTGAGGGTACCTCACATCATTCTAAGCTTGTTCAAGATTTTAGATGGAATTTAGGTGTCGGTGGCTTGGTATGTACCTTCTCGCTTTTCTCTTTCATCTTGTTTCATTCTCATTATGTGTGTAATAAGTTCTTCAAGTCAATAGAAAATTTTTTGTGATTCTTGAGCACTTGCATCATTTTGCATGCCTTTGCTTTATCAGAACCTTACACTTGACACTGAAATCCTTGCAACTACCATAAAACCTCGCACTTGACTAAAACTTTCACCCTTGTTTCATGCACTTGACCTAAAACTACGTAGTTGACTAAAAAGCTCACCCTTGACTAGGAACTTTGCCCTTGTTTCTTTTCCCTTGACCTAAAACTATGCACTTGACATATAAATTTTCCCTTGTTTGCTTACCTTTGACCTAAAAGCTTTCACTTGCCTGAAAATCTCACACTTTCCTGGTGTTTTCTGAGCATTTTCTCAAAAACCTAGCATTTGACTTTTCCTTCTATATGTGTTCTTAGAATTTTCTCTAAACCCTGGCATGTGATTGTTTGTCATCCTAAATGTCATTTTTTTCATGCTCATGTCATTATGTGTTGCTTTATATGTTTAGAGTGAAGCCCTAACATCTTGGTTTTACAATGATTGCAGGTGAGTCCCAAACCACTTATGCTATGAGAGAGATGTCCTCAATACTTGTTTGATCTAATTTTCCATTTTGGTATGTTGGAGTGAGACTTTCTTGATGTCGTTGGACTACGTTACATTTGTTACATGCCTCCTATTAGGACTCACATAGCTATGATGACTCCATTTATGGAGAGGTGGCATTTCGAGACTTCCTCCTTCCATTTGCCTATAGGATAGGTAACTGCTACTCTTCAGGATGTTTGGAGGATACTTCATCTTCCCATTAATAATGAGCTTGTTACTTATCATGTTCGACATGGTACCCATGCTATGCAGCGTGTGCTAGGTGTTGCACACTTGGATGTTTGCTAGTCAAAGGTTGATCTATCTAGGTTTTTGGATAGTGAAAATCCTATTATACTTTTCTTATGTGATATGATTTTAGGGTTAGTTGTTCCTGATAGGCAAGGTCGATAGCTTATTGTGGGTTGGGGTACATGTATTGAGAGTATGCTTAAGCATGGGATGAGGTATGTTTGGGGTGCTTGTTTGCTTTCTCATCTTTACTAAGATATGCATGAGGTGGTGTATCATGGTGGGAAGCCTATTTCCACAAGTGTTTCAATTTTGCATGTTTGGGTGTGGGAGCATATTGTAGTTACTCAGCCAAATGGGATACAAGATCATTGTCTTAATGATTCATACTCTTATCGTTATGGGGATTTTATCCATTACACCTTTCCTGGAGATCTTCCTTATTGGCATCATGTGTTCGATGAGATGCCAAGTTTTATGTGGAGACCTTATATGGGCTACGAGGTTTGACCAAAGGATTTAGATCATCTTGTTTAATACTGATAGACCCATTGATTGATTTTCCATTTGCCTTCCATGATAAAGAGTTATCTACTGAATTGAGTCTGTTGCTAGTTCAGAGAGAGACAGGGGTAGGTTCCTGATGTGTATGAGGCTCAATTTGATCAAACTACTCTGGAGGTCCATGTATGGGGTCTCCAAATAGATATAGATTTTTTTGTTGCTAAGTTCTGAGCACTTTCCCTAGCTGGTTGGTGTTGGCTAGTTGGTTTGGAAGATCTAGGTACTACTCATGATTATGATGAGTGGTGGGCACAATGCATGCCTTTGAGGTTCATTGATTCTGGGGGTGATCCCATTTTTGGTAGAGTAGGTATTACAAGTCATCATAGGGAGTGAAAGTGCAATGAGTTTCTCACAAAGCAATTGGATTGGGCCCAATGTGATGGGACATAGGGTGGTTAGGATGAGTGTATTCCTCCAACATATGTTCAAATACATGTTTCGAGTCCTCCTCCACTAGCTCAGGATGGAGATATGTTGCTAGCTCAGACAAGTACTGCTAGAGATGTAGATATTGTATGGAAATAGGTTGTGGAGGCTCAAGTAGACATTTTGAGGGCTGAGCGAGATAACGAGAGAGGTCAATGACATGTTGTAGAGGCTCAAGTACTATTTCTTATGGCAGAGAGAGATACTCTCTAGGTAGAGCGTGATAGTATGCAAGCTAAGCGAGATCAGTTTCTATATATTTCCACCTAATATTAGACTCGATATGATGCTACTATTCCTAGGGTTACTTTTCGTCCACGGTTTGAGGATCTGAGTGGTGTGAGCGATGGCGGTAGAAGAGGTGCAGGTGTAGGTGTTGGTGATCAATCTCTAAGATAGCCAAATCTTTTTGATGGTCAATAGGGTTTTATCCTTCATGTTGGAGTCTTACTCTTTTGGTACCTGATCTTCATGATGTTTCATGGTGCAGAGGCATTTTGTACACATTTTATATATTTATATATTCATTAGTCTAGTCGAGACCTCATACTTATGTTATGATATGGTATTATCCTATCACACTTGTTTCACTATGGATGATGTACTTATGACATGCTCCCTTTTTGATGATATATATGAGATATACCTTCTTTGATTCATCCTCAGTTTATGCTTATGTGATGTCAATATATGATGATGCATGTTTATATATGTATTTGTGATTTTTCTAATGTATGAATTTGATGTGAATGTATCAATCATACCTTGTCCCATATGTTGTTTTTTATGTTGATATATGATGAATGAATGCCTCATACATGATACTTGATGTTTTTATTGGTTTATTATCATCATGATATGTATTGAAAACTTATGTGGATGTAGTATGGATATGGTACTAATGATATTTGTGATGCAGGATGGATATTAGTTTAGTAGAAATATTGATGAAGGATAGAGATATGATGTTAATTAGAATAAGTATTGATGATGGATAGAAATATGATGTTAATTAGAAGAAATATGATGATGGATAGTAATTAATGAGTTTATTTTTATTTTCTTTAGAGACTTCCCGGTTTGAACAATCTTGTTTGATGTAGAAAAAAGATATGATGCACTAGGGTATGAATTACCAAGGTGACTTTGTATCATTTGTGTGGACTTTGACTCTACAAACAAAGAATGTTTTTTCTCATACTAGACAAATAAATTTTGTTTAAAGTATAGGGGGGTTGCATAAAAAATATTTTGGACCAGTCACATAGAGAGGTATAGAACACCTAACATGTAATTTCTTCATGAACTATTTTAATACAACTTCATACACTCAATAAAGCAATTATTCGCCATGGTAGTATTACAAAAATATCTTCCAAATAGTAAATCTAAATGACACTCAATTTCCCCCATTCCTTCTCTAAATCCTTATAAAAATCCTCAAGAGATCCTTAGAATGAGTCAACAAAATAAATTATAAAAATTAGACCACAAAAAAGATAAAAACAAAGTTGTAGTATCACTTGCCATATCTTTTTGGGATTTTAGGACTATTATCTTTTGTTGATCATGTCTATTGTAGGAACGGATCCGTTAAGTCATATCTCAGGATGTTGTTGGTGAATTGTCAAAAAGTTAGGTAGTTGATACTTGGCTTTGTTTCTATCTATTTTGCAATAAAAAAAATTTTGATCGTTTTCTTTAAGGTTCTAGCTTTTGGTGTTCACTTTGTTTGTTTGTTTGTTTTATAAAAGGATGATTTTGATGATTCATTTATTATGGGTGATTTTTTATTACGGGTTTCTATGATGGTATGGGTCTTATTTTTTATTTTCTAAGTTTTATGATTTTTTTCTTGTTTTTTTCAAGGGACTAACCTATGGCCTCGGGGGCTCATCAAATATAAGCCTTGCCTACATTGTACATGCAGAGGCTTGTAGTTCGCTTGGTTTGACCTTTTATGTTTTGTGAATGTTTTTGTATTTTGTATATTTTTTTGGGATTTTGGATTTTTGAATAAGTTGAAATAAAGTATGTTGGAAAACTAAGGGGAATGACCTAGGGTCTTGGGGGCTATAAATCCTTGCCTAAATTGTACATGCAGAGACCATATAGTTTGATCGTTGGACTCAAAGAATAAACTTATTTTTGGGATAAACAACATTGATAATCTAGATTAATATTCTACTTCTATGTCTAGAGGATATGTTGCGAGAAATCTACTTGAACTAGTTGTGGGGTTCATGAAAATTTTGATATCTTAGACTTTCTTGAGTGAAGCAATAATCCAACAATGTTTTGTTTTTCATGTTTTCACATTTTTTTTATTTTTTTATTTTCTAGTGTTTTTACTTTTGTTATTTTATGACCATGATCGGATGTTGCAAGATCTAATCCACAACTAGCTTCAAGAAGTTTCCCCTAATAAAATAACTTTCCTTAATTAGTGGCAAGCCATGGTTGGAAACATGTTTTATGAAATGGATGGGTGGATGTCATGAAAAAGTATTGATAGATAATGATGAAATTTTTATTCAAGCATAACGCCTATTTTCTAGGTTTTCACTATGGTAAATGTTCTAGGAGCACCACAAAGTAGTTTTCACTCAAAGAACATTTTATTTCTCTTTATTGTTTTTATTTATTTTTTGATTTTTTAATTTTATTATTTTTTAATATTTTTTTATATTTTTACCCTTTTTTCCTGGGGTATTCTGATGCACTTCATGTGTAAAAATTCTTGAGGTGGTTGTTGTTCAATGGTTTGTCTAGAGGTTATCCTTTAGGAGTAGCCAACTAATATACCCCAAAGCCATAACTCGTTGTGATTATGAACGAGCCTAACTAGTGGGGTTCAAATTTTCCTTTGTCATCCTAATTCAATTGTATCTTTTGATTCTCCTTGCTGGCTAAGTCACCAATATGAAATTTTTTCTCTTTGATTCTCTTATCATAGCTTCATTTGAGCTGATTTTGATAAACATTTAGATGGTTTAGCATGCTCAAATTCCTTTCATCTAGGAGCTCTAATTCATTCAGTCTGGATAACCTATATTCTTCATTTTTGACGATGTCTTTTAATGATACTTTCAATAAGGGGATTTCGACCTTGGTAGGTAAGATAGCTTCTAATCCATAGACCAAGGAATATGGTGTGGCCCCAATAGGTGTGTGAGTGCTAGTTTGATAAGCCCATAAGGTTGGGTTTAGCCACAAATTTCAATTACGATCGACATAATTGACATTCTTTTTCAGTATTTTTAGGATTATTTTATTGGATGCCTCAGCCTGACCATTTCCTTGAGGATAGTAAGGTGTGGAAAATCTATTTTGGATAGATAACTTGGAAAAAAGTTGCTAGACATCCTAATTCTTGAATAGGGTACCATTTTCCATTATAATTATTTGTGGAATTCCATACCTACAAATGAGATAATTCAAAATGAATTTTGATATCTTTTTTCTGGTGATATAGGTCAATGAAATTGACTCTATCCATTTAGTGAAGTACTTTGTTGTTGTGATAATGAATTTATGCTTGTTGGATGAAGCGTGTGATATTTTACCTACCAAGTCTAATCCAAATTACAAAAGATCCCATAGTGTCCTGATCGGTCTCAACTCTTGTATTGGTGCATGAACTAGATCACTATGTTGCTAACATTGTGTATACCTTCTAGAATGTCGAATGCAGTTCTGCTCCATGGAGGGCCAATAGTATCCTATTTTGAGCAACTTCTGGACTAGGTTAGGTCCACTAGAGTGGGAACTACAAATACCTTCTTGGACCTCTTGTAAGGTTGTTTGTGTTTCTTATATGTTAAGGCAACAAAGAAACATACTATATAGACTACGACGGTATAGGGTTTCTCCTAGGATCATAAAGTGGGAAGTTCTACGGGTGAAGGTTTTCTTCTGAGTAGTCATTAGGTCAAGTGGTATGATACCGTGTTGGATATAATCAAAAGTATCTTGGTTCCATGGGTAGTTAGGACCAACAACAACACATACCATTTATGATTTTCGGATGTTGAATGTAGGCACAAGTAGTTGTTCCACAAGGAACTCATATTGAGGCACATTCTGAGGAATATCAAGCAGTGAGCCTATTGTTGCCATTGCATCAGTAGCTCTATTATTAACTTGAGGAACTTTCTCAAAGTTTATTTTGATGAAGTATTCTTTGAATTTTTCTACCATCCTTTTATATGGTAGAAATTTGTCATATTTTTTTTGGTACTCATTATTCACTTATCTAATTACTAGCTGAGAGTCTCCAAAGACATGTAGGTCTTTTATTCTCCATTTAATAGCCATTTTGAGCCATGTGATAAGAGCTTCATATTATGAGATGTTTTTTGTACATGGGAATGGAATCCTATAGGCCTTAGGTATATTGTCTCCCTATGGTGTGAGAAATAGAAAACCTACTCTAGATCCATGTTGAGTATGGGACCCGTTAAAGAATAGAGTCCATTGGCTTGTCTATTCTATCATCAAGACACTCTCATCTAGAAAATCCACTGTAAGAGGTTTATGATCATCTATAGGTGCTTTGGAAAGTTGTCCCACTATAATTTGTCCCTTGGTAGCTCTCTTATCCACATACTCTATATTAAACTCACTCATAATCATCCCCAATTTAGCTATTTGACCTATTAGGGCTACCTTTGCTAGTAATTATTTGAGTGGGTCTACTTTTGAAATCAGCTTCACCTTTCTATTTAGGATATAGTGTCTTAGATTTTATGTTGAAAACATGGCTGAGAGACATGCTCTTTCAATGGGCGATTAGTTTAGTTCATAGCCTACTAGTGTTTTGCTAATATAATAGACTGACCTTTCTTTATTATTATCATCTAGCTAGGCCAAGAGAGCTCCCACTATTGCTTATGTGGTAGACACATAAAGTATCATCTCCTTCTTTGGAATAAGTGGCATGAGTACAGGAGGAGTAAGTAGATACTCCTTGACTTGTTGGAGTGATTGGTCACATCTCCCATCCCACTTGAAGGTGATGTCCTTGTTTAGGAGATGAGTGAAAGGGTGGCACTTATCTACCAATCATCTGATAAATCGCCTGATGGATTGTAGCTTCCCTTGTAGGCTCCTTAAGTATTTTAGTGTCTTTGGAGGAGGTAGCTCAATTATAGCTTTTACCTTTGTAGGATCCAATTATATCCCTCTTCTTGACACTATGTACCCCAACAAATTTCCATATGTTACTCCAAACACACACTTCTTAGGGTTGACTCTTAGATTATACTATTCCAGTCAATCAAACACCCTTGCTAGATCTGTCAAGTGATCTACCTTTTTGAATGACTTTGCTAGAATTTCATCCACATAGCCCTCCATGATTGTGTGTATCATATCATGGAATATGGTCATCTTCACTCTTTGATAGGTTTCTCCTTAATTCTTTAGACCAAAAGGCATCATATTCTAGAGAAAAGTACCCCAAGCAAAAGTGAATTTTATTTTGTGTTCATCATTTGGAGAGATCTTTATCTGGTTGTATCTGGAGAAACCATCCATTAAGGATAGCATCTCATGCCATGTTGTTAGATCTACAATCATTTCAACACTTGGAACTAGAAATTCATCCTTTGGATAAGCCTTGTTTAGGTCTGTAAAGTTTGTACATATCCTTATTCCCCTATTAGGTTTGTATACTGCTACTATATTTGATATCCATTGTGGATAGTCAATAGGTCTGATGAAACCCACATCTAGTAGTTTCTTTAGTTCTACCTTTACCAGTAATGCTATCTAAGGATTCTTTTTTATGAGTCTTTGCTTGATAGGCTTTGCTCTAGGGACAACAACTAGATGATGTACCACTAATGCCAAATCTATTCTAGGCATGTCAGCATAGGTCTAAGCAAAGTTTACCTTTCTCTTGTTGATGAACGTTGTGAAATTTTCCTTCTCCTTTGGATCAAGTGATGTTACATGGTATGTTATTTTTGGTTTATCTATTGTGCCAAAATTTCTGGACTCTGCTTCTTTTGCAAGGAGTCTTGACCTTTCTTCATATTTTGATATGGGGAGATTGAACCCTCCATCCTTGGGTGCCTCTTGGAGTTTTTCCAAATCCGATAGAGATACAGTGTGGTTTTTCTATGGGATCATATTTTATGTTTTATCCCTCATTTTTGAGACTAGAAGATTCAATCTCTCCACCAAAGTATGCCTCTTGTTCGAGCTCCATGTTGAATCCTGGTTTTTTATCTCCTTCTGGTATGTCTATTCTAATTCCCATGAACTCTGAAATTGCCTCATCATTTTGGAATTGATCCATAATAGGTGTATGTTTTTGTTGATCCCAATCTATGATTTGCGGGTAATAGAGTGGGAGTCTATCATCTTGGTTTGTAAATATTACAAAAGTAGGTGAAAGGGTTAGTATGGCTCTAGTGTCTTCTTCCCACTAAGTATCTAGGTCATCATTACTAGAAGTGGGAGAATCATATCCGGTGATGAAGGAAGGAGAATCCCATTCATATTAATTTGAGTCTATTTCAAAGTGGTAGTAGATGTTGGGAATGTTTTCCATGTACTAGAGAGGCAACCTCTCAATTCTAAAGCTATTGAATAAGTATTTGATGGGTAACTCATTTTCCATGATATGATAGATATCCAGTTCTTTAATGCTAGTAGAAGTTTCTTGTTTCTTCCAAGAGGTTCATCCAGTTTTTGGAATAACCACGTCTTTTGGTTTATAACCTAGCCCCATATTTTTCTTCC
This sequence comes from Sequoiadendron giganteum, assembly GCA_007115665.2. Classification (NCBI taxonomy): domain Eukaryota; kingdom Viridiplantae; phylum Streptophyta; class Pinopsida; order Cupressales; family Cupressaceae; genus Sequoiadendron; species Sequoiadendron giganteum. The sequence continues at coordinate 310,398,135 of CM021104.1, forward strand.
TTTATTCCACTATGATAGGCTCTAATCAGCCTTTTTTATGTAACCTAAGGCCTCCTATTCCATTGTATCCCATTTTTTTAACTAATTGATAACCTCTAGTGTTAAGATGAATTAAAATAGGTTGTGGCTTTTCTAGTTCTTTTTGGTCCTCCTTGTAGATCATAGATGAAAGGTCTTCCTCAAATACTTCTTCATATTTCATGTCTCCACATCTATTAAAGATCGTGTATTTGGCTATCATTTGCACTATCTTGATCTGTTTTGGACCTCCATATACTATGGGTGTTGGTGGAAGCATGTCAATGTAGAATGCTTTGTTAAAATGGTAGTTCCCATTAGCCTTGTCAAGTACTTGAATCTTGGAATTTTTTTTTCAGTTTCTTACTTGATGTGTTCTTGGTAGAGATCAACAAAAGCATGGAAGGGTTGACATAAGAAAATGAATGGAAGGATATATCATTGTTGGGAACACATTGGATTCTATTTTACTTTTCCTCCAACTTTGCACAAAAATTGAAAGGCTCGGGATCAGCATATAGTGTTACTTATTTTCCTTAATGGGGAAACTTTAGAAATTGATGAAAATTGGAAGGGACTGCTTTTACTACATGGATCCAAGGGAATCCCAAGGGGAGGTTGTATGACAACTCAAGATCTAGTACTTGACAAGTAGTTTTTGTGATGGTTGGTCCTATCTTAACTAGAAACCTGACTGTTCCTTCATAATTTATTTCAAGTCACCATAGGCCCTTATGGTGATACTCTTTCCTTTTTCAATCATGTCATCAGAATACCCAAATTATTTAATGAATTTTAAGGTACAGATTTTTAAACCTACACTGTTATCTATCAATACCTGTTTGACCATGGTCTTGTGAACACTAACCTCTATGTATAGAGCTTGATTGTGGAATTTTTTTTGTGGTAGATCTATCTCTCAAAAGACTAAATGATTAATTTTTATGATTTTTCCAACCATGGCTTGGAATTTACTAGGATCAGGGTTATTAGGGACTGACATTTCTAAAGATTTTTCCAATATCTCCCTATGTGTGAGTGATATTTTTAACAAATCTAGGAATGAGATTAGGGCAAGTGTCTTCTTTAATTGTTCCACAATGTTGTACTCACTTGGTGACTTGATTTTGGGTTTGGGAGGGGCTCCTTGTATTGTAACTCTTCCTCGATGGGTAGTTACATTGTAGTTGTTGTCTCCTCCTCGTATTGTTACTATGTTTTCCCTATTATCATAAACTTGTGAGAGGGTTCCTAAAACCATGTCACCATATATGTAATTAGCATTGTGGTACTCTTTTTCCTTTCCTTTATCATTTCTCTTGGCATAGTTTGGGATCAAGTTTAAGTATATTTAAAGATATGTGTTTCCGGATCTAGACTCAACATCTACTTCTCCTTTGTCTATCAAAAAATGGATGATGTGTTTGTGGCACATGCAATTTTTGCTTGTATGTCCTTTGCTTTTTTGGAATTCACAATTCTTTTTCATTGTACCATGGTGTCTTAAACCTAAGTTCCTCATAGTTTGGGTGATCATTCATTTTCATGAAGTTCTGTTGTACTAGTTTGTGCATGACTATTTCAAGTGACTCACTTAGTACTGTGAACTCCCTCTAGGGTTGATAATATTGCCTTTGTTGCCCTCCCTAATTTTTCTATTGGTTTACAACCCATCGTTCTTGAGATAGGTAATCTGGTTTCTTTGTGTTTTGTTGGGACCATAGATTTTTTGTGCCACCTATAGTTTGTTTTGATGTGTATTATATGTATTCCATAATGCTCTAGCATCTACCACTTCATCATTTGTGACGTTCTTTTTTTTTGGCCTAGAGTTTAGGTTTTTCATTTGAGCTAAAGGGACTATATTTCAAGCTATTTATTTTAAGAACTCCTCTTTCCATGAGGGATCTCTCAATATGTAACCATTTTTTGATTGTTTCCTCAAAATCTATAGGACATAGCATAGTGATTTGGTATTTTATTTTAGGTAATACGTTCTTGATGAAAATATCCACCAACTCCTTGTTTGGAATGGGCCATTTGCATCGACTCGCTTTGTGTCTCCATCTCTATAGGTATGAGATAAAGTAATCTCCTTGGTTCTATTTGATTATGGAAAAAATAGCGATGATGACATCTTGCTCTATGTTAAACGATAAGTGGCTTATAAATTTTCTAGATAGCTCATCAAGAGTTTTGATTCCTAGTTGTAGATGGGTGAACCCCTCCAAAGCATTAATTGTAAGGCTGCATGGAAAGAGATTCATGAGATAGGGATATTTGTTTTGTACCTCCATACATGATACTAAGAAGTCTCATATATGCTCTACTATATCTCTTCTTCCTTTATTCTTGTTATCAAACATGGGTATTTCAAAGTTTTTTGGAAAGCTAGTGTCATGATGGAACGATCAAAAGGGAATGGACAAATTTCCTGAAGAGTGTAGGTATTCTTCTATTTTCCTACTTGCATATATGCTATTTTTTGGGTGACAACATCTAGTTTTAGTTCCATCTCTATTTCTGGTACATGTTTTTGCAAGCCTTGTGTGTAATAACCTTGTTACCCTACTAGGTTTTGGTCATATATCGGGTATTGTGAAGGTACAAGACCTTGATAGACAAATGGGATTTAAGGAGGGTTAGCTCCTTGTTGTTGGGAGGGTAGATAATAAAGGCTTCCCTGATGATGCATTGATGGGTTACCTTGTTGATAGGATGACTGAAGAAGACTGCTCTATGGAGCACCTTGCTGAGTAGGACTAAACTGAAGGTTACTATGAAGAAAATATTTTCCTTAGTCTTTTTTATTTTTGTCTTTTACTTTTGGTTTCGAGAGAATTTTTGCATGAAAATAAGTTGGTTTCCAAAGGGCACGTAGTACACCACATGGTGGCTTCGCACATTTGGTTTATCACTTTCCTCTAAGATGTAAGTTGGACCACATGTTAGTCTGGTATAAGATTTCTCAAAAACACTTTTCATGAATCTGAGAATGTCTACCCACACGACACACCATCTCTTCGCTGCAAGGAATTTGTGCTTTAGAAAAATTTCCCTCAGAGTTTATCAGATTGTGCTTTGCTTTATTCTTCAAAAAGAGGATGTGATTCGGTGCTGCCAAAGCCACTTGATTGGTCGACAAGACTTTTTCCATGCTATTTTTTAGGATATGAGCATTTATGGAGGGAAATCTTGTGAAATATCTAAAGGATATTAATGCGGAATTTGAGGGTTGATGAGAAATATTGTCGTGACCTAATTAAAGATCTAGGATCGGATTCTTAGCTATCAAGTGTAGACATCTGACAATCATTAATTATGAATGGAGTTGGTGGTTCTCTCTCCTTGATGGCTATAAATTGGAGGCAACAACATGAAGAGGAGGTTCTTGAAGTTTTCCTTTGTGAAAAACATTTATTTAGTTTTTCATAGTTATAGGAAGTATTTTCATTAAAGTCTATAGAACACTACTTCACTCTAGCATGTTATATCTATTCTTAACTCAAACCATTATCGGATTGGAATTTTACCTTTTTTTAAAAATTTCATCTGATATTTAATAGGAATATTTGTTTTGCACCTCCATACATGATACTGAGAAGTCTCATATATGCTCTACTATATCTCCTCTTCCTTTATACTTGTTATCAAACATGGGTATTTCAAAGTTTTTTGGAAAGGTAGTGTTGTGATGGAATGATCAAAAGGGAATGGACAAATTTCCTGAAGAGTGTAGGTATTCTTCTATTTTCCTACTTGCATATATGCTATTTTTTGGGTGACAACATCTAGTTTTAGTTCCATCTCTATTTTTGGTGCGTGTGTTTGCAAGCCTTGTGTACAATAACCTTGTTACCCTACTAGGTTTTGGTCATATATCGGGTATTGTGAAGGTAAAAGACCTTGATAGACAAATGGGATTTAAGGAGGGTTAGCTCCTTGTTGTTGGGAGGGTAGATACTAAAGGCTTCCCTGATGATGCATTGATGGGTTACCTTGTTGATAGGTTGATTGAAGAAGACTGCTCTATGGAACACCTTGCTGAGTAGGACTAAACTGAAGGTTACTATGAAGAAAATATTTTCCTTAGTCTTTTTTATTTTTGTCTTTTAATTTTGGTTTCGAGATAATTTTTGCATGAAAATAAATTGGTTTCCAAAGGGCACGTAGTACACCACGTGGTGGCTTTTCACATTTGGTTTATCACTTTCCTCTAAGATGTAAGTTGAACCACAAGTTAGTCTGGTAGAAGATTTCTCAAAAACACTTTTCGTGAATCTAAGAATGTCTACCCACACGACACACCATCTCTTCGCTACAAGGAAGTTGTGCTTTAGAAAAATTTCCCTCGGAGTTTATCGGATTGTGCTTTGCTTTGTTCTTTAAAAAGAGGATGTGAGTCGGTGCTGCGAAAGCCACTTGATTGGTCGACAAGACTTTTTCCATGCTATTTTTTAGGATATGAGCATCTATGGAGGGAAATCTTGTGAAATATCTAAAGGATATTAATGCGGAATTCAAGGGTTGATGAGAAAGATTGTCTTGACCTAATTAAAGATCTGGGATCAGATTCTTAGCTATTAGGTGTAGACATCTGGCAATCATTAACTCTGCATGGAGTCGGTGGTTCTCTCTCCTTGATGGCTATAAATTGGAGGCGACAACATGAAGAGGAGGTTCTTGAATTTTTCCTCTTGGAAAAACATTTATTTAGTTTTTCATAGTTATAGGAAGTATTTTAGTTAAAGTTTATAGAACATTGCTTCACTCTAGCATGTTATATCTATTCTTAACTCAAACCATTATCGGATTGGAATTTTACCCTTTTTTTAAAAGTTCATCTGATATTTAAAGTACGAGTTATTTGGGAGAAATATTTGAAATTGTGCATGATATGGCCTATGGCAATATTTCCTTCTTAATAGCTTCGTCTATAATAGAACACTATGTCTAGCTTAATCTAAATAGTTTGATTATTTCATTTCCATGTTGTATGTTTGCATCATAAAGTTATAATATATAGAATTTGGATTATGTCATTAGACTTCTTTTTTTTATTTAAGGGTTATTATTTATTCATGATATGCTAAAATAAGAGGAAGGGTTTATGTAGATTTTGATTGTTTCTTGTTAACTCTTGAAACATCTATGTTTGGTTAGATCTTGATGAAAACTTCTTGTAGGTAGATTAAATGACTACACTATGATTGTATCTATTCTATGTTGCTCATTCTCTTCCCAAAAATGAAGGGTTGTGGTATTTTTTTGTGTATCATACCATTCATATAAAAGAAATTGTTTAAAAAAAAAAAAAATAGTTAGCAAATCACCACTTTCATGTTTTATGTTTACATTTCTTTCTACCCTTTTTCCCAAACTCAGAGAAGAAGATAGCTTTCTATAAAAATCCTAATTGGTATTTAGTGAGGTACATATTGTTACCCCACTCATTGAATTTACCATAAGACTATCAAAGAGGCACAATCTTTGATGATCAATAGTTCTTTTTCTGGCATGCCTAGTGGGACCTATTTTCCAAACACTTGATTAGAAATCAGAAATATCTCTTGAATTAGGCAAAGGAAAGAAATTGGAAGTTTCATGCCTAGAGTCCAAACAAGAGCATCTTCAAAGGGACATTTCAAGTACTCCCAATTACCCTCTTTAGTACCTAGGAGAAGAAAACTTATAGGCTTTATATCATCTATAAGAATTAGTAGAGCAAGGAGTAAGAGCCTAGAGTCTAGAGCCTTATCTACTCTGCTTGGAGGTCAAAGTTTCTAAATAAGATTACTAGTTTACCCAATTCATAGGAATATTTTCTCCATGGCTCACGTACCCCTCCTACTCCTATAAATTTTGTAACCTGGGACAATGATAGTCCGCTACAGCCACCTACTCCCCCAAAAATTTTGGCCCACCATACCCACTAATGCCCTCAAGGCTATTCTAAAATTCTTCGAAGAGGACTTTAAAACCACTTCTGAGAACCTCCAAGATGTAGTGGAAGTATGTAGAGTACACAATATAGTAGAGGCAATCATTTCTATTAGATTGTTGGTGACCTCTTTTAAAGGGAAGGCTCAGGATTGGTATTGATCTCTGACTTTTGGTTCTATCAGCTCATGGGATGATCTTAGAGAAAATTTGTTTGAATTCTTTTTAGAGAAAGGAGATCGTTATTCACTACTACATCAATTGATCACCATCAAGAGAGATTCACAAGAGGTAATGAGAAAATTCAACACCAGGTTTAACAAGACCTGGTAGAGGATCCGAGTGACTGCCCAACCTTAAGTTGTGATGGTGTTCATGTTATACCTGATGGCTATCAATTTGATATTATGGTGATGATAATTTCCATGGGAGGAGATATCTTACCCAATGCATACGAGTTGGTGGTATGTGTGGAAAATAGTTTGATAGATTTTGGGAAGCTTCCACCATGACCTTTGATGCCTATTTTTATGGAAATTTTAGGTGCACCTCAATAGGAAGTTGCTCTAAGCACTTCCGTGACACAAGTGATAGTTTTGGGTCCACCCCAATCCATGTATGTATACCCCACCACACAACCAAGAACACTTCCTCTATAGAATCATACATCAACAAAATGAAGACTCTAATGCGGTCCTTTGTTAACAAATTAGTCCTTATTAAGCAGCAACAAGTGGCCCCTCTAAAGCAAGCTAGTCAAACCTATTAGGGAGGAAGGCCATTCTATCAGTTGAGCACATATTAAGGACCCTTGAATCAAGGAGATCCACTAACTAGATAGTTTAGGTCACCATGTCATTACAGAAAATCAAGGACAACCAAAGTAAAGAGTTGATCCTAGGCCAGAACAACATGGAAGTTGACAAAAATGCATGGTGCTTTCCTTGCAACGATAGCCATCTACCTCAAAATTTTCTGAGGGGAAATATGCAAAAAAAGATAGCAAAACATAGAAGCAAAGGGATGATTCTGAATGTGAAAGGATACAAATCATCTAAAATGGAGAATGCCCACTTCAGGGTATAAATGCAAGGGATGTCCGTAGAGAAAGAGTTGGATATCTCGCCTGATCAAGTGCTTTTTTCCTGGATGGAGGAAGAATATGGAGTATTTGCAAGTGAAGCTTTGATGACCAGTACTCCACAAGTACAGTTGGACTACAACACTAGATCCAAGAGAAGGCTCATAGGAGAGTACATGCCACAAGCTCTACCTCATCCTCAACTATTCCAACCACCATCATAGGAAAAACATTTCCTGCAATCAACTGTTCAACAGACTCAGTAGCAACGGATTCCACTATTGCCCAAAAAACTATTAGATAAGGTGCCAAAACCATTCACGATGAACCATTTTCCTCTAAAGTTGAGGGAGATTCTACCATTTAGGTCGAAGGTCCCACTGGTCGGAATGCTCAATGTGGTGGAGCAACTAAAGAAGGCACCTACCAATGTGTCTCTATGGGATGTTACATTTATTCTCGAGAAAAAGTCGTTGCTCTGAGAAGCATTGAAAAATGAGGAACAAAGGTCGTAGACGGATGTAGTTCCACTATGTAATCAAAGTAAAGATAAAATACTTGTGTCAAATCCTCAAGCACCAGAAGTTCCAGCTTATACAAATGACATGGGAGACACAAAAGAGAAAGAGGTAAGTAAGCCAAATCTCATGCCCTTCTTTTTAGCATTAATTATGGGAGATAAACTTTTGCACAATAATATGATAGATTCAGGAGCCAATAAAATGGTCATGCCGAAGCAAGTAGTTGATGCCTTAATGCTTAAGTATGAGCCCCTTGAGAAAGGAATCATGTAGTTGGAAGAAAAGAAGGTTTTGATAGTTGGTTGGATAAAAGATCTATCTTTTACCCTCTTTTTATGCCCAAGCCAGATAGTCTCAGAAGAAGTAGTGGTGATAGATATTCCCCTAGGTCTTTGGGATGTGTCTTTCAAAAGATTTCACTACAAAGCTGGGTGGATACCTAGCACTGGACTGGTCCCATATAATATTAAGAACTAAGCATGGGGTGAAGATGGAAATCCTCTCAGAATATTTGCACCTCGAACATGTAAAGGACAATGTAATCCTACGTTTTGAAGTAGTGCATACCTCATTCTCATGATAGGAGGGATATTGTGTGGAGATGCTAGAAGATGAAGAAGACACAAGTGAGCGGACTCCTAAAGAAGAGGTTCTCCTCAACCAGTTCATTGACTCCAACCCATTCAGTAATTTACATGCCATGTGATTGGGAACGTACATCATCTTCGATAATGACCTAGTCTATCTAAAACTGATCAAGGATCGAGAAGGATATGATGATCTGATAGATAATCATCTATGGACCCTGTACTTTGATGGTACTAAATGTAAAGCTAGTTCTAGAGAAGGATTCCAATTACTGTCCCCAACACACTACTATATTTGACTCCAATTTCTGATGAATGTTTGTTGGAATATCGACAATATATTGTCAACATACCAACAAACCACTGAAATAATTTTTGTCGCTAATTTTTTGTTGCTTTCCAAACTAGCTTTAAAACATCAAAATCATCACACAATTTCATCAGTTATTGCCACTGAAAAGCGCCCTGGTGCTCATCAGAATATCGACGGACATTTTGTTGATCTAGTGATGAACCGTAGCCAGAACACAAGTGGTATGCCTTTTCCAAAGCATCGAATCAACAAAAAAAGTTCGTCGAACTTGCAATGAAATAGGAAAGTCATTACGAAGAAAGTCTCATTGGACATATTGCAAATTCGTGGGATGCTTTTTGGAGGTTCATCAAAAGCTTGATGAAATTTTGATGAATTATCGTGGCTATAGATGATACGGTGTTAAATCTCAGCCGCTACCCACCATCCTATGACCAACCCACCATAGAGTATTGAATGATTGCGATATCATGGGAAGGTGCCATCTATCACATTTGGAGAGGTCGAAGGAACATTATGAATGTTTTAATATATTAAATCAACCTTAATATATTAACTGGTGAGCTACTAAAGTGGATCTAAAATGCACATGCTTAAAATTGGCAGAGATGTTTTAATCTAAATAGAGAATGTGCTTGATATTTAAAGTCAAAGTTGTCAATCATCTGCATGAGCAAGTTTGCTAAAGATCAAGATCTACGATTGCCCGCTATCACGTGATCAAGAGTTGCAAGATGGTTAATGATCGCAATATCAAGGGAATGTTGACACGTGGATTTATTTGACAATGCAGGAGATGGTGGAGCTAGAAACATGAGTTGTAAGGGTTCCTGAGCTAGAATTTTTTGATTGGAAGAATTGTGGGCTATTTTCTACTATGGAAGTCAATGTCAGATTGACTAAAGCACAATCATTCGATGATCCATCCTAGATGAAGATCAATGATTAAGATTCAAACCTGCATCAAATGTGATTAGAGCCATTGTGAGGTGCGTGAGTGAGCAGTAATGGCGGATGAGACGTATTCCTGCATGTTTTGGTAGAATAAGAGGATTATGTCCTTGTTTTATTGTCACAAAAAGCATTCCAAGAACTTTGTAGAGTAGTTTTAAAGCCAATGAAGAAATCATGAGCTATTGCAATGAATAATTAGGGTTTCTGCAAGTTAAAAATTGGTAAGTTAAATTCTGCATTTCTTGGTGAAATTTTTAGCCTGAATTTAGGAGAATTTGTAGTGTAATTGTTGGTAAATTGTTAGAAATTGTATTAGGGTTGTAAGTGAAGTTGAAATTTGTTTGAAAATTGAAAATTACGTGTTTTTAATTTCGCATCCTTGAAAAGACCTAGTTTGTTCTAAAGTTTGTAATTCAAGTAGACCCTAGTTTGTCCAAAATGGCACCATCAAAGCACCACTCCAGCCAAATTGATTATTTGAAAAGGAACCTATATGATGACTTCTTGGACCAACTTCCATTGTTGACAACTGGCAAAAGAAAAGGGCAAGCCCTAATGCAAGGAAAAACCCTTGGAGAGGGGTTAATATATAATTACTTCAATATAATTGATGCTAAAGTTCCAATGAAGGGTTTGGAGATGTTCAGACTGTGTTTTGGACCAATGAATTTTCCCCAACCATTCTCAAATGGTTGGGTTTACGACATGGGAAAATTGGTGGTACCCAATGTGTTTCTAGATGTGGATTTTCTCAAGGCAATGGCTACAAGGTATGATCCTATCACACGGGTGGTCATAGATAATGATGGAAGGGTTTTACTGAGTATTAACAGAGAAGAATTCCAACAAATTTTTGATTTTTATGAACCTAGTGACTTCATAGTTCCTATTGAGCTTGAAAAGATGAAGCAGGAATATGAGAAAAGTAAGCCTCTTTAGAGTTAATATGCTCCCATTGGCTAAGGTAGGAGGTTCAATAATTCATATTAACCCTAATGATAAGAAGCCTTTCAAGATAGATATTTTTTCCAAACACTTCCTAGCTAACTTTTACTCACTATGTCAAATATTGGGATTTAGACCTAGCACTGTGATGCCAATAGAATTCATGTTCATGGGGGTGCAAATATAACATCAAAATTTCTTTGTAGTTTATGATTTTTCTCCTTTCCTAGCCCATAAAATACACAAAGGGTTTGTGAAGCTACAACAAAATGATACAAGAACACCTTTCTACTGGTATTTTGTGCTCATGCATATATTTTTGTTCAAGAATCTGGTTTTTTCTCTAAGAAGATGAAACTGAATAGATTTGGATATGGAGAAAGGTTTCCAATACAAATTTGGATTGTTGACCTTTCATATAACATAAAAAGTTCTAATTATGTATAGTTTGATAACTGTTTTGCATCAATATTAAGAGAAAGGTTGACAATAAATCCACCCAGGGTTCCTATGGAATTGCATGATTTTCTTAGGCCCAAGGAGAAGAGGCCTGATTTGAAGTTTTGCCACAACTGGGGAGATATCATCCCATATCCAGTCAGTATTGTTTTGAGAGTGTATGATTTGAAGTTCGTACAAACCTACTGGTTCGACCGAACCAATAAGGATTTCACACAAACCAGGGTTCAAGTGAACCCCTTTGAATCTTGGCCGCCAAAAACAAACACAAAATTCATTGGAAAGGGGTTCGAGCGAACCCCTTTGAAGTGGTTTGCTCGAAACCCTATGGATTCATACGCACCCCCCTTATCCCTCACCCCCCATAAGACACAAAAAAAACCTAAATTTTGGCACTTCAGAGCTCGAGTTGAGGATGAAAATGGAGGAATCTTCACAAACCAAACTGGAATCAAGTAGTCCTCAGATGAGCTATCCATGGAATATAATTTAAATATGTTTTGGTTTTATTATGTATTTGTTTTTTTAGTTTTATTAAACATAGGTTTTTAATCAAAAATGAAGGTCTATGTTCTACACATGTGGAAAAATAGAAGATTATCAAAAAAAAAATTGAAAAATATGAGTGCATCAGATATTGAATTCCTTGATCCAACAAAAAAAATAAAATTTAATTTTGATATATATAAAAAATGTTATGCGTTATACGGTCGCGCTATGTTTGAATTGTAATTGGTTTGACTTCAAAAATTGATTAAAAAAAAAATATTCAATAAAAAACTACTAACCAAGTGGAAGCACTAGATATCGAAGTTACAAATCTAAATTCTAAAGAATTAGAATTTTATCCTTCATGGAAAAAGAGTTATACATTATACAGTGTGCGTCACTTTTTAAAAATGCTATTTTCTGAATAAAACTAGTTTTCATGGGAGATGAAAAAAGAAGTGCAATCTGATTCTAAAAATTTTGAAAAAAATATTTTTAGAATCTACAGACAAAATGTGATGATACTCTAGTTTGAATCATCTACAAATTCCTCACGGTTTAGCTGCTATAGGTGCCCGAATGTGAAGACTTAGTTAAAAATAATAATTTCAGTGTCCAGTTTGACCAAAAATTGTAAACCACTATTGTGGGATCACCTCAGAGCAGGATTAAACTGCTAATAGTTAATTAACTAACTGTTGCAGTAATAATAATTTCAAGTTTTGTTTTATAGTGGCAGTTTAAATATGAGGGATTTTGAAGATTCACATCTATATCAAATCATCCTCAACAAGCATATGGAAAAGAACAAGAAGATTCTCCAAAGGGAATATCAATTGTAACTAAATTTTGAGATGTCACTAAGTGGTCCAATTGGCTGGTGACATGTGTACTTTCTGACCCAATGCTTGTTTTCTCCTTCATTTTCTATACGAAGGATTTCAATGATAGAAGTATGGGTTAGCAAGTTAGAAAATTTTGGTCGAGTCTAGGTGAAGTTACAGAACAATCATAAATTGTGATAGTTACAGAGGAAATGCAAATTAAGTTTCAAGTCATTTTTGTTATATTTTTTGAATTCATGGAGATATAATGTTGTATAATAGTACTAGCATTTGAATCATATTGATAAATTCAAGCTCATGTCTCTCCTGTGTACAAGCATATTTGAATTTTGAATAAAGTGATCAAGGGTTATTTTGTTCATCTCATTTTCGTGGTGTGTGCAATTCTTATTTTAGCTTTGATTCAAAGAATTAATTAAAATGCTTAAATGATATTGTAGGTTGATACGTTATGTACAAGGATAAGATAAGTAGTATTGAGTTAGTGTTGCATATTGTTGATATTGTAAGGCGATATTATCAAAGATCTTATATGCTACAGGTTGAATCTATTGTAAACCCTTAGGTATTTTTGAATTTGACTCCTTCAATGGAAATAAGGCACTGATCTAAGTTGCATCTATTCTTTGTGGTTCACATAGAGCTTGCTACAAATTGAAAATTAATGAATATCTTTTACTTTGAAGTATTGTTGTGATTATCTCATGCTCCAAATGGTTGATAATTATTGATGAACAACCAATTCTATTCAGTTTTATCTCATTCTGTTGAGCTATTGAGTGAGATTATTTGTTATTGTTAATGTTGTCTATAATTATGGTGAAGAGGTTATAAACACATTAAGGGATCATCCTCCTGGGTATTGCAGAGCCCAAAGTTTAGGAGGTCCTTAAAATCCTCGTCAGTTGGTCCAAGTCCTTTGAGCTACCCTTAATTGGAATTGGCAATTCCATAGGTAGATTAGAAGATCAACCTCATTGTAGTAAAACAAACCAACAGACAACACTTCACAACACTTTTTATCATCACACTGATTTCATCACATGCAACCATCCATTAATGATGACACTTACAAAAATCTCTATTGTTTTGACATCAATGGCAGCACCTACAAAAGGAAAAAAAAGTGGATTTTGATCTAAGGTAAGGCTAAGATTGAAGGAGGTTTCAATCTAAAGGGCTTTAATCAAATGATGGTTTTATCTAATCCCAGCTTCTATTTATAAACAACCCAAAATATCCCTTTCTCACCATTCTAGTGTAGTGATTTTCTCATGCATGAAAAGTGATTCAATATAGGCCCCCTTAGATTAAAGCCCCTTGCATAGTACCTATGTGGTAACATTTCCCCTCCAAACCACATGGAATAATTTCCTTAAACTAAATATTTTAATTTGGATCATATTTTGTGGGATGAAACAAAATTCAATACCATCGACCTAACAATGCTTCATTAGCGGAACCCCCATCACAATCCCATTGATGTCCCGATGAAAATAGCTCACAACCTAGTATCGGTGTAACTGTGAACCCCAATCCTATACCTACACAAACACATCAAACAAACACATAGTTAGGTTCATATGCAAGTAACAACAAGGATTCCCCATGAAATTCATTAGCAATGCTCAAAATAGGAAAATATGAAGAACAAGAGAAGAAAGTAAATAAATCCTAATTAAGCATGCAAATCCTCAATCCCATGGGGGAATTGGTGCCAATTATGTGTAGAAATTGGCCCTTTCCCAACTCCTTTGTAATCTTTGATGATTTGATCCACTTGATGGTGAAGAACAATAATGAACTCCTTGAAAAAACCTACAATAACCTAGCTATGGTAATGGAAAATACTCAAGAAATGATATAAAATTGCTTTAATGTGGATATAACTTTCAATTCAAATTGTGGATGAAATGAAGTATAGTAGACTTGCTTGGATTGTGGATGATATTGCAATAGAGGAGGCCTCTATTTATAGATTTTAAGAATGGAAGATTGAAGGATTTGTATGAATGTGGGACAAAAGACCAACCAATGAGAACATGCCACTTGTCCACATGTGACTAGAGAAGGAATGAGCACATTTTGGTCAATGTGCATTATAAATGCTATGAGATTCAAATTTGAAATTTGAAAGTGACATGTTTAGAGGGAAGGGAAATGGAGTTAATGTCACTTGGCTCAAGGCCAAGGACATGTAAGAGGCCTTAAATGTCTTGTTGGAATTACCCATCCCCTTTTGGAGGGATTTTTGAATTGGAAGAATATTCCACAAAAGATGCCCTTTTGAATAGAAATTGATGAATTAATAAATCAAATAAATTGATTTATTGTGCAAGTTGTAAAATCTAGAGGATTACAGTGATTTGGATTAAATTAATCAAGGTTTGATCAATTTAATAGGAAATTAGATGATGTGACAAATTTGATTCACATTTTATGATTTATTTAAATCAAAGTTGAGAGGAATAATGATTTAGACTTAATTAAATAAGAATTGATTTATTTAACTAAGTAGCATGATGTTAGATTAAATCAAACAGAGATTAATTTATTTAATTTAAGGGGATGACTTTAGGGATTTAATTAAATAAAATTAATTATTTAATCAAATAGAGACATAGGGTTAATTAACTCAAATTATTTAATTTAGTTAATAGGAGAGAATGACTTAATCAGGTAAATAATGATTTATTCAATTAAGGAATGAAAAGTGATGACAAGTTAAGAATATGATTCAGGAAGAAATGACGTTAGTAATCAGGATCAAGTGTGTTGGTATATTTTCCATGTCTACATTTTTCCCCTCTTTGAAGCAATGCACTTGTTGCGTTGGTTCAAACTATAAACTGTTGTGATCAAAGTTCAAAAAAAATCATTTTTTTTGGATGTTCCACTCTTGCCCCAATGAGAACGATTATGCTGGTATATTGCCCCCTCGAGAGATCGAGCAAAATTTTTTAAGTTTCCAATCGAGATCACAATAAAATGTGAGAGGAGTGGTTCTATGTATGGGAGGATGAAAGATAATTCTTTGATGTACACAATTGTGATGATGTATAGACAGTCATCGACCATGGGTAGCCTCGTGTATATTTTGAGATCTCACACCTACTTTAGATAGAAATGTTAGTAAAGATAGAAGAATAAGATGAATAAGATGATGAAAGGAGGATCCACAAGCCTACACTATGATGATGATGATTCTCTTACCAGGAGATGGTATTTTCAAAGGGTCAATTACTTTATGTTTGATAACACACGTAGGTACGATGCATCGAGGTATGAAGAACCAAGATGGCGTGGTACCTAGTGTGATGGACTTTGATATTTCAATTAGATATGAGTATTCTTGTTCACACTTGACATATGAAACCTTATTCAAACTGTAGTTCCAATATTCTAAACATCTCAGACCAAAACATAGAAAAGAAATCCTTTCCATGTGGTCAACAAGATACTTAAAACACCTTCCATGCAAACCAAACAAAGCAGCATGACGAAGTTATTTTATAAGAACATCCAACAAGCACAATAGACAAAAAGATAATGATCGTTGCCCCATTCATTTCTCTCTAAGCTTGTTTTGATTAGGCATCATCGAGAGGTCCTTAGAATGAGCACAATAAGATAAATCCAAAGAAAGGATAAAGTAAACAAACAAGCTAATGTTCTTCATACTACTAGCCAAGACTAAAATATAGTGTGATACCTAATGTTGATGTCCATCATGGGAATGATACATCCTATGACATGTTGTGATCAAGGTTTGATGAGATTGATTGGATGATAAGCTATTGATATTCTGAGTTGATCAACTTTCTTGTTTACTGACCTAGACTTTGAAACTTCTGATGATTAGGGTGTTCACTTTGGAACCTGCTAGACTTGCTTCTGACTAACTCACCAAAGGATGAAGTTGATGATTGATTTATTATGGGTGAGATTATTTCAAGTGAAAGCGAGATGAGACAGATGCATCATTTTTGGGTTTTTCAATTTTTTGGATGTTTATGGTGTTTTTGAAATGTTTTGAAGCTGTTTCTGGAATTTTGAGATGTTTTTCAAATGTTTTTGGTATTTTCAAGATTTTAACCAAGAGACTAATTTAAAGACCTATCCTAGGGGTCCCGGGAGTTGATCAATAGATTAGCCTTGCCTATGTTATACATGCAGAGACCATGTAGTTTGACTGACAAAAAACTTGACTCAAAGATGAGAAAGATGGGAAAAAAGATTGTCATTGCAATAGACGCCTAAAGGATTGGCCTAAGGTGTGTCTTGGGGGATGATAAAAGATCAACCTTACCTACGTTCAAGCTCAGAGACAACATAGTTCGGATAGATGAAAGACTGCACTGACTTGATTTTTTCATTTTTTGATGTTTTTGGATTTTTGATATTTTTTGAATGTTTTTGAATTTTTTATGTTTTCTGAATGTTTTGGATTTTTGCATGATTTTGACGATTTGGATATGGATAGTGATGATACCAATGATCTTTTTGTGGATTATTTTGAAAACCAACCTAGGTTTTGATTGATTATATTGATGGATTTGATGATGATAACATTGTTCAAGATACACAATAATGCAAGGATAGTGTTAACCAACACAAGGATTGGGAAGGATATCTTGAGATAATGATGGATTGGTTGGATTTGATTGATCAGGATTTTGAAGCTTGGCTTGGAACAAAATTGTTTTCAATGATTTGATGTGATGCTGAAGTACACATTAGATGCAACTGATATTGATTTTGGATTGATGTTTGATGAAAGATAAAGCTTGATAAGGAACATCTTTTCATCAAAATATGCCATGGGCTAGTGATTTGGATTTTGGCTCACAAATTCTTTGACCAATTTGATTTTATGTCTACCAATATTCAGATCACCATGTATAAGTTAGAGGATATAGATCAAGATTTATTCCCGAAGCAAGATGTAAATATATTCCCCCAGTGTCTAGCAATGTATGGACGACCATGGGTGGATTCTTGGATAGATAGATGGATGGATGGGTATGGTAAGCATGCAAAGGATGCCAAGGATTATCTTGTGATATGATAAGGGGTTCAGGTAGTGGATGTACATTTGGATAGTGGTTCATGGCTTAGATAATATTGGATAGGATAGGATCAATTAAAATGACCCATGTCAATATGTTTACTATAAGCAAGTATAAAGTGTGCACCAAATTTTCATCAAGATTAAGATAACTTGGAGTATGGATGCAGATGGATGAAAATGGATTGGATAAATGGTTCATTGATGAATGGATTTTGTATGGATGGAATGTTGGCTTTATTATGGATGTGATAAGATGATTTCTCTTGAAATAGTGCACGTAGATGCTTGATTATACAAATGATGTCTGTTTTCCAGGTTTTCATCATGGTACCTATCCAAAGTGCCACCGAAGTGGTTTTCACTAGAGGATGATGTTTCTCTTTATTGTTTTCAATCTTTTTTTTTTATTTTTTTTATTTTATAATTTTGATTTTTTTTTTCTATGAAATATTTTAATCTCATGTTGAATCACCTGGTGATCTTGATGTAGACACCTTTGTCATAATGTGCCATTGATATCCTTCTTGAAGAATTTTATTTGCCAAAATATGTGCACTTGAAAGAAGCTTTCAATATTTTTTATCTTCTTTGTTGATATTGGAGTTAACTCTGTCTTTGTGCGCACATCATGATAGAGTGCCTTCTGAATCCTTATGATGAAAGGTGACTTCCAATACATGGTCAATGTGAGAATTGGATATCATGCGTGGAGGAATGGATGGAGTTGTGTGTTTAGGAATATAAGATGGATTGGTTGACAGTTTGGAACCTTTGACTCTCCAAACTTGGGAAGATGAACAATGATGGGTGGACATGGAAGTGTGCATGGAATGAGGACCAAAAACTCGATACACTTTGTATGTCGCTTGAGAAGCATGTTTTTTCCTTTGTGGACATCTTTAATGGATACTTTTCCCTTTTTTATTTTCCCCCATAGTTTCTTTGACTAATGGAGTTTGATAGGGATCATATTTCTTTGTATTTTTTGGTATCCATATGTATTTGATTTGTTCGATATGCTTCTTAGCTTCTTTTACTTTAATAATGTTCTGTGTACTTTGATTCAAAACCTTATTTTGATGTTGGTCCCAATTCGTGGATGGTGTGATGGGTGGATGAAGATTCATGATGTGGATGGTTGTAGTATTGTCATTGGTTTCATCATAAGGATTCTTTGTTCTTCCTATGTTGACATTTTCTTGAGATGAAGTTGCCCCCAGTTTTATAGAGGTATCACTTACATGTTTAGATCCCTTAATTTTTGAATAACCAAGACCTTGATGCTTAGGATTGCCAAAAATCTGCACTGGTTCTAAATACCCTATTCATGTAGGCCTAATCCTATGCCTTGATAATTCATCTATTGAAATTTTTTACTTGCAATAGGATATGATTTACCTTGGAAACAAGGTGCTAATCCTTCTTTGTTCTATCGTGGATCTTCAAAGGTGATATATTGTTCACTGATAAAATAAATTTCCCTAAAAAAGGTAAGTGATCCAACTTTATAAGTGATAGGATCCTCCATATGTGGGATGACTTCCTGATTGATATATTTAGCTTGATCTTGTGAAATATCATATTTTAATGCTTCTTCAAGAGGTGTTGATGATCCACCATCCACATAAAAGACTTCCTCATGACTCACTTCATAGGATATTTCTGATTTTTAACTTTTGTAGGAGCCTTCTTCATGATTCATTTATGATACGTCTCTATATTTTTCCATAGCTTGGTCATGTGTACAAATGTTAAGAGTAGGAGACTCTTGTTCCTTGGTAATGATGTTAAGAGTATGAGAATCTTGTTTTGAATGAAGATCATCTACATGTACATCTAAAGAAAGCATTTCATGGGTAGATAGAGGAGTATGTGCTATGTGTATGTGATCATCTCATATAGATAGGAGAGTGTCCATTATATCATTGTAGTAGATTGGAGATACAAATTCATGATCTCGAATGATTCCAGAATTTCTTTCGACATGTCTTGGATCAAGTTCTTGACATGAGTCAGTTTCAAAGGATGGATTTCTTACAAAGGGTTCTTGAATATCTTTATTAGGAATGGGAAGTGGCTCGATATCCTCTTGATCTTTGAGTGGCATTGGATCAAACATTGAGTTGGGGACCCCTTTAGTATCTGTAACCATGAGGTCAAAGGATGTCAATATGTCTTGGGAAGGACCATTGCTAGACCTTGGTGATAGATGTTGATCATGCTTTGGAATAAATTCTTGAGATATGTCCTCTAACTCATTAGGTGATGTAGAGAAATTTTCAACATGATCCTTGGTCGAAGGATCTTGATCATCATTTTCAACGATTTTGGTGGGAGCTTGTTGCAAGCTCTATTGCATGAGTAAGGTTTGTTGATATGCCTATATTTGTTGTGCCAACAATACTTGTTGTTGGTATTTTTACTATTGTGCCAACAAAGCTTTTTGTTGGGCTAGTAATCGGTTAGCTTTTCATTGCACTTGATACTGTTGTAGGCCTTGTTGAAATTCTTGTGCAATTTGAGCAGCTCGCAATTATGCTTGGTATTGAGCTTGCACTTACACTTTATGAGCTTGGTGTTGGGCTTGAGCTTGAGCCTGTGCTTGTTGAGTTGCTTGCAACGTGATACTAGATGAATTGGTCATGTTGTGCTTTGGTGGTAATGGTGGTGGATTGGGAATGGTGTTGACCATTATGATGAAAGGAGTGGTTGTATTGATAATCGGGATTTGAGTTATTGCTGGTGTGATTGAGGTTTTTGGTCCTTGGGACACTTGAGGAATGGTAGATGTGTTAATCATTGGGGTTGCTTGGATGGTCGCCATCTATTGTTGTGATATCAATGACACATCTAGATGATTTATGATGCTTTGGTTTATGATTGGAGTGTTGCTCGGATTTGGTTGATTGATGGTTGGTAAGGGGGAAGGATCATCCCTTGATTGTTTGGTTGATAAATTTGTAAGTTTTGAATTTGATTTAAATCTACCATAGGAAAAGATTTTCCAAAATTTAGATTGAGAAAACTCACATTTGTTGTACCATTGATGTTTGTAGGAGATAATGATCCCATGTATGGATTGTACAATGCAAGTTTTGAAAATCAATTGGCATTGTAAGGCCCCTATAGTTTGGTTGACTTGGATTACTCATGATGGATGAATCAAGTTTATATTCCATGTTCCTCTTGTGTTTTGAACTTGTTGACCTCTTAGGGGTTTAGGACCAATCATGAGATGAAGGATGAAAGGGATGAATGATATGGGTGTTTAAACTTTTAGGAACTTTGGATCAATGCTAGACTTTAGGACTTAATTTTATTTTATTTTGATTAAGGATAGTTTGACTAAGTGTGTTAAGTCAAACAAGGTGATTTTGGATAATGAACTTGTAAATTCTAGGAATTTGTGTTATCCTAGAGTAAACTCGTACACAAGGGGATAATTTTACTAAGTGTGTTAAGTCAAACAAGATGATTTTGATTTTGCCTAGAAGTCTAGAATGAATGATGTTTTTAAAGTTTCCAAGATTTTGTTAATGAGATGATAGTTGATTTTGTTTGAGATGGATAAAATGATTGGTTTGATCCTAAATGAACCTAATAGGACTTGCTTACAAGACCAAGGTAATGAAGAGCATGCTTTTCCCTAAGAGAAGTTCAAACCAAAAGACCATTATTTGCATGGAAAACCATATGACCAAAAGATACCAAGCACATGTGTGGAGTCCAATTGATCTTTTATCTTGCTTAGAATTGATTCTTTTTACCAAAAACACTTTCTTGATTATGTTTCAAAATAAATGTCTAATGTCCTACTTTCTTTTCATCCCACAAGGTCCCTTATGTGGAAATCAAGAAAATCAAGGAAACGGTTCCCTAATGTTGACTTTAGTGAGAGAAAATTGTGATTAAGTCCAAATACTTAGAAGCCTCTAAGGATGAAATCCCTAGGGAAAGCATGAGAACTTGAATTCATCAAAGGTATTTTCTTCCTCTAAAGGGTTTGAAATTTTAAAGATCTTGGTGAATGTTGGTTTTCCAATGTATTAGATCCAAGAAAAGTGTTTTGATTCCAAGAACATGCACAACCCTAAGATGAAGAGACAATATTTGTTGGGATCCCACTTGGATAAATCCAACTGCGCATATTTAGTACAGATGATTAGATGCTTGACTATATAGACTACCCCTTATAATGCACTCGCTTCTCGGGTCAGCCAAGCATCAGTACCCATTAATCTCTCATGGCATACTTTTCATCTCTACAATAGAATCGCATGTATATGTGGGGCGGCTTCAAAGGACATGACCGTTTGCACCAAAAAATAAAAAGGATTTTGGCCTTTTCTAAACAAGGGGTTTTATTGTGGGAATTCCATTAATGGGGGACTATCCATGTGACGAGAGACCATTGTTGCCCTTCTCATTGGAATAATCCTCGTGATATTGGCCTCTGTTCCAATATCCACACTTATATCCTGGGTGAAAGTCGCTTGGCTTTAGCATGTTCCCATGGCTGATTACTTTTTCCCACAAGGCAGGCCCTCTAAGATAAACAAAAATGAACAAGCATATCCCATATTTCAATCGACCTTCATTGAAAAACAAAGGGAGAACACTCGCAATATGCCAGACTCACACTCACAAGATTGGTTCAATTTTTAAGTACCCAAATTGAAATGTGGAAGCAATATTTTATGCAACTTAATGTCACCAAAAATACTTTTGATTCTCAAGATCGTCGTGAAGCGCGAGAGAAGCACATACACCTTTTTAAATAAAATTACATTTGCAAAAAAGATTACAAGACACAAAAGCACATGTTCATTTTTAATCCTTCAAAGCAATAGTGAATTTTTTTTAAGCACCAAAGGAAATATGAAATTTTCCTAGTTCAATTGTTAATCTTTAAACAAAATCTAGTGAGTTTCTCTAAAGTTATTTTTAAGCGCTTTGTAAAATTGAAAGCTTTTGTAGTGTTCTTTTTAGAGCCCAAAAGAAATGTAGTGTTTCCTAAAAGCATGAAGTTAACAAATCCTTAGAAAGGGATTATAAGTTCTCCCAAAGTGTTTAAAAACACTTAATACAATGAGATAATAAAATCACAAAGAACCCTTGGCCTTCATTTTCCTTCCTTCACTTTTGATCAAGAAATTTCCCTTTTTGGCAGGTTTCAACAATTGTCAGATTTTGCCATTTTTGGTAATTTCGCATGCATAACTTTGAGAATCCTATTTTTTTCCAAAAACTTTATAAAACTAAAATAGGATGAATTTCCAACTAAATTCTAAATTCAAAACATGAGTTTCGAGTTATTAACAAAAATGATTTTTTAAAAACTAGAAAAAAACACTAAATTGTCATTTTGAGGGCCAAGATGATAGTTTCAAGCCTCGAAAATGTGCCAAAATGGCCACCAATCTACTCATCATTAGTCAGAAATCCACATGCCACCTCATAACGAAACCGCCTATAAAATTTCAGCCAAAACCCACATCTGAGTCAAAAGTTATGACTTGGGGAAGTTCCTACATCACAAAATGTTAAAAAAAATCAGAAATTTGTCTTTTACCCAACTCCAGCGGTGCAATCCGTGGGTGTGGCACAGTTTGAGAAAGCCAACAGCACAATATAGCATCATTGATGACTGAAAGCGGTGCTTTGCAGAAAAATAGTGACCGCGATTGCAGCGTTGTTTAGCAAGCAGGGTAGTTTGGAATTTGGAAAAACTCATAGTCGAGTTTGAAATTTGATTTTTTCGAGCGCAAAGACTCCATCATCGGACTTTACAATTTAGGAGTGGTGTAATATAGCGTCGTTCAACTAGTAGTGGTGCAGTTTGGTGCTGCTAGACTGTGAGCAGTGCAGTTTCTTGTGAGCTGCAAAAAAAACACAAAAAACATAGATTTTTTCAAAAAACGTGATGAAATCCTTCAAATTCACCCTCCTTCTAGTGCCAAAATATGAACCCCAATCCTATACTTGCACAAACACATAGTTAGGTTCATATGCAAGTAAGAACAATGATTCCCCATGAAATTCATTAGCAATGCTCAAAATAGGAAAATATGAAGAACAAGACAAGAAAGTAAATAAATCTTAATTAAGCATGCAAATCCTCAATCCCATGGGGGAATTGGTGCCAATTATGTGTAAAAAAATTCCCTTTCCCAACTCCTTTGCAATTTTTGATGATTTGATCCACTTGATGGTGAAGAACAATGATGAACTCCTTGAGAAAACCTACAATAACCTAGCTATGGTAATGGCAAATACTCAAGAAATGATATAAAATTGCTTTAATGTGAAGATAATAACTTTGCATTCAAATTGTGGATGAAATGAAGTATAATAGACTTGCTTGGATTGTGGATGATATTGCAATAGAGGAGGCCTCTATTTATAGATTTTAAGATTGGAAGATTGAAGAATTTGGATGAATGTGGGACAAAAGACCAACCAATGAGAAGAGGCCACTTGTCCACATGTGATTGGAGGAGGAATGAGCACATTTTGGTCAATGTGCATGATAAATGCTATGAGATTCAAATTTAAAATTTGAAAGTGACATGTTTAGAGGGAAGGGAAATGGAATTAATGTCACTTGGCTCAAGGCCAAGGACATGTAAGAGGCCTTAAATGCCTTGTTGGAAGTACCCATCCCCTTTTGGAGGGATTTTTGAATTGGAAGAATATTCCATAAAAGATGCCCTTTGAATGGAAATTGATGAATTAATAAATCAAATAAATTGATTTATTGTGCAAGTTACAAAATCTAGAGGATTGGAGTGATTTGGATTAAATTAATCAAGGTTTGATCAATTTAATAGGAAATTAGATGATGTGACAAATTTGATTCACATTTTATGATTTATTTAAATCAAAGTTGAGAGGAATAATGATTGACTTAATTAAATAAGAATTGATTTATTTAACTAAGGAGCACTATGTTAGATTAAATCAAATAGAGATTAATTTATTTAATTTAAGGGGATGACTTTAGGGATTTAATTAAATAAAATTAATTATTTAATCAAATAGAGACATAGAGTTAATTAAATAAAATTATTTAATTTAATTAATAGGAGAGAATGACTTAATCAGATAAATAATGATTTATTTAATTAAGGGATGAAAAGTGATGACAAGTTAAGAAGATGATTCAGGAAGAAATGACGTTAGTAATCAAGATCAAGTGTGTCGGTATATTTTCCATGTCTACAGTAACAATACTCTATCAGGCTAACTCCTAAGGTGCTCTGCCGATATACCGATGGAGTCGAGTTGTCAAATAAAGTAACCATGAATTATAACCATGGGCATGAATTATCAAATGCATAAAGTATATCAGGGGAACTATGGTGCATTGGGGAAACATTATCTAACATCCCACCGATAGAATGAAGGATAGGTGTCCATCGGTGGAGAGGGTGGCTATCGGTGAATTAAATGTCTTAGGTCTACAAGTTGCAAATTCTTAACCATTGATCTTTCAAAATCTAACAGTTATAGGGGGATTCTGGAGGTTTAAGTTGGAAAGCCCATCGATTACCTTTTAAATCGGATGATTGTGAGTTGATTTCGTGACCTAATACGTATGTGCCTTTTCAAAGGCTTATTGAGGCCCAAAATTTGTTTTGGGCCACATGATTAGGGTTGGGCACTATATAAACCACTACTATCACAACTATTGAAAAATGCTCAAGTATTGGGTCCTCTCCCCTAGATTAAATTAAGGAAAACATTATTGTAAACACAATATGTATAGAAGAATATGAATGTAAAGGAAAATGGATATTATAAAAACATAAATTTAAATAAAAGTAGTGTGAGCAAAAAATAAATCTAAATTGGTCTTGAACAAATAAAATCATACCCAATTAACATTAAGTTATACTGACCTTGTATTCATTGTCATTGTCAATTTTGAAGGTCACTTTGATGCCTTCTGCAGAAAATCTTTGGCCACAACGCAAGAGAAGGTGGGAAAACCAAGTGTATATTGATGACTTCCTAACAATCAAAAAGAAACAAGCAACTAGTCAACCCTATTAGAACATAATAATATTATTAATTGATTTTATTTGTTTTACTGGCTAATGGATAGTGGACCTAGTTCTCTTGAATTGAGATACTACTAAGATGTGTTGACTGGTGATTTTAGACTACCAATATTCTACTCCAATCTTTATAAGTTACTTTTGTCTTAAATATATTCAAGATAACTCTGCAAAAAAATTCCCTGATCTCTTAGAAATTATGCAGATTATTTTGTTAATAATTCTCCATTTTGATATTTTTTTTCAAAAATTCATAGAAAGATATGTAATGCCATATTTGAAACTTACATATTTTAATTTTACTAGTTCTGTAATTATAGGATATGATTCCAACAATTACGAAACACATTGGAAATATGTTGGATGAATGAAGTAAACTATGCAATTAGCAGGTGTAAAGACAAATTCCTTAACCCTTGCCAACATCCTTCTCACCTGTTCTAAGACATGTGCTTTGGAACAGGACATGAAAATCCATCTAAGTATAATGAAAAGGAGATTTTTGTCAGATATTATATTACAGTAGGTTGAATGAATGTAAGTAGAGAAATTTTTTCATACCTACAGATGATACAAAATTTCATGGTTAAGTGGAAGCCTCCCATCAACAAAATTATCCAAATATCCATGTATCTATCTCAATCGAGCCTCTAAACCCTTCAGAGCTGTCAAATTTTCCACTAGCTATTATGCACAAAAGTTAAATTTTAGAGTTATGTCACTACTAAAAACAAAAGAAATAGAGCTTTGAAACCAAATCCACACACAACACAATGCTCATAGTGAAAAATTAGCACTTTCTTTCATCTTTGCATATTGGTTTGATGCTTCAAATGATGCATTTCTTATATTGAAAAGTTTACCTTATTGAGTTTCTCTTTGTTTTGAGAATAGTTTAATATTCTCTACTTAACAGGGACAACCACATGAAGGTGGAAGCTCATTTGGCCCCTCCCCCCCCTTACATCACTCTCAATTCTCCATACTCGATCATATAACATTAATCATTCATTCATCCATTAATAACATATAACATTCATTCATTCATCCTACATTAATAACATATAACATTCATTCATTAACATATTCACATTCATTCATTCATCCATTAATAACATATAACATTCATTCATTAACATATAACATTCATTCATTAATATATTCACATTCATTCATTAACATATAATATTCATTCTTTCAGTTTTTACATATTATCAAAAATATGGTTGTCATAATATGATTACAATCAGTTTTTTTTTGTTTCTTTTTTGTAGCTAAAAAAAGTTGAAGTGGATTATCACATTCTAAATCATCTATCCCCCCTTTAGTTTTTCTGAGCTCTTCTCATGATCTTAATATATGCCTAGTCATGTACTCATGACGTGGATGTCGCTGCAAGGGGGGGTCTACTGCAATAGCAAAGAAATGTTAAATTGATATGTTTTATTATTATTGTTACAAGTATTTCATTAATTAAAAGAACATTAGAGTGGTTCTCTTTACTTGATGGGGACACATCATGTTCCTGATCTTGTCTTATAGCCTCATGCTCAACATGTTGAACACCCTCTAAATCTTGATCTGGAGTTGAAACATGAAAGGTTACATTAATTAATACACCAATTGCAATTAAATATGTTTAAAATAATATTAGAGTGGTCCTCTTTACCTAATGGGGCCACATAATGTTCCTGATCTTTTCTAGCCTGATCATGCTCAACATGTTGATCACACTCTACATGCTCTAAAGTTGAAACACGAAAGGTTACATTACTTAATACACCAAATGCAATTAAAGATGTTTAATTGTATTAATCCATACTATGATTTTTATAGCACATGAATACATCCAGTACCAAGATGCACACCATGATCTTCATCTGTAGGTTGTGCTCCACTATAAGACCCCGCCCTCGGTGTGATTCATTATACTCTACTTTCTTATATGTGTTCCATTAACCAATGGTTGGATAAACTAAAATTGATAGATAATATTATTGTGTTGACATTTATTAATTCTAATTGGTGTTATGGGGGTTATTGTTTCTACGTGGATAGAATATTCTACCCTATTTATCATAGTAAACATTTCTTGAACTTATTAAATTATTTCTGTAAAAATATCTATCTACACAATGTTGTTTCAATGAAGATATTTTTATTGGTTAGGAAAGATTAGTTTTATAGTAATTTGTTTGCTTAATGTGATCATGTGCTACAATTCAAAAATAAACTCATTTTTCTTACACTCCAAGATGGTTTTGTTGATTTTTTTCTTCGCTATGCAATATTTTTAGCTTACATTCTTAAATTAAAGTAAATCGATAAAAAAACCAAACTCTTTAATGGAATAGAATAAGTTTGCATTTTTTATATATTAGATTTGCAAAAATGAATTATTGAATTCATAACTAAATAATAATGTATAATTTCCATTTCTCTAGTTACTGAATGTGCAAGCTATATTCGAAAAGAAGGGAAACTTAAATGTTTGAAAAATAAAATAAAATAAAAGATCTTGTCACACAATAAATTGGTGCAAAAGGATTCCGTAAAATCTGATCTCGAGCTCAAGAAATGAAGTGCTCTTACAACTCATATTTTTGGAGATCTACCATTCATTTGTTAGGGGCAAGGGAAGTGAGCATCTCATTAATCAACACTATGGTGGGTGAGGTGCAACAAATTTATGCATCACTGCCATTGTCAGCTAACTTTAAATGGTCTTAAATTTGGCGCAGCAGCATGGTGCAACCACATGCCATTATCATTAGCTTTTATTGTTTTAAATTTCTCTAAATTAATCTGGATACATGGGAGGAAGGGGGTAGGTATGCACAACCATCAAAATTTAGAGGAATGAGGAAAAGGGTAAAAAGAGAAGACTACAGGTGCAATGGCCTTGGAAGACCTTTTATGCAGAACAATAAAGCGTTATCTAATCATGAAAAGAGGTTAGGCACTAGCATAGTGAGGAGGATAAATATAGGAGGAAGTGTTCATCGGTGGAGGATTTTCACAGAGATATTTTATATTTGTCATGGAGCAAATGTATAATCAAAAGGTTATTGCGATGATCTTGAGGAGAAGAGGTATAGATAGATGGGGGAATTTTAAAGGGCACGGATCAGCCAGAATGTGAGGGAGAAAGATGTGTATGTAGTAAAGAATAAGAATAATTAATAGACACCCATCAAATCCTACAAAGAAATGAAACTAAGGAGAGTTGTGAAATATGGGCAATCATGAGCACATGATAGGCACAAAACTGATTTGTTGACAAGGCTTATAAACTGGCAAGAAAACACAATCGAAGATGAGAAGCCAGTATAACCAACCCCACACTAAAGAGGAGCAGCACTAGTGTTCATAATATTATTTCCCACAAAGTCCTTCCAATTATTCCCATCGACATGTTGGTAAGGCGATGCAATTTGTGCAGAATCTTGAGGTAAGTCACTTGCCAGGATTTTTGTCAAAAAGAACATAAGAATCTGTTCATGGACGGTTTACTCTTGTTGTTTTTTATTTCATGCTAAAATAATTCTATCGTTATCTGTTAAATAAAAGAGTTGGGTTGGTAATGAAAATATTTAATAAACCCTTATAATTAAATGAAAAACATATACAAAATGTTGGTAATCCATGTGTTAAAATTAGGCATGTTCTTTGATTTTAGTTCTCAACAAAAATAGAAAAAGAGGGCATCTTTCATGGGACTAAGAATAGTTACATATTTTCGTGAGAAGATGAACACTGAGAATGATGCAATAACCTCATTTATATCTATTGTAAGATCTTTGAAATGAGCTGCTTATAAATTCCCTTTCTGTCCTGGTCAATCTCTAGGTGCAACACTGTAGAATGCATTATTGTGTAAATCTCTACCAATAAATAATCAAATCCAAATTGCATCCATATTTCTAATTGAGTTAGATAGGCTGGTAGTGATAACAAAACTAGAATTGGTTGCAATTGTAACAATGTAATCCTTATGGGCTTGTAGGCTAGAACATTGAACAAATGAAGGAATTTATAAATTTAAAACCTAAATGGTTGTTACATTGTTAGTTTGCGCGTAATTTAGTTATTCTAAATTTCAACAATAAGTATATCAACATTGAATATCATATTGATATATGTTGATCAATAAGATTGTATATGAACATGTAGTACAACTATTAAAATACCAAACATAAATTTCATTTATCTCTTTACACTCCATGACAACAAATATACTAATCTATTCATCATATTAATTCCATTAGTTTCTAATACCATATTATATACATATGAACATTCAGATTCAAATAAGATTGTTAACATTACATTCTACATGAATTTTCACTAAAGTTTTGAACAATGGTGGTTGGCTGTGCAAACAACCACTGCCCAACCATCCTTAGCACGTGGCCCGAAAATAGCCAACCCAAACCCTTAGGTTGGCGCGTCGCCCGAGGCACGTTTGAAATTTTTTTTTAAAATATATATATAAAATATTAAAATATTAATATTTTATTATTATATTTTATAATATTAATATATTAATATATATTATGGTTAATATAATATGTATTAATATTTAATATTATATTATATAATATTATAATATTATATATATTTATATTAAATAATTAAATATAGATATATATATATATTATGTGTATATATATTAAAATAATGATTTATTTGAGGGCATAATTTAAGTTTAATTCAAGAAATGAAAATATTGTAATTTTGGTCAATCATTGTTTTTATTTTAAAATAATATATTTGATGGAGCAATAGATTTGATTTTAAATCATATGTTTTTTAAGATAAGTTAATTGTTTTAAAATGATTATGTTGAAAAGAGGAAACAATATTTGTTTTGAAACGATGTATCCTTATTGGTAGAAATAAATGGTTATTTTATTATTATTTAAAAGTAAATAAGGAATTAAATATTGAGTTTTAATTTCATCCCTTGTCTGAAAAAGACGTATTTTAAATCAGTTTTATAAATGCAATAAATTACTAAATGTTAATAAGGAAATGGATTTAGTAAATCCAAAGTAGGTTGATTCCTGTTTGGTTGCTCATTTTAATTATAAATTGTTCCCATTTCTATTTGGGGAAAATTGTGTGATAGAGATTAATAAGTCTTCCAGATGGGGTTTCAGTTATGTGGGTTGTCATATTATGTTAGTCAACCTTTGGATTGCCTTGGGTAGTGTGTCTAACTGTATCTAGTTTGTTACTCGGTTATCATGAATGGGGATGTGTTGACTTTATGTCGTGGATGGGGGTTTAATATCCTTAGGTCACACTTGTGTACCCTTGGGTTGTGGAGTTGTTCCATGTGTTGTCTTAGAGGAGTGGCTTGCAACGAGGGTCGACACACAAAGTGGTGTCAGGATAACTCATTGTAAGTTAGTTAATCCAGTGATAACGTAATTAAACTGATTAGAGGATTCTGTAGTATCAAACACTTAATAAGATAATTATGCCTCGCTCATGGACGCAAGGGCTTGTATAGTCTTGGGATGAGACGAGAAGGCCTGGAATGGAAATATCGTTATCTTGTCTCTATGAAAGATAACCGATTCCACAATGGTTAGCATGAGGGGCCAAAAGTCGTTAAAGGTTACTAGGATAACTTGAGATGGGGGTCAGGGCTTAGGAAGACTTACCAGGATAACCCATGTAACATTGTGATGACACTTCTCCTAAATCAATAGTATGTTCATATCAGTGATGCAATTTATTATGTAACTCTGGAAGCATTGTAACCATTGTGTTAAGTGATGTATTTGTATTTGATTCAGTTCAGTTTTGTGTTAGCCTGTGACTAGAGGTAGATGGTCTTGGCTAGGAATCCTTGTTACTATCTCCTAGCACGGGGGGTGGGCCTTTGGGTACCACTTGGTTGGGTGGAACGTGCACCTTACTCTGTTGGGTTTTCTTCTTGCTCTTGTGGACAAGATCTCCACTTGGAGAGCTCGTGGGATCCAGTTTCATTCCATGCTTTATTTATTTCAGTTGATCTTGTGATTTATTACCCTTCATTTATTATCGAGGTGGAAAGTTGTAATTGTAATCATGGTTTTTGGATTTACCTCATTCGGGGAATGAGAGATGTAATCTTATTGCTTAATTATTGATAAATGGAATCGCATCTTATCTCTTATGCTTTGATGTAATTTATCATGTATGGAATGTATGTGATTTTAATTTCTTGAGTAAATAATTGACATGGTTTCAATTCATGTTTTTTGTTGAGGTTCTAAATCAACCTCAATCTTGTAACCTTAGAGGTTGTTGGCAATGGGTAATGAATTTGCATGTTAATTGTACTTCAACAAAAAAAAATTAGTCCATTTGAGTAGTTATTTGCAACTTCCTCTACAGTTACGTGGCAGGGCATTACAGTTAATCTTTTAGATACAGTAGGAAGTTTCATTTTCATTACTTGTTACTTGATATTATTTAATAATAAATATTAAAATATATCATGTTCGAATAACAATGTTGATTTTGTATTATTTTGTAACCCTGTGCAAGCTAGTTGAGTAAGAAAAAAAAATGGAGACAATAATTGTTGTTTGAAGTTAAAACCAAAACTTGCCTTTTCAATTTTGTTAGTTAAGTTTGTAGCTCCTTGTCTAAAAACTTGTATCGTAGCTAGCTGGTTTGATTTAAAATTTAGATGTTGAGTGAGATACATTTTATCATGTTGATTTTGATTCACTTGCTTCCATTTTATCAAAGCTAGAACTCAATAAATTGAGGAAGTGGATCAAAGTGATTTGTAGACCAATTATACACATTGAATGGAATTGGTGCACAAAGAATATGTACATATAAAATTTGCTGATATCTATTTATCCACAGTTGAGAGGTTGCATATGGATAAATAGGATAGACTTTTGATTTACCTTCAAAACAAATTCCTCACTACCTTTTTCTAGTTGTATGAATTTGAAAACCAATAGAAGACCATTTATTCCACCTAATCCTCCATATCATTATATCAAGCTCTAACCATTATTAAACAATCTAGAATTTCTACCTTTTATTAATGGACTCTCATATTTATAGCATACAAAGATGCATCACTTATAGAGAGTTTTTTTTTTAGGTTATAAGTTTACAAAGTTGGGATGCTATCAATTTATGGTTCTGCACAAAGTTTTAGTTGGCTATTTGCAAAAAAATATGTTCATGCATGCTTAGGTTTCTTGCAAAACATTTTCTGGGTTTTATTCCTTGTTATTTTACCTTTCTGAAACATATTGAATTTAAAATTTGGCTTTGTAACATGAAAGTTATGACTTTTTAAACTCTGCATTGTTTTGCTGCAATCAGCAATTTTTTATTATTTTAAAGTTTTTATGATGACTTATTTTAATGGGTCTTATCATTATATATAAGGGTATTATTAGGTGTTTATTGAATTTGTTAAATATTATTATCCACTCCATCAAAATCTAGAAATTTTTCTAAGTTGGGAAAAATTCACCTTGATTATTCTTGGTATTAAGAATCTATTACTATATGTTCATATCAAATCTCTACTTAATCTTTTTGTCATTTTCTCATAACGCAAAAGTTTCAAATCTTAGAATAATGATGTAGAGCTGATTACAATTTACTATTTGTTTCACTCAGATTATTTTGCATATTCAGATATAAGAATTGGATTTTTATAGGTCTAACTGCCTCAACTTCCTTTAGTTACTTGTTAGACTCAATTAACAATTTAGCATTTCATTCTAATGGATAAATCCTTTTAAATTCAAGGATGGATAACATCATTCTATGATTTAATGTGCTCATATTTATAAAAACAAAGACTTTTTTGTAAGGATTCTCGGATTATATAAGACTTTTAGTTCATCCTTTTGTTTTAGCACAACATATTAGATGGAGACATTTTTGTTCACCTTATCTAGTTGGTTCTTACCATAACTAATCCAGTATTATATTATTCCCACAAATATAAATTGTTATAATTAGATGTGTGATGCAATCATAAGTTATTTTGTTTTTCAATTCATCATATAAATAATGTTTGTTTTCTAAATGTAACTTGTATCAATTATTTAGAATTATGTTTATATTGACCTATGCCAATTATGCTTTGAACATCAAGTTTAGATTATATGTCAAAAGATGAATATATAGCATAAGGTTTGTACTTTGAAATATTTGAATAAACTGTACTTCTAAATTTGGATTATAATGTAACATAATGCCTTTGCCTTTATCACAATTTTATGAAGAGTGAAACTCTAGTATATACTAATGTATCAAAATAAGAAGTTGAATTAGGCTAAAACCTTGATCCATCTTATCATCTTGGAATGTGTCTACCCTCTCTATAGCGATAAGTACAATTGACTTCATTTCCCTATTTTTATTCATAGGATAATATTCTTGGTAATTTATTATCATTATGATAATACAAACTCCCTTACACAAATTAAGCATTGCAAATTAAATAGTCAATTGTAAATAATCTTATATGTGTACTTGAGAGTAACCCTCATCCCAAGATTTTGTTTATCTTTATGGTGTAGATTAGTATTAGTCACCCAGTGATTGTAACTCTTTATTTTAGAAAGGTTGTGTATTAAAAGTAAACATTGTATACTTGTTATAATATTTAGTTCCTCTCTTCTAGACTTAAAACATTGCCTTGGTGGAATATTAACTGACTAAAAAGGTTATTTTATTATTTTATAATCTCATAGCATTATGAAAGTGCATATATGTGATTATTCTACTTGTAAAGATTAAAATGTAGATATATTTATGTATATATGCTTATGGTTGATATTGATGCCAATTCATCTTTTGAATCATTTTGGATATACCCTACAGTTGTCAACCAAATGTGATGGTTGGAGTCCATGTCAAACTATGATGCCTCTACAAATTATATACGTAGGCAAGGTCATCAGAGATGAGCCCCCGAGGACTATGTTTGGCCCCTAGGATTTTTTTCTTATTATTCTTGAGTTTACTATTGATATACATATATATATATTATTGTTGGCATGTGACTTATATAATGTTTCAGATTTATTTTAGGTTGGTTGAACTATCTAAGTGTACCTCAGTGATGTGTGTTTCCACATCTCCTCTCGAATTCAC
The DNA here is from genome assembly GCA_007115665.2 of Sequoiadendron giganteum. Classification (NCBI taxonomy): domain Eukaryota; kingdom Viridiplantae; phylum Streptophyta; class Pinopsida; order Cupressales; family Cupressaceae; genus Sequoiadendron; species Sequoiadendron giganteum. The sequence goes on from CM021104.1 coordinate 310,432,556, forward strand.
CATGATGGTCTAAGAATTTTATTTATCTAACTAAAATAATTATAGTTTATGATTGGTCAAAAGTTGTTTGCCTTCTTATAGTGCCTATGTTGGTAAAAAACTTGAGAGTTTTGCAAGCATAAGTGAACGTAATTTGAAATTCATGTTTTGTTCTTAACTATATTTTGGTGTAAAGATTTAGGTCATTACATCCACCCTCACCAAGCTGCATTCCAATGTCATGTGTAGTATTATCATTGCTTGTCTATTTAAAAGAAATAGGCACATAATTACTTTATGGTGGAAATTAATATTGAATAGATTGCACAAGTATTCAATTTTAAATAAACTTTATTGAGTTTGTTTACCTGCATGTCAGATGCAGTGGATGATTGTGTTTTCCCAGTCAAGACTCTCAGGCATTTAGCTAGGGCTCCATAGCCTTGCTTGAAGGTAATATTCAAGTCCTCTTATGTGGACACTCTGCTAAATTCAGAGCCTTGCATTTTTGCATAAGATCATGAATTTTTCTTCTATGGTGTGATAAAACCAAAATTGTTTGCAATTTATTATTTGGATGCAATATTTCATTTATTGATACTTACAATTCATTCGACTAATTTCATATAACCACCAGAGCCAAGTTTGTGTTGCCTATGTTTTTCTAGTCTTGTCTTTGTTGCCTTTGATGTGTTGGGCAACCTATGAAAATTTTGAAATACGTTAGATTATGTAAAAAGAAAGAGTAATCAGTAAATAATTACATTGTTGATAGTATCACATACCTTCCTTGGCCATGTGGTGTCTTTCCTTTTTTTCTTTTCAACCTTCCCCTTTCCATCCAACACCAAGTCCTTCCACTCCCTCTTCGGAATCATGGGGGGATACTCGTACTTTTTGTTCTTCTCTAAATGTGACCTATATTGGTCCCTCACATACTTTAGATAGGTACCACCTTTCTTAAGGACCTTGGTTCGGTTGTGTAATACCCCTTCGTTTTTCTCTTTTGATGTGATGGTAATTTATTCTGATGTATCATTATGTCATGCTTTAGATTAGCATAGACAATATTTGAATTAATGATGCTTTATGTTGTCGATTAAATTATTAATGTTAGACTCATCAATTTGTAACAATGTATTGGTGAAGGGGATGAGATTGCATCACTCGCTTGCGAGCGCCCTGCGATTCTGTGATTCCCTCTTCACGGTGTGTTTTATATGATACAAATATACATGTGCGATATACTTTTGTTCACAGGTTAACAGGTACAAGACATTGACTCTACCTGGTTTCACAGATTTGAGCATGTCCATTGCCCAACGACATTTGATTGGGAGATAGTAGCTACGTTTTTCATGCCAAGTCATCACCCTGGTCATAAGTGTGTTGTCAGTTTTAGTCTGGTTCAGGTGTTTTAATATTGTTTATTTTGCCTTGATCTTATTAAATTGCAAGTTAGAAAAAAGTTTAATAAATGGCCTATGTAGTTAAGGTGTTGATTAAATGAATCTAGTTATAACGTGAAAAATGTTATTTAATTTATTAATTAATTTAATTTAATTAATAAAATAATTTAATCTTGGATTGGATTTATTTTATTGATTAATTAAATTAATTGTGTTGATTTGAATTAAGTTATTCATTTTGGAAATTAATAGATATTTTGAATTGAAATTAAGTTTGAAAATTGAAAAAGGGTTTTAATCTCATTTTTGAAAATTTTAAATGAAAAAATTGAAAAAAAGAGATATTTTGAGATATTTTCTGTTTTCTGTTTTCAAAAAATTGATTATGGTGGTTGAATAGATATTTTCTTTTTTTGGCTACTATTTGGATTTTTGGATAAAAATTGTGGGAGAGGATGAAAAATAGAGATTTAGAAAAGGAAAGGAATTTCTAGTTTTGTGGATTTTGGATTTGGGATGGTGAAGAAATTTTGTGGATTTGCTTTTAGGAACTGGAATCTGAAGAAGGATTAGTGCACCCTTTGGCATCTTCTCAGACTGTGGGAAATCAGGTTTTCTACTTATTTACTTTATTTCATTTTGATAAGATTCATAATTTTTCTACATGAAATCTTGTATGAAATTGAAGAAAACGTCTCTCTTCAAATTGTGTTTCTCAAAATAAGATTGGAAATATGGCTGTAAATATAGTTATTTGCTCAATTGATTTGATAAATTTCATATGTGGGTTTTAAAATATATACACATATATATAAATATCTATATATTGGGATATATATATATATATATATACATATATATTTTATATATTTTTTTATATGAGGTTATGTTGTGCAAAATGAAATTATATGAAAAATTTACCCCTGTCATAAAATGTGGATTTCAAAAAAAACTGCAGGGGTTTTATATATAAAAAAAATATAATAAATAAATAAATAAATAAAAATCGGATTGTTGGGGGTGTTGGGGGCTCAACCCACAGCCACCCCCTCATGGGAGGCATTGTGGGGAGCCATGCCCAAGGCGCCCCCACACGGTCACCTAAGCACCGCCGCACACATACTGGTGGGTCGGTTGTGCTTAGCACAACTGCACCACGAGTATGGGGGTCGGTTGTGCTCACAGCCACCGCCCCATACACAAGGGTCGGTTGTGGGTGATGTCATCCACCGCCCTACACAGAAACACGCGTGGCTTCCCAAGCGTGTGCCCTAAAATGCATGGCACGCCCCCCTATGCATCTGGCGTTTGGATTTTCAAAAGAAATAAATTAATGTTTAATATATTATAATTTATAATATTTAAATATTTAAAAGTAATATTTAATATTATATTTTATAATATTAAAATATTAGAGTTGCATATCAAATATATATATATATATATATATTTAATGGTTGTTTTTTTTATAATGGTATATTTAAAGGTAATGGATAAAGTTTTAAATGTTTGAATGATGATTTAAATATTTATATTAAACTATCGATTTAAATAATGGCATGGTTTAATAATTACTTTAAAAGATGATTTAAATACTTAAATATATCTAAATGATGATTTATTTATTTATTAAATATATATATAATGAGTTGGGATTTAAATATTGGTATGTTTTAAATTAAATTGGAGAATTTTTAAATTAACATGTTATAGTCGAATTAATGAAGTCATTTTAAAAGGGATATATTTTGATAAAAACAGTAATTTTGATTTTAAATAACATGTTTATTAAGATGAGTTGAGTATTTTTAAAAGGGTTATGTTGAGTAGAAGGAACAGTTATTTAGTTTAAAATGACATGCTTTGGATCTAAAAGTAATATGTTTTAATAGCGAGCTTAGTCGTCTTTTAAGAAAAGATTTATTTTGCAAAGGACATAAAGTTATTTTTAAAAGGATATGTCTTGAATTGCATAGGTAAATGTTTATTTTATGATTATTTATAAGCTATTAGGGAATTAAATCTTGCTTTTAAATTTCATCATTGGTTTGGAAGAGATACTATTAGATTAGTTTAATTGACACAATGAACTATTGAATTTTAATAAAGGTAGTGGTTTAAGGTTGGTAATCATGGATTTGGATTATTTATTAAAATTAGTTTTCCCTTATCAGTAATTAGAAAGACAAAGAATAATTTTATGTAATTATTTTGTTAGGGCAATTGTTTTCTTTACTATGGAATGAATGTTAAGGGAAATGGATTTAATATATCCAAAATTTGTTTATTCCTTGCAAATACTTTATGTGATTGATTCCTCTGTGTTCATGTTCGGGGAAATGGGTTAAGTGTCTTTGATATGTAAGTCTTCTAGAGGACCTTAGAGGTTGGGGGTTGTCATTTTGTGAGGTCAATCGTTGATAATTCCTTTGGTTAGTGTTTGAAGTCATGTCAATGAATTACCTGGTTTCCACGAGCGGGGATGTTTTGTGCCTCCTATGGAAGGAGTGGATTATGTTATTTGTGGCTCCTTGTAAGGAGTGGCATTGTTATATTTGTTACCTCCAATGTTTGGAGAGACTTATGTCACCTCCTGAGAAAGGGGTGGTCATGATATCTTGTTTGTTTGCACTTTGGTTCCCTTGGTGATTGGATGGTGTACTTGTAGTTGTTACTTGATTGTTATGTGTATGATTTTCTTAACATACCTGTTTTGTTTATTTCTGGAAGCAATGTAACCATGTTACAGTTGTACTTGAGTTGTACTTGTGTGGTGCATGTGCTTGGTTGTATCAGTTTGAGTCAACCTATGTCTAGAGGTAGAGGGTCTTGTCTAGGAATCCTTATTACTATCTCTTAGCACGGGGTTTGGGCCTTTGGGTTCCATTTGGTTGGGTGGCGTGCACCTTACTCCGTTGGGCTTTCTTCTTGCTCGTGTTGACGAGATTTCCAGTTGGAGAGCTTGTGGGATCCAGTTAATCTTTATGCTTATTTTCATTTCTGTTGCTCTTGTAATTTATTACCCCTCTTTGTAATCGAGGTGGGAGTTATAAAATGTAATCATGCTTATTGGATTTACCTCATTTGGGGAATGAGAGAGTTGTAATATTATTGTTAAATGAGATCTTATGGTATATCTAGTTTCTTTGATGAATTTATCTTGTATGGAATGTATGTGTTCTTAATTTCTTAAGTAATTAAATGTTGTGGTTTCAAATCATGTTTATGTTGTTCGTGGGTTAATAATTAATCTCAGTCTCGTAACCTTAGAGGTTGTTGCAATGTGTAGTGAACTTGCATATTAATTATTCTTAAAAAAAAAAAAATTAGTTCATTTGAGTAGTTAATTGCAACTTCCTCTAGGGTTGTGTGGTGGGGCGTTACACATGGTATCAGAGCCTCAGGTTCACATACTAGGTGCTCTGGGTATATTTGTGCCCACTAGGTTATCCCTGTGAATCTATTAGTAGAATTTTTAAGTGATCACGTGTTCATGGATTTTACCTTAGCATGATGTACTCTGTGGAAAAGAGTAGCGTGAAAGTAACCTGATAAAAGGTTATGGTTGGAAAGTTTTGTTACATATCCCAAGGGTTTTGGTATTGGATGTTCCTATGGGATTGTTTATGTAGTTTTACCCCTATAAATTTAAGAAACCAATAATTGTATCTTGTTTGAGAGTTGTGAATACCTCGTACTTGCTTTGTGTATCCATGTGATGGTGATACTTGGTACCCATCCTTGAGGAAAAGTTACACTTTGGTGTGGGATTTACCATACCATTATGTGTGTGTGCATGTTTGTTACCTGATTGAGGGCCAACCCATGTGTGGTTGAAACTTATATATAAGAGTAACCAAGAGTAGTTCTTCTTCTTTTGGTTCTCTAGATCCTCAATCCGTAAAGGGATAGAAGCAGCCACAAGTTCCTTGGGTGGAGTGTGTAGCGTACGCATATTACGACACCGAGCGTCTTAGATCAACCATTCCCGAGGAAAAATGACCACTACTTTTCCTTATGATGGATCAAGATACTTGATCCATAAGTGTTAACCTAATCCCCACAGATTTGAGTACAACAACATAGGTATGTTAGCTATGCCTGGACATCCGTGGAGGCGTTGATCTAGCATAGCGAGTAAACCTCATCTGTATGAGAGGTGAGACTCGGTAGCCCCATAGTGATATTATCATATTGCATCATGTATATATACCCTATCTTACTTGTGTTCTGACATGATGTATGAGATACGATATCGCACCTGACTAGTGTTCCAACATAGTGCTGGTGGTGATGTCATGTTACATGATGCCACACGCATAGACACGTGAAGGCGCATTATGAGGTTTTTTTTGTTAGCCTACTTGTGTGATGAGCATTATGGGGCCTCAAACACTTGTAGAGGGATACTCATGGTTTCCTTGACCATGTTGGTCGATTAGCATATGGGTAGATCCTAGCCATGTATACCTCTGGCTTCAGCGAGTATCTATGTGTGCCTTCTCCATGAGGTATCGCTATGCAGGGAGTGTTCTGCGGGTGCCTACTTCCATGGAGCCATAGACACTCTGCCATGCAACATATAACCAGTATGTGCCTTATCTGACTGGCGTATGTCCATGCTGTGTGATGACGTGATGTTGGGTGTAGCCAAGGAGTACACCCCATGCCATGTGGTTGGCATTTTCACTTTGCACCACATGAGGGACTATTGTGATAGTTAGATGTTGTTTCCTCCTTCCTCATTTGGTGGCTAGAATCTAGTCACACAGTGATGTACAATGCAATTTTAAAGATTGTGAACTTTCTTTTGGTTATTGATGATTTTGCAGTTTATTGTGAGGGACGACACTTTGTTATATTTGATTGTGATGGTTTAGCCATGCTTGTGATCTTATTTTCTTATAACCCTAGTGGTTATAGATTTGATTCAGTGTTGAAATTATGCGCATTATTGCCTTATTGTTGAAATTGAACTTTAAATTTCTCTTTTTTTATGAACTTGGTAGCTAAGCTAGTTATCATTGTTGTTTTCAATGTCGGCTATGTGTTGTATTGAGATTCCTCTCCAAGGACGTATGGGATGAACTTGGTGAGTGTGTACGAGGAAGTAGACATAGGAAACGTAGAGGATGGAAGTATGTGAGGCTGTTATGTAGCTAGGACCCACTACTCACCTATGTGTGATGACTATCTCTTGCAGGCTAATCACCTTACACAACAAGAGACAGGTCACAGTGGTCTTGTTTGGATGGTTTCACTTTATGTGTGACCTAACACCATCAAGCCACTGATTTTGATGTTGATTTATGTGAGATGGATATTGGCTCTTGGCTTATGGATTATGTGAGATGGATATTGGTTCTTGGTTCATGGATTCCTTTATCATGGTTTAGCATGCTGCTTACTGGTGACCAGATGGACCCTTGTGTAACCTTGTGATGATTCCCGATGATGTGTATTGGTACATGCATGTATTATGTATGTTAATCCATGGTTATATGTTATTGGAGACTTGGTTGGTGGTTGCTTCTCCATGTTGGTATGTATGGTTTGGAAGTGTACTTGGTTGAGTTGTTTATGGCTTAGATTGATGTTGTTTTATGTTGAGGTTTGGAGTGGTTCAGTTTGGAACCCTTGGCTTTATGTGATTGTATAGAGTTTGCACTAGGGGTTTTGCAGGCTTCTAGGAGTAAGCCTGGCCCTAGGGGGGAGGATGTAATACCCCTCCATTTTTCTCTTTTGATGTGATGGTAATTTATTTTGATGCATCATTATGGCATGCTTTAGATTAGCATAGAGAATATTTGAATTAATGATGCTTTATGATGTTGATTAAATTATTAATGTTAGACTCATCAGTTTGTAACAATATATTGGTGAAGGGGACGAGACTGCATCACTCGCGAGTGCCCTGCGATTCTGTGATTCCCTCTTCATGGTGTGTTTTATATGATGCAAATATACATGTGTGATATACTTTTGTTCACAGGTTAATAGGTACAGGACATTGACTCCACCTGGTTTCATAGGTTTGAGCATGTCCATTGCCCAATAGCATTTGATTGGGAGATAGTAGCTAGGTTTTTCGTGCCAAGTCATCACCCTGGTCATAAGTGTGTTGTCGGTTTTAGTCTGGTTCGAGCATTTTAATATTGTTTATTTTGCCTGGATCTTATTAAATTGCAAGTTAGAAAAAAGTTTAATAAATGGCCTATGTAGTTAAGGTGTTGATTAAATGAATCTGGTTATAACGTGAAAAAAGTTATTTAATTTATTAATTAATTTAATTTAATTAATAAAATAATTTAATCTTGGATTGGATTTATTTTATTGATTAATTAAATTAATTGTGTTGATTTGAATTAAGTTATTCATTTTGGAAATTAATAGATATTTTGAATTGAAATTAAGTTTGAAAATTGAAAAAGGGTTTTAATCTCATTTTTGAAAATTTTAAATGAAAAAATTGAAAAAAAGAGATATTTTGAGATATTTTTTGTTTTCTATTTTCAAAAAATTGATTATGGTGGTTGAATAGATATTTTCTTTTTTTGGCTATTATTTGGATTTTTGGATAAAAATTGTGGGAGAGGATGAAAAATAGAGATTTAGAAAAGGAAAGGAATTTCTAGTTTTGTGGGTTTTGGATTTGGGATGATGAAGAAACTTTGTGGAATTGCTTGGAGGAACTGGAATCTGAAGAAGGATTAGTGCACCCTTTGGCATCTTCTCAGATTGTGTGAAATCAGGTTTTCTACTTATTTCATTTATTTCATTTTGATAAGATTCATAATTTTTCTACATGAAATCTTGTGTGAAATTGAAGAAAACCTCTTTCTTCAAGCTATGTTTCTCAAAATAAGATTGGAAATATAGTTGTAAATATAGTTATTTGCTCAATTAATTTGATAAATTTAATATGTGGGTTTTAAAATATATACACATATATATAAATATCTATATATTGGGATATATATATATATATATATACATATATATTTTATATATTTTTTTATATGAGGTTATGTTGTGCAAAATGAAATTATATGAAAAATTTACCCCTGTCATAAAATGTGGATTTCAAAAAAAACTGCAGGGGTTTTATATATAAAAAAAATATAATAAATAAATAAATAAATAAAAATCGGATTGTTGGGGGTGTTGGGGGCTCAACCCACAGCCACCCCCTCATGGGAGGCATTGTGGGGAGCCATGCCCAAGGCGCCCCCACACGGTCACCTAAGCACCGCCGCACACATACTGGTGGGTCGGTTGTGCTTAGCACAACTGCACCACGAGTATGGGGGTCGGTTGTGCTCACAGCCACCGCCCCATACACAAGGGCCCCATACACGGTTGTGGGTGATGTCATCCACCGCCCTACACAGAAACACGCGTGGCTTCCCAAGCGTGTGCCCTAAAATGCATGGCACGCCCCCCTATGCATCTGGCGTTTGGATTTTCAAAAGAAATAAATTAATGTTTAATATATTATAATTTATAATATTTAAATATTTAAAAGTAATATTTAATATTATATTTTATAATATTAAAATATTAGAGTTGCATATCAAATATATATATATATATATATATTTAATGGTTGTTTTTTTTATAATGGTATATTTAAAGGTAATGGATAAAGTTTTAAATGTTTGAATGATGATTTAAATATTTATATTAAACTATCGATTTAAATAATGGCATGGTTTAATAATTACTTTAAAAGATGATTTAAATACTTAAATATATCTAAATGATGATTTATTTATTTATTAAATATATATATAATGAGTTGGGATTTAAATATTGGTATGTTTTAAATTAAATTGGAGAATTTTTAAATTAACATGTTATAGTCGAATTAATGAAGTCATTTTAAAAGGGATATATTTTGATAAAAACAGTAATTTTGATTTTAAATAACATGTTTATTAAGATGAGTTGAGTATTTTTAAAAGGGTTATGTTGAGTAGAAGGAACAGTTATTTAGTTTAAAATGACATGCTTTGGATCTAAAAGTAATATGTTTTAATAGCGAGCTTAGTCGTCTTTTAAGAAAAGATTTATTTTGCAAAGGACATAAAGTTATTTTTAAAAGGATATGTCTTGAATTGCATAGGTAAATGTTTATTTTATGATTATTTATAAGCTATTAGGGAATTAAATCTTGCTTTTAAATTTCATCATTGGTTTGGAAGAGATACTATTAGATTAGTTTAATTGACACAATGAACTATTGAATTTTAATAAAGGTAGTGGTTTAAGGTTGGTAATCATGGATTTGGATTATTTATTAAAATTAGTTTTCCCTTATCAGTAATTAGAAAGACAAAGAATAATTTTATGTAATTATTTTGTTAGGGCAATTGTTTTCTTTACTATGGAATGAATGTTAAGGGAAATGGATTTAATATATCCAAAATTTGTTTATTCCTCGCAAATGCTTTATGTGATTGATTCCTTTGAGTTCATGTTTGGGGAATGGGTTAAGTGTCTTTGATATGTAAGTCTTCCAGAGGACCCTAGAGGTTGGGGGTTGTCGTTTTGTTAGGTCAACCGTTGATAATTCCCTTGGTTAGTGCTTGAAGTCATGTCAATGAATTACCTGATTTCCACGAACATGGATGTTTTGTGCCTCCTGTGGAAGGAGTGGATTATGCTATTTGTGGCTCCTTGCAAGGAGTGGCATTGTTATCTTTGTTACCTCTAGTGTTTGGAGAGGGTTTTGACTTATGTCACCTCCTGAGAAAGGGGTGGTCGTGATATCTTTTTTTTTGCACTTTGGTGCCTTTGGTGATTGGATGGTGTACTTGTAGTTGGTACTTGATTGTTATGTGTATGGTTTTCTTAACATACCTATTCTATTTATTTCTAGAAGCAATTTAACCATGTTAGAGTTGTATTTGAGTTGTACTTGTGTGGTGCATGTGCTTGGTTGTATCAGTTTGAGTCAGCCTATGTCTAGAGGTAGAGGGTCTTGTCTAGGAATCCTTGTTACTATCTCTTAGCACAGGGGGTGGGCCTTTGGGTTCCACTTGGTTGGGTGGCTTGCACCTTACTCCATTGGGCTTTCTTCTTGCTCGTGTTGACGAGATTTCTAGTTGGAGAGCTTGTGGGATCCAGTTAATCTTTATGCTTATTTTTATTTCCGTTGCTCTTGTAATTTATTACCCCTTTGTAATTGAGGTGGAAGTTGTAAAATGTAATCATGCTTATTGGATTTACCTCATTGGGGGAATGAGAGAGTTGTAATCTTATTGTTAAATGAGATCTTATGGTATATCTAGTTTCTTTGATGAATTTATCTTGTATGGAATGTATGTGTTCTTAATTTCTTAAGTAATTAAATGTTGTGGTTTCAACTCATGTTTATGTTGTTCATGAGTTAATAAGTAATCTCAATCTCGTAACCTTAGAGGTTGTTGCAATGTGTAGTGAACTTGCATATTAATTATTTTTAAACAAAAAAAAATAGTTCATTTGAGTAGTTAATTGCAACTTCCTGTAGGGTTGCGTGGCGGAGCATTACAGGTTGAATGTTTTATCACCGAACAACACAATGAAACAGTTAATGAGCTCATCTTTTAAATCTTGATTTTGGGCATTCCACCATGTACATATGGTGGGCCTGAAGAGCTCCAATGTAATATCACTTACATCTTTATAAAAAAATCATTTCCTAAAAATGATCATGGGATCATTATTCTAAAAAGAGTGATCAATAAGTAAATTTCAATTCAATTATATATAATAATAATTAAAACATTTTAAAGTACCTAGGACCTTCTCTATCTTTATGAGAATGAAATCCTCGGTCACCACAATTGTGATCGACAATGTTCTCGTACTAGTAATATGGGAAGATCCAAGAAATGTTACTAAAACATTATCGGTACTAGTGGCCTCTACATCCCTAGGTACATGTCTTGATGCATGTTCTGGCATGTGTTCGCTACCAGAGGGTGCACTATTAGATGCCTGCATGGTATGTGTTGCCGAAATTTCAGTCGACAATATAGGCACAGATGATGGGGTCAGATGATGTGATGTATGCACAAGAAGATCAGGATTGACACTTGTACCAACCCCTACTCCTCGGGCAACACTTACAGTACCCTAATCATGGCCAGTAGCATCATGAGGACGCAAATAATCTTGTAAAAACAACACATATTTTAGTTCATGACATAAAAGAGTACAAAATATAAAACCATGAATGAACTTATGTTATAATTAAAGATCTCATGATAGCTTACTTCTAAGTTTTGTGCTCTCTTAGTCAATATTTTAACCCTTTCTCTTATCTCATCTGTTTGAGGCACTATGATGACAACCTAAGGATTTCTTCATTACATTTTTTTTGGGTCTTCCTCATCATATCCACAAGGTTTGTGGAAAATGTGATGTCATCATCACATAATAGTGATTGCACCTCCATATGGATGGTCTCCTCTACTGTTTGTGCCTTTCCCCGATCAGCCGACTACAACAAGAATATTAAAAACATTATCAAAATTAACCCAATAAATGCATGAAAAAAAAAATAATAATAAAACATTTTTCTCGTATCTAATTTTTACAATTACAATGAGGTAAACCTCTCGGGTAGAAGTGCCTGAAGATGCATCATGATCTGTGCTCTGGGCTAGAGCCTTCACTGTATGATCAATGTCCCGCTATGACAAAAATTAAATATAAAAAAATATTACCAGAGTGAAACCAATAGACTTACGAAAAAAAACATAATAATAAAATGGTATATTGGAATCATTAATCAAAGGTTGGCTAAAATGGTATATAGTACATACCACCCCCATAGCAACTGTGTTTGTATCTAAGCAATTCAAATTGTAATCGATTAGCAACTCTTCCCTTATAGTTATTGATTTTATCGCACATACGAATACACGATTTCCCTCACGTGCCTCAAATATGCAATCAGGTTGCTTATTTGTTGACCCAGGTCATGTACTATTTATAAACCCTACAATATTCCCTAATGCTTTTGGCCTTCTGTCAATGTACCTAGCCACTCCTTTATTTTGATCCTTATCTTTTAGTTGTATATAATTTGCTGACAATGCATACCTACACATACTTCGTATATATCAAACCAGTTGCATCCAATCTTTGTAACTATAACAGGGTCCAACATACTCCATCAATTTAGTAACTTTTTCATAACAGACCTTTATGTCATCCATGAAAATAGGCCCAAACCATGTAATGACGATGGTGCTATGCAATATATCCTCTTATTGACACAAAAATCAATGTTTATTGGAGGAAGTTCCTTGGGTACCCATTGTTTCCATAGATGTTTGTACCTCAAGGGAACCTCGATGTCGCCTATGATCTCATCATCATAAGAACATGACCCCCCTTCAGCAAGAAAAAATTTCATGCGTTTAGGGAATTTTCTTCTAATCTTTTTACCTCTAGTTAATCTCCCTCTTTTAGACCTACTACATGTCTTGCTTTCCTCTTCTCTTCCTGAATTTCCATTGCTCGAGGAAGACAGATCTGACAAATACCTATTTGATGTTACATGCACTCATAAGGATTTTGGATGAAGTTCCCACATGGTGATGTGATCCCAAGGTGACATTATGATTAATCTATCATTTCATCACTACAATTTGACAAGTTATAAGGTAATCAAGTCTTGATAGATTGCAAGTTATTGTTACTACCATCCAAATGTGTCCATCAAAAATCAAATCTACTTAACATTTTAACTCCCAAACTTTGTAACAAGTGTTAAATGTGACTATGGTCTGCCAATTACACAACCAAGGCCTCAAATGTAGTCTCTAATTGTAATCAAAGGACTTTTTCTCTTCATTCAAGTAAATAAACTTGAAGGGAAACACCATGAAGTGGTTTATTGGACACCTACATGACAAAAAATAGCAAAAAAATTACATTTAATTTCCATATGTCTAAGTGGTTAATGGGGAGGGAGTGTGTTCTAGGCCTGGTTAAGTCATCATAAGTTTATGCTTTGGCAATAAAATTTATTTAAGTCATCTTAAATCTTCCTATGTCTGATTGCTAGGAGACTTTTGGTATGTTTTAAGGTACGATGAGTGATTGCATCAATGTTCTAGTTCTCTATGATAAGGTTTCAACATCTTCAAATAGTGAAAGTTAGTGCTCATAGTCATTTGAAATAGCAAAATTTTGATTATGTATGATGGTAGGATTTGATAACTTAAAAGAATTGGCTACCGAACAAACTTAAAGTTAAAATAAACTTTTTTAGTTTAAGGGGTTAGCACTTTATTTCACCTTTTCATTTTGGTTTGATGCTTCAAATGATGCATTTATTATCCAACTTCTATTATATTGTATTACCATCCCGTTGCAATTGTTGCAATTTTTTGAGTTGATACAAAAATTTCATATCAAATACCACGTTCTTGAAGCATTTTTCTGAAGTTCTTTTGTGTTGTATGGATCCGTACAAGCTTGAAATGCTCTGAGATCATTTTTGTAGATAAATATATGTGTTCCCTTTCATTTTCATTCTTTTTAAGTGCTAAATCACTATTTTCTGGGAGAAAATAATCAAATACAGGAACTGCCCTGTTTTGCCTATGTAAGGGTTTGAGGACTAAATAGAAATGACATCCACCAATCCACCCATTGTCTTGGAATTGTAACTTGGTGGATTGGTGTGCAACATGGTATGATAGAGGTTCATTGCATTTAGGGGTCTATTAAAGCAAGAAACTTGGCATTGAATTGATGCCCTAGGGTTGATAGGGGTAATTTTTTGTGAATTTGTGGTTGTTAAGTCAGGGTTTATAAATTTGATAGATATCTTGGTAGAGTCATTGTGACACTATTTAATGGTCCAATCTCTACTTCGAAACAAAAATATCTCTAACAAATCTAAGAGATATAATGGGATGGAATTAAAGGAACCTTCATATGAAAAATCTTCTAATGAAGGACCTTTGAATTAAGGTCTTCATTTGAAGGTCCTTCATGGAAAGGTTCCTTTTATAAAGAATTTTGGACATGAAATTTTTAAAATAAAAAATAACTTCATTTGAAAGTCTTGGCATGGTATCATTTTTGAATGAAGGTTCTTCATTCAAAGGTCATGACGACATCACCTTCAAATGAAGGTTCTTCATTCAACTGATATTTTGTAATTTTGAAATTTTGGGATTATTTTTTTGCCTCATCCCACAAGTGGGACACACTATTGTGCAATCACTCATTAACAAAGAGATGAATGTGTGATAATAATTTAGGGTTAAAAATAAATCCATTTGAGCCTTTTATAAATGAAAGGACGTTTGATGCAATCATATGCCTTGTCAAAGTTTTAACTTAATAGTAAGGGCATCATGAGTAGTTTGTTGGGCCCATTCAACAATATTTGATGCAAGGATTGAATTGCATAGAATGTATCTACTATCAAGAAATCCAATTTGTTTACTTGTATGACTATATCTCAAGCAATAGGTTTAATTGTGATGGAAATGATATTGACAAATATTTTCTAATCTAGGTGTTGAGAAGAATAATTGGCCACCATCCTAGGAAAGATTCTTCATTCTCACTTTTAGGTGTTAAAATTTAACAATTCCTTGATTGATGAAAGAGTCGAAAGAGCCTTTCTCCATGGTATCCAAGTACACATAGCAGCGGTCTTCTCTTATATGGTTGGACATGATTTAAAGAACTTAGCTAGGAATTATTCATTTAACCTAAGGTTTTCTCATAATGCCATCATTGGAAAAGTATGATCAAATTCTTCTATTATGAAGAATTTGAGTTCTTCAAAGATTATATTCCCCTATTCATAATTTTTAAGGGTTGTGTGTGGAGGAGGTTATCACTACCAAGAAGGGAGGATACCTTTCCTTCCATATGTTTGTGGTGGAGGTATTAAAGAAGAATTGTATGCCTCTATTTCCATTCATTAGATCTAGCTTAGCCTAGCATATACTTGGGCTCCTTTGCCCCTATAAAATTCCATTTGTTTGAGTTTATGTTATGTAATCATAATTTCATGCTATGTTGAAATATAAGAGATGGAGGAGGCCAAAAGGAAATAACCCCTTTTTAGTTGTACCTTCAAATTTTTTCTTATTATTTTATATTTTTAGCAACTTTGTGGACATAAGATTAGAGGTAGGTTGTACAACAAAGAATAACATGTTCCCACCAACAATGAAGATGTGGGTAGATTATGGGAGTTTTTCCAAGACCTGAGGCTGGTCGATAAAAATGTGAAAGACTAAGCTATTTTTTTTTTGTCTTATCTTATACCATTTTACGAGAATGGGGGTGCCAATGTATGAGATGATCTTTGGAAACTAGGCATGAAAATTGCAGGTTAAAGAGCATGGGGGTGCCAAACTTATAGTACTCATTGTCCCTTGGTTGTCGATTTTCCTTGAGTGCCCTCAACCTTGTCCTCGGTGCTAGTATTGACCTTGTTTTCACTCCTCCATTCTCTTCCTCGGCACTGGTATTGACCTTGTTTTAACTCCTCCAAACTCTTCCTTAGTGATGGTATTGACCTTTCACTTCTCCACATTGACAAGCTACAACCTGGTTTCGTTAAATTTTAGAGAATGTTAATTAAAATTTAAAATTATGGCACCATTTAGCTAGGTTTTAATATTCTACAATATAGTTAAGTATATATTAGCTATATTCCATAATTCCTCCAATCAAAACATTCCAGCTCAGGAACCTTTACAACTCATGTTTCTGGCCCCACCATCTCCTGTGTCATCAAATAAAGCCATGCATCAACATTCCCTTGATATCATGATCATTAACCATCTTGCAACTCTTGATCACATGATAGCGGGCAACCATAGATCTTGATCTTCAACGAACTTTCTCGCTCTGACGATTGACAACTTTGACCTTAAAAGTCGAGCACCTTTTTTGTTGAGATTAAAACATCTCTGTTGATTTTAAGCATGCGCATTTTAGATCCACTTTAGTAGCTCACTAGTTAATATATTAAGGTCGGCCTAATATATTAGAAAATTCATAATATTCTTTCGACCTCTCTGAATGTGACAGATGGCACCTTCCTGTCACATCGCGATCAATACAATATTTCAGAAAAGGGCTGCATGGCATCTTGGGGACTTGTGAAAACCTGACACACAACACATCACTGGCATAGAAAAGGTGTAACATCCAACTACGCAACCCAGAAGGTTAAGAGTCAAAAGAGGATGAGATAATTTTTTTTTTAAAACATCAGGAAGAACATAGACATAAAACAATTCCCAATTTGATATAACACAAAAAACATGGCCAAATATGACCTAAAGGACATCCCAAAGGAGAGGACTAGTCCACCCCCCAGAGAAAATCCAAATAGGAGCAAAAAGGATAGCTCCAGAGATTTGCTCCGGAACTTACAATTTTGGAGCTCGATACTATGGAACCTACAGTTCAGGAGCCCGATACTACGAAACCTGCAGTTCCTGGCAGTTCTGGAGCCCGATGCTCCGGAACTACTATTCCTAGAGCTCGATAATACAAAACCTATTTCTACCCACTAAACAGTAAATAGAGGGCGTCGATGCTCAAGAACTTGCAGTTTCGGAGCTCCCTGTGCTGGTGCTCTGGAACCTGTTGCTGCTACACTCAAACAACAACAATAGGCACCGGTGCTCCAGAACCTATTGCTACTACACTCAAACAACAACAGAAGCCACCGGTGCTCCGGAACCTAGGCAGATTGCCAAAAAGGAGAATCACACAACTAGGGATCTAACTTAAACAAGAAAATTAATGACATAAAAGAACTTAAGGATGATCAAAGAACATTCGAGCCCGATACCAACACTAGAGCCCGTAAACCAAGACAAACATAACATATCTTCTCATTAAACTTACGATTAATTTTCTCTCTCAAGAGAGTACAATATGCATAAGGAACAAGTATGACTACAATACATTTTCATGGAAGAGACACAACATCTATAGAGATATATACACAAAGCATGTACATGAGTATATGTGATAAACAAATACAAGAGACAAAGAGAGATCGATTCCAACCGGTACTCCCAAAATATGTACGTCGGTCCCCAATGGTGGTGGCAATGCCTCCCTACCATGTGGACTCCAAAGAGACCACCCCATCATGCTCGAAGATAGTCACAAGGCCCAAATAGAAATAGCCAAACAAAGGTGACATATGGCCAATACTCTCAACAGACACAAAGCAAACACATCAAGCCACACATAAGACCAATGCCACAACAGGGAGACGCTCATTCAACAACATGTCAGGTCCTACTCAAAACTAATAAGATGCAGGATATAAGATCCCAGATCAGATGAAGAGACCTGACCATGCCCAAATCAATGCCCTGCAGATGGATAACTCAATGTCCTACAGGTAGATAGGCCTTCTCAAGTGCATCCTTAGCCCTTTTCGAGAGCTCAAGGCCATGCACGAGGACTCATTTTCTCACATTGATTTACTCCATATCGTTTAACCAAATGAGGAACCCAAAGAAAATATGAAACAATGAAAAATCCATTAAAACCATCATTGAAACCATATAACATAGCCAAGCAAACATTGCTGCAAAATCATTTAAATGGCAAATCACATGTGCCAACAAGTAACTCAAATACCAATCAATAATTCACCATCAATTCGTAAAAAGAAGGCCAAACATTACATCAGTATTAAACTTATAAAATCATCTTGTAGAATCACCTTTAAGATAGTTAGAATCACTAAGAGACAGTGGCACAAAACATGGTTCCAGTTGTTCAAACGAATGAGAGAGAAACATAGGAATTTCATAAACATTCCAAAGTGCCCGGATCTTAAATCGGAGCTTGACCCAGTTCGTATTTTAATGTTTAAAGTTAGAATATACCCTTGATTTTTGAGTTTGGGACCGAAAAGGAGCTGCTATTTTGAGAAATGTCATTTTGACAAATTGGGCAAGAAATGTGCATACAAAATCAGAAGTGCCCAGAATTCGAATCGGACAAAGACCCAGTTGAGATATGGGCATTTAAAAACATAATACACTATTAGTTTATAAATTTATTGCCAAAAATAGGGTGTTGTTCAAAAACAGCATTCGGCCATGTTAGACAAAAAATTATTAAAAATGAAAGTGTCCGGATTGGAAATCGGACAACAACCCATTTGAGATATGGGTGCTTCTACCTGAAAAACATTATTATTTTCCATTTATTTCAAGTGGTCTAAGAGCATCAAAGAAATTTTTTTTAAACATATGGCAAAAAAATTATGGAAAACGTAAATGTGCTCCGATTAAAAATCTGTCAAAGACCCAATTGAGGTCTTGACAATTCTACACAAAATTCACTCCTAAAACTCATTTTCATTAAGAGGATAATGAGAAGAAAAATAAATTTTAACATAGCCATCATTCAAACCCCAAGCCATACAAGAAAATGAAATGGAGGAATTCCTCCAATTTTGTAAATTAAAACAATTCAAATCAGAAATTACCAACCATTCAAGAAGCATGAGAGAATGCTGAGATTTATAAGCCACATAAGATTGAAAAATAATAGAGAAATACCTCAATTTTCCCCGAAACATAAATGAAGAAATGCTCGGTGAAGAAGACACGGTCAAGTTCCAAAACTGGACAGCAAACAAAAAATGGCAAGCTGATTTCAACAGTGTACCACCCACAAATTTCTTCTCAAAAAAACTTCCACCATCTCCCCAACACATTCACCAAAATCATGGGGTTTTCTCCTCCTCTTCCAAATAGGAATTTTATTCTCTCCCCCAAAAAGAATAATCCCCCAAAAAGTTCAAAACAAAATATATATCAAGGGCAAAGTTGCCCAATTTCCCTTTTCTGCTTTTTTTTTTTTTTTTTAATAAATCTTCCTCCCAAAATATACAAACTCTCTCAAAAATAAAATGAAATAAATCATTTCAATAAACAAGCTATTAACTCTCTCCCATTTAATTAATTTAAAAACTCTTCATATCCAACATTCACAATAACATACAAAATGATAATTTAAATCCAATCATTAAAATACACGAGCTCTCCAAAATGATTAAATAAGATTATAAGAGCTCATGAATGGATTAATAAAATCATTTAAAATCACTGAATGAAAGTATATCATTCTCTCAAATGATCAATAAAATCAATTAAAATGACATATTCAAAATCTCAAGGATATAACATTCCAAATCAATAGAACACCATAAAATTCCATATTTTAAAACTACGAAAAGATGCCTTGAAGCCACATCATAACACTGACAACCAAAATATGGCCACATAATAGATTCACGAAAACCATAACAAAATACCTCAACAAGGCATACTGGAAAACCACATATAACTGAAGGGTGCACCGGACATACGGCTGAAAGGTGCTCCGGACATTACCATTAGGTAATCGGATGGTATGACATCAACTCAGAAATACTGCGCTAATAAGATACAGTGGGCTAGGGTAGGGGACATTTGGCCTGTATGACTACCTCCAGTTACCACCATCAAGGAATAGGAGTACGCTCAGGCTTGTGAATCCAGGCGGAGTCGATACTCAGTACCTGCATCACTCCAATTACACGTCAAAGTACCTATGCATATAACATATATCATATAGCTGAAACTACACCAATTATTAGGAAGGTGGTCATGATATCGTAAGCCTCTCGAATACGAGTGTTATGGCATCAACCCTTCCAGTCCATAATCATGCAAAGAAATGATAACTAAGCATGTAATCTAGCATATTAACTCATCATGATAATCATCAATGTCTAATCTCAATATGATAACATTTATAATTCTAAATCAAAATTAAAATACCATCTTACCCATGCTAGAGTTGGAGAGATGTTATGAAAGGGGACCCACCTAGGATGATAATGATACCCATAAGTTGTTCATAAAGACATGACCACGGGGACATTAGATCTAGGAAAAACTTAGGGAAAAGATAAAAGGCTGACCCGACATGAAAATAAAACCTAAGGATATAGAAAAGCCTGCCTTTAACGATATAACAACCCTCAACCCATTTTCACTAAGGCCCAAAAAGTAACGACAAAATAGAACTGACGTAAGGCTTAGCACATAAGGATTGCAAATGGAAAAACCCTAAAACCCCAAGCCATCAAAACCTGACAAAGAGTAAGATTAATTTGATACAAAAACAATTATTTCACTAAGGCAAATAATTTTGTCAAGGCTCACTTTGAAGTGTTATCACATTCTTTGTAGTTTCTACATTGGAATACAAATCATATTTAATTTCATGCCAATATACTTCTTTCATAAAGATATTTGTTTGATTTTTCCTTGCTATTTTCATCTTAAAATTTTAAAAAATGTATTCTATAATATAGAATTATTTTCAAATTAGGACAAAAAAGATTCTAAGAGATATATTTAATCATAAATTTTACCATAAAAAACCTTTGCAATTATCACTTTATGCCTTTTAAAGGCCTTTACACCTCAACCACCTCTACAACTGACTTTTTAATCTTTTATGATCACATGAAACATAAAACACACTAATTTCAAGGTTGTTAACATCACTCTTGAAATGTTTTAATTTTTTGACCTTTCTAATATATTGAAGCTCCTAGGACACCTCTAAGACCATGCTAGTGGCTTGAGAATAGCCTTATTATTGACATGACACTAACCTTGCACCCTTTTACATGTAAATTCTCCAATTTTCCTTAAAAAGGCTACAAAACTCTTTAGTGCAAGACTCAAACTCATAACTCAAAAATTCACCTAGAACATGACCAATGGTCTTGAGTGACCTTATTCACAATAAAACATTCTTGAAATTCCTAAACCAACCTATTGACCTCCCTAATTATCATAAAATTTGAAGATGAGGTGTAGGTGCTCCTGCACCACTACCCCATCCAAACTTTGCTCACATTACACAAAGCCACAATGTTTGTCCAAGATAAGCCAGTCAAATCCTACCTTATGTGTCCTAGTAATCAAATTGGAGATGATCCTAAAAATGAAATTGCGAAGGGTGATTGGTCTAAAAAATCTAAACGAATTTGCAATTAGTTCACTACTACGATCAATGTATCATCTTTCATGAAATTTCTCAAAACACTATTCATTATGATCATATGGAAATTTCTAGGAGAGCTAAAATATTTGTAACATCATGAATCAAAATTAAACATTAAAAATTACATCATGAATTAATTATGTAATGGCATAAAAATTAAAAACATCATGAATTAATTATGTAACCACATAAGTCAAATATAATTCTATCAAGAAATTAATATCAAATAGATAATACAATCACATAACTCAGACATTTCAATGTCATTGATCTTCTTCTTCATCCAACTCTTTGTCTATATCATCTGATCCAGATTCGACATTGTAAGGATTGGTCATATCATCATCATCGTCATTGATATTAGTTTCGATAATGTCATCATCCACACGAATATCATCTTCATGAAAATTAACTGCTACATCATCATGATCTAGTTCCTCCTCTTTGAAATCTTCTTCAGGCACATAATCAACTAACTGTTGATCCTGATCATCATGTATATCATATTCCACCACATTATACTTTACCGGCGTTCCTCTTGAATCATGTCTAACAAAAAATGACCAACCTAGTTTACCTGAAACCTCTGAGTAAAATACTTGCTCACATTGGCTTAGAAGAACATAGGGCTCATCTCCAACTCGCTTGATCAACCTTGTATTAACCATGGTAAATCCATTATCATGTTCAATAACAATTCTCTCAGGATCATTTTCATTCAATTGTAGCATGTACCATAGGATGACGAACAAAACTAATTTGAAGGACTTAAAGTCACACTCAAGTATATCATCCAAAATCCCATAGTATCGATTTTCTGAGACTTCTGGATGTATGTCGCTTCTAGATGAAACATTAGTCACCTAAAAGACTATAGTTGTCCCAGAATCTCAAGTTTTCTTCATATCATCCAACTTTTTGATTCAAAAATTACTTCCATTGCACCACATAGCCTTGTGGTGTTTCACCTACAATATGTCAAACATGTAAAAATTATTGCAATATCGTCAGTTGATATACATATTTATTCTTGGCCGAATGTATGCAAAGAAAAAAATCTCAACATATATATACATCAATATAATTGAAAATAATTAAATAATATGGGTTATTAATATATTTATACGTACCTGTTTATCTCGTAAACCATATGCCAAATCAATTTCCCTTGGTGTAACATTGGAATCTTCATTACGATGAGCTTCTTTAACTAATGAAGCCACACCTTCCCATGTTAATGTGCAACTTATTGTTGACATCATTCAATCCATACTGTCATCCAATCAATATTGTTTGTGATGTACAAATGTAGTGAATCCCACTCTCGACCAACTGTATCAAAAAAATTGAAATTCACAAATGATGTATAATTAGTTAATTACCACGGTATATGACCTTGATTTATAATTGATGTATATTGAAGATTAATAATTAAATAAGTAAAATATACATAAAAACCAAATGTAAAATGTATTCTAATTAATCTCCATGACCATCTTATAATTACCTCTCACTTTCCTCAATCTACCTTTCCCCATCAAGTACTCCCGTTTGAATTTTTTTATGGAGTTGGGATCCCAAATGTGATCTACATGGATCTTTGCTGCAAACTTAGGAAGATATTCAGTAATGTACACCATGGTCTAGTATACGATATATTCCTCCACCAAAGAACCCTCAGGATGTGCTCTTTTTCTAACCAAAGCCTTCAAAAATTTCAAGTGCCTCTCAACCATCCACATTGACCTTGTGTGTACAGGTCCACACAATTCAATCTCCTCAACTTGGTGTATGAGGTAGTGTTCTTGTGCATTGAAAAATGTTTAAGGTAGACACTTTTTCATTTCACACATTAGACAAGGAATTTTTCTCTTCCAATAATTTATATCTTCTTTATGGATTCTTTTATATGACAACCATCTACAATTGATTCAAGGCAGAAATATATTAACAAGATTTAACAAAATATACAATATATTACATAACAAGTAAAAAAAATGGAAATTATAAGATCTATACAAAAAATTGAACAAATATCGCTACTTACTTCATGTATTTTCCAAGATCATATATAACTTTCTTGACATTTTTGTTGAATTTTTCTGGGAGAGATAGAGGTAGAACATACTACAACAATTATAAAATGATCTTTTCATTATTTTTCCAAAAGTAGTAAACATAATACACTGAAAAGTACATGCAGTATACAAATATATATAATATACCAAAATAATTACCTTAATGAAGGTATGCCAATCATGCATTTTCATCCCTGGCCCAAATTCACCTTTTTTTTTTATGATATTTTTTATGTTCGCAACAAATCCTGTGGGAAATCGAATTTTTCATATGACTTCTTTTATAGCATTGCTTTGCTACTTTGTTAATAACCAAGGAAGGACACTTATATTAATTTGGTCTCAATCGCTATTTAATTGAATGAAATTTTTCATTGCATGATTGGCTTCCTGAATGTCACTACAAATTTTGAAAAAAAAATCTTTGTCATGCCTTCTATCCAATATTTTCCATAACATTTATGTTATATTCTTTCTGATATGCATTGTATCAAACAAATGCACAATTTGTAGCTGCTCATAGTAGGGCAACCTACTAAATTGTCTAGGATAAATTTTCAATCCCTATGGAAGCCAACCATTAATGCCTTGACGACCTTCATGAAGCATATAAGTTAAACAAATTAATAATGCCAATCATTATCAATTACAACATGAGTAAAAACAACACAAAATTCCAAACATATCATATATGATAGATAAACAATTTGATCCGATGTATAACCTTGACGATTAATTCTATTATATTCCAACTTCCAAAGGCGAGGTGTCATTATTTGTGGTTTTGATGTAGTCTCTTCTTTCCCATTGAAAATATGTTTTTCAATAGTTTGATACTTATGATTTTTGTGGAGGAAGTGCCTATACTCATCAAACACATGCTTTCCTAAACTTGTTGAATGATGAGATTTCATCTTTGGACCACAAATTGGACATGCAAATTTTCCCTTTGTTTGAAGACCTACAAGATCATATATAATTGGATTAAATATGTCAATTTTGATAATTATATATAATGAATGGATTATTTAAAAAATATTCATGATATCTACTTCATAAAATTAAATATTGTTAAAGTGCATTCAAACGTTATAACATACCACAAAAATGTGTTAGCCCTAGGGCATCATGAATTTCCCATACAAGCATTGCATGGAATTGAAATTGTTTGTCCTATTGGTCTAAATACGTCATACATAGTGACACCATTCCATAAATTTAGTAACTCGTCGATAAGAGGCTCGATATACATTCATATCTTTAACTTGGTACTTACCTAGTTGAATGAACATAAACATTACATAATTATTTAACCATTTTACTTCAATATATATAAATTAATGTACATGACTATTAAATGAAAAAATATAAGTCATTATGCAACAAATAAGACAAATGAGATGCTACTACGTTAAAGAAAATTGATGTAAACAAATACCTGCAACAATAATTTCCAACATTATGTGCTCCCTCTTTATTGACATCCATGGAGGAATGTTATTGTTGATAACAAAAATAGGTCACACCGAGTAAATAGATCTAAGCTCTCCAAATGGATTGACACCATCTGCTACCAATGAAAGCCTAAGATGACGAGGCTCTTCTTTAAACTATGGCCATTTTTCCTCCATGTCCCTAAATGTAGAACCATCTGTAGGCATTCAAAGAATGTCCTCTCCACTTTTATTCTATGCATGGTAACCCATAAATTGTGCTAATCTTTCACACCTAAATAATTGTTGCATATGTGGAATAATGAGAATATAATGAAGAACCTTGCGAGGCACCTTTTTTGTTAGTTGATCTATTCGATATTTACTGATATGACATTCTGGGCATTCTATTACAAATTCATGTTGTTTATGATATATAATATGATCATTGGGACATGCATCTATTGATTGATACTTCATTCCAATATCTTTCATAATGCCAGATAAATCTCGGTATGAGCGAGGTAAAATATTTGATGGTGGTAACAAAAAATCACCAATCAATCTACAACAAAAAAATAATTTGTTAATATAAAGAATATTAATGGTACATATTTCATCCTTTATTTACTAGTGATGAACTAACAACAATTAAAATAGATGAAAAAAGATGACATATATGACATACCTTAACATCCATGAGATTTCTATGTTGGATAAACCATTCATAACCTTCAAGTTCATCAACAACAATACAACAAAGAGAAGAGTTGTTTGGGAGCCTTCATAAAGGGGCTCATATGCCTTCTCAAGTACAGGTAAATCATGAACATCATCAAATTCATCTCCATCATCATGATCAGTTATGCCACTAAATGTGTCATGGATCAATGTATTTGTACCATCATCTTCAACTATGTTTTCTGGTGCATGGTCATCTTCTTCCATAGGTTCATTAACTTCATCTTCGATATTCACAGCTCCATGTTCCTCTGCTTGCAAAACCACATTATTTGGGCCGTGATAATCCATATCATGTGCCCTAGGGCATTCCACCCTTATAATAATGATAGACACAAATAAACCATGATCATGATCAAGTGATTATATATATATATAATGTTAAAACGATATAAACATTTACAAATTCAATCAATATAAACACATATAATGAACAACTTACCAATGGACGATAATCATGCCCCCCTTCAATGTGACCATGCTTCCTACAATTTTTCTCAACTTTTGTGATTAAAATTCTTCTTGTCTTTATGCCCTTGCAATTATTGCAAGGACAATAACATTTCACATCACCCTTTCTTTTCAATCTAGCCCACAATCTAGCAACTGTTTCTTCATTTTGTTTTGGACTAATATTATCTGACATGTTTTTGTTTTACCAAGCTTGAATATTTAGATCTTCAAAAAATATCAAAATCACACTCCAATAATTTTTAATCATAGACAAATAACAAAATCTAATGATTTTGATATTTTATACCAAAAAAAATTGACATGCAACCACCCCTGCAAAAGAGAAGATAGTCTGAAGTTAATGACCCCAAAAATCACTTTAAAATGCTAATTACATAAATTATTAAATTTTGATTTTACTATGATTTCCAACCATTAGAATCCTAAAATTAGGATATTGAACTTGCACAACAAAATCTGGAAATGAAATGCTGAAAATGCACAAGTCTAAAAATGAAATCTGATGAGATGTTGCTTTAAGATATGATTTTCAAACCTGGAAGTACAAATCTAACTTCACAAATGAATTCTGGAAATAAAATAGTATGGCATGATAAATATTTTCATTTGAATTGGACCACCCTTTTATATGCCTTGATAAAGTTAAAATACCTATGAATTTTATCTATAATATAGCCTGCATAGTCACCAGTCTTATTCACATCCCTGTTTTGGATATCAATAGGAAACATCATTAGATGTCCTGCTTGAAAGTTCAATCCATTAAGGGAATAATGAAAGGGTCTTCCTTAATGATTACATCCATCTGACAAAAAATAGTGTATGGCTGAATATGGATGATACCATTTTGAAAGGCTAAAATGATTGTTGAGACTGATGCTAACATATTTATGTTGAATACAATACATACAAACAATCTTGTATAGACCTTAACTTCCACACTCTCGACAAAATTGTTTTGTAAGGACAACACTTCATTTGCCTAGTTTTGTAGGTTAAGCTAAATCTTGTTCTCACAAGCAACTTCAAATGTCTCATACACTTTCATCTACTTATGAAGCAAGCCTCTATCTAACTTGACTTCACCATTACAATAGTGCTTCAAAATATCATAGGGCCATCCTCTGGCTTTATATGTCAAATCTATTTCCATTTGTATTGAATTTTCTTTCATCCATGTAATTCATGTCTTTGGTCACAATGTTTATTCCAAAATCCATATACAACTTCCTCCCTCCTATTGACATAGAATCAGTATGGAATACTATCTTGACTTTTAAGCTAAATATTAAAAATTGGTTAGAGCTTATACTATGCAAAGGATAATAAGAATAAACCATAACCTTATCACCAATTGAAATAGATAAGGGGTCACTCAATTCCACACATATTCACATAGACAATGAACATGATATTTTGGGTTCCTACTCTTACTATTTTTCTATTTATTTATATAATAATAAAGTTACACTACAATATTTTTTTTCTCTTTTTATCTTCTCTAACTCTCATTTCCTCGGATACATTCAATCATACTAGTATTGTGCTTCCTTTAAGAAAATTATATCATGTCTAAATGAAAACAATGTTCAATACCATGAGGCCAAAATGATATTCATGCATTGGTCTTGAAATGTCATCAAACTCAGACTAGTCATTGTTATATAGTATCAAAGTTTCATTGATACTATTGGTCAGTATGATTTCTCATGTGAATTGATTAAAGATTGATAACCTATATATTCATAGGGTCCAATCATTATTTTTGACAGTGTATTGGACAATTTACTGTCCAATGCTATTTGCAAAATAAAATATAGTAAAATACAAAACAATGATCTTTTCTATCTACTCCACTGTAAATAATAAAGACTGTAGAAATTTCCTTCCAATTTGAGTGTTGGAAGTCTTTATTATTTATAGTGGAGTAGATAGAAAAGATCAATGTTTTATATTTTAATATATTTTATTTTTCATTGTATTTGATCAACAAATATAGTCTAATGATGATTCTTTGACTAGTGCTACAATATTAGTATCTCGGGGTATTATATATGCAGATATAAACTACATTTGTATGATGCTTGATGTTATATCCATTTCCACTAGTTATCGCCATAATTTTTATTATTATGTATATGCAATATAGGGATACTATAGAGGTAAGGAGCAACGAGCAAAGAGAAAATATTTAAGGAAATGGACTTCAAAGAAAGGCATGACACTTTACTATAGATTTCCAAAATGAGATCATAGTCATGACTATTCAAATAAACAATGATTAGTCCATGTCATAAACATGAAGGGGGCATTGAAAGCAATAATAACAATGATAGGGTAGTATGAAATTTTTTAAAAGATACATAAAGAAAAGTAACTGAGCAGTCAAGAGGGCTTTTAAAACATCATAAATCCTGTCAAGGGTTCATTTTCTTCATAGCAGTATGGTAAACTAATAAATATTTCCATCTCACAAAGTTTCAAAAGAGGACAACCTACAATTGTATTAAGGAGTGCATGGACAATATCTCAAGGAGCTACCACAATTAATTTATTCAAGTGTTATGCAAGGCCATTGAAATCAAATGAATAAACTCATGCATAAGCTAAAAGACAAAGGATAGTCAAGTTGCTAGAGGTCAGGTATCACAAAGGATATGGGATCAATTTCAACAGAGATGATGATGTTTCTAAATTATCTCCCATTATGTCTATTAAATACTTACAGAGATATGACATTCATATTTCATTGTCAAAAAGTAGAAGAGATTTTGAATGATCTTGCATAATAGGAAGGAGAGGACAACATTTACACTAAAGGAGTTTATATAGTCCATAGAAGAAGGTCATATGATTTCCATGAGAAAATATTGAAATAAGTTGCATACTTTACAATGAAAACCATGAAAAAAATATCCTATGATGCACTTTTATATTTTTTGCTTCATTTTTCCTAATAAGGTCAAATACCTTCTTTTAGTGTCTGAATCTACCACATATAGATTAAATATGCTTACTCTCAAATAAAGTTGAATTATATAAACAATAGTCATATGCCTCCCTTAACATAAAGGAAAATCTAAAGTACTAAGTAATTTTATATCCTTTATAAGAGATTTCTTTTAACCAATTAAAAACTTGAGAGGGTAATACACAGGTTGCAAGGAAAGTTAAAAATTTACCATAAGTAGCTCAATCCAAAAGGAAAAAATTAAGCATTGAAAATCATGAGTAGGTTTACCAACCTCACTAAAATCACAAGTTATTTTTTATAACATCTTACTTGGATATTACTTGATAAGGTAAGGAGTGCTCTTTTCCACTCAGTTTCATATGGTGGCATATCTACACACAAATCAC
The DNA here is from genome assembly GCA_007115665.2 of Sequoiadendron giganteum. NCBI lineage: Eukaryota > Viridiplantae > Streptophyta > Pinopsida > Cupressales > Cupressaceae > Sequoiadendron > Sequoiadendron giganteum. The sequence goes on from CM021104.1 coordinate 310,462,112, forward strand.
CAAATTTTCAAATAACTAAATAAATTGTATTATTTAATAAAGTTGTTAAAACATGCCATTCATGTCAAAATCAACTCTTCTTAACATAAAAATTTTGGATTCCAATTTGACAGGTTCATCTTTTGATTCCTATATCAACTTCTGAAGGAATTTGGTAGCTTATACTTCTACATGAGGAGAGAATTTCATCATGTAAACTGTTCCAAAGTACAAAACAAATAGAAATCATATAATCTACATGATAGTTATAGCTTGCTAGATGTTTGGAAGCATTGAAAATTTTTAAGTGAACTGAGAAAAATACAGAGGCCTTGACCTTCATTTTTTCAATTTTTAGTTTGTTGCTCTAAATATCTCACAATATTTAGAAATTGGTTGCTTTCTTTCTTTCTTGTTCAAATAAAAAATAGATACATTTGTATAGAGTCAAGATGAATTCAAGAATTTTAGGTAATAGATATACCATAATTGCTTTTATAAGACACTAGCATCTAAGGTCTAAAATCTATTTCTGAAACTTGGTAAAGGAAAAAATACATCTTTATGAAGTAGTCTTCTAAAATATCATAGCTAAATGGCTCTAACTATCAACTATCAAACATTACCAATTCTTTGTTCAACCCTCTAGGCCTAAATCTTGACAGCTATTCCACTCTGTAGCTATCCCTATGCCTTTGATATTATCTAGTTATGGCTCCCAAGTCTATTGAAAATTGATCGTTAGGGTTAAAATTGAAACCTTGCAAATATAATATTTGTCCAAATCCATCAAGAATTTTCCATCAGTTATAAACAATTCACTTATAAATAATTTGTGAAGTCAGGTCTAAAATCTGGAAATGAAATTCTGAAAATGCACAAGACTAAAAATGAAATTTGATGAGATGTTGCTTTAAAATATGATTTTCAAATCTAGAAGGAAAAATCTAACTTCACAAATGAATTCTGGAAAAAGACAATGACTACCCTCAACCTAGCAATATCTTCTTGATTTTTTTCTAATTTTTCCCAAGAAAATCATTGAGAAAAACACTATCACAATAAATAGTCGAGCTCAGTTTTATTTATGTCAGCCACAATTTAACTTTGCAATTTCTTTGAAATTTCGACGAAAAATCTTCGTTGAAACTTTGACACAAAATACAATTCGTCGAAATTCCGATGAACATTAGGGATAAAATTTTTAAAAAATGAAAATTTCACATTGAATATCACAAGTACCCGACGATACATCTAATTATACAACTTTCATCAAAAAAAATCGTTGGATTTTGCAATCAAATGAGTTAGTGACATGATTAGAGACCCTCAAGGCTTATCAATTTTATTTTTTGTGCTCTAATAATGATGCGAAATATGAAGCCTTGATCCATGGTTTTTTTCTCGATAAGCAAATGGGCACAAAGAGGTTGTAGGTATTTGAAGATTCTAAGTTGATTGTAAGCCAGGTTTGCAAACAAGCAGCTGCTAAAAATACGAGAATGAAGTCATATAGACATCGGATATGGAATTTGATCAAAGTTTTAAAAGATGTCAATCTACAAGTCATTCCTCAATCTCAAATAGCATAGCAGATTGGATGGCTTCAATAAAGTCATAGTTTGGACCAATTTTTGATTCAAAGCAAATCATAGTGCAAATCATTGTCTAATCATCGATCCCCAACAATGATCAAAACTGGAAAGTGTTCAAAGATGACACTCAAATCACCACTTTCATCCAAAAGTCAAAAGCAGCTCTCGACTATTCAGAAACATGAGCTCAACCTTCTGAAGAATAGGTCTTCTAGCTCAAAGGAAATAATATCCCTCGAGGTCTAATCTCCCTCAAAAATCTCTTTGAATATGAAGATGTGAGGAGAAACAAGCAAAGGTTTATGGCTGATGAAAAGGATTATGAGGAGTTGGATGTTGGAAATGGTAGAAAGCTAAAATTCGAAGGGAATTTTTTGTGGGAAGATAAGGAAAGGTTAAGGGATCTATGTTCTAGATACAATGGAGTTATAGCTTGGACCTATGATGATCTTAGAGGATATGATTCTAGCATAATTCAACATACCATTGACTTGGCTAAAGGGTCAAAAATAGTTTGATAGAAGCAAAGGCTTGCCAATCCAAAAGTTGAGGCATTGATGGCCTAAGAGCTCACTAAATTTATTGAGTCTTGAGTCATTTACCTAATTAAGAACTCAACCTAGGTGTCTAATTCGGTACCAGTTCGGAAGAAAAATGGTGACATCCGACTTTGTGTCAAATTTCAAGACCTTAATAAGCCTTCACTAAAAGATCACTACCCTTTATTGTCGATGGAGTAGATCTTGCAAACTATGGATGGATAAAAAAAAATCTTGTTACTTGATGGTTTCTCATGATACAATTAGGTATATATCAAGGAAAGTGGCCAACATAAAATGGCGTTTACCACCAAGTGGGGAATGTTTGCATATGCAAAAATGCCCTTTGAACTCTCAAATGCTGGTGTGACCTTTCAACGAGCCATGGACATTAATTTTAGGGGATTGATCATTTTCCTTATTTTAATTTACCTAGATGACCTAACAATTTTTCAAAGTCAAAGGTTGATCATTTTGATCATCGAGAATAGGTTTACCAGAGGTGTCAAAAGTTTGGGATTTCTTTAAATCATAAAAATTGTGTTTTTGGAGTACCTCAAGGTAAGGTACTTGGTTTCATAGTATATAAGGAGGGAATTACAATTGATGCAAAAAGAGTGAGATCTATAATGGATTTACCCCTACTAGTGAATCAGAAAGGGTTACAGTCTTTCTTAGGGAAGATTAACTTTGTCAACCAGTTCATTTCAGACTTTGTGAGCATCGCAAGATCCATCATGTTGATGCTCAAGAAAAACTCAATATTCAAATGGATCTTTAAAGGAAAGGAAACTTTCAAGCAGATAAAGAAGGGTATTTTTGCTCCTCTAATGTTGGCTAACTCGTACTTTTCTAAATATTTCTTTCTTTATGTATACAGTAGTCAGTATAGAATAGCTTTTGTACTCACTCAGAAGGATGGAGAGAATAACGAGGAGTATGTGATTTATTTTCACTCAATAACCCTCAAGGGTTATGAAACTAGATACAACTTTGTAGAGAAGCAGGAATTTTCCATTGTTAAGAGCCTTAAGAAGTTCTGGCACTTGGTGTTAGCTAATAAAATTACCATCTTGGTTGCTCACCCAAGTGTAAGGGAATACATTACCGAAGGATAAATAACTAAGAAGATAACCAATTGGATCACCAAGATCTTGGAATACGATATGGACATCAGACCAACTAAGCTAGTTCAGGGAAGAGGCCTCTATAAGTACCTTGCATAGGAATTGAGTTCCAAGGCTAACAAGGAGATTGATCAAATCTACTCAAATCTATTTAAGTCTGATGACTCCTAGGTGGCAGATCAAACACAATATATGCAAAAGGGGAACTACCCAACCAGTCTCCCATTCCATAAAAGGAGATACTACCAACTACAAGGCACTAGGTATATATTAATTGAAGGGACTTTATTTAAAAGAAACTATGATGGTGTCTTGCTTTGATGTTTTAGGTAAGCACTAGGTAGAAAGGGTTCTTATGGAATTCCATAACAGTCCTGAGGGTGGAAATTTCTCTGCTAAAACTACCATCTTGAAAATCATGCGAGTGAGATACTATTGGCCTTCAATGTTTTGTGAAGTGCACCATTTGGTGCAAAAATGTACTCAGTCAATTTTTTGTTAGCAAGACAAAAAAAATTGCTTTGCCCTTAAGTCCCATCATTATTGAATAGCCTTTTGCTCAATTTGGATTGGATTTTATTGGGATGATAAATCCCATCTCCAGTGCTGGTCACAAATGGATCCTCATGGCGACTAATTACTTCACAAGGTGGATAGAGGCCATCGCCCTAAAAAATGCTATAGAGTGCAAGATTGTCAATTTCCTTGAAGAGTTGGTGACTAGGTTTGGTTCACCAAATACTATTATATCCAACAATTCTCGAGCCTTTGTAGGTTTGTGAATGTCGTATTTTTCTATTAAAATGGGATCTACCTCAAGGCCTCATCAAACTATTACCCATAAGGAAATGGGTTAGCAGAGTCAACAAATAAAAACCTAATTAGGTTAATCAAGTCCATTGGGTCTGAATGATAAAGAGAATGGCACAAGACCTATGAGCTACTTTGTGGGTAGATCAAATCACACTGAAGTAGATTCTAAAGGCATCTACCTATGAATTAGTGTATGGGAAAGAGGTAGTTTTACCTATTTCCATGGAACTCCCCACTTTACAATTACTAAAATCCCTAGAAGTAGAGGAAAGCAGTGGAATGGAGGTATGGATAATAGAACTCCTCAAGCTTGAGGAAGACAAAGAGAAGGCCTTTTAAGCCATGATTGATCACTAATAGTTGGTCAAACGATGGTTCGACAAGAAGACTTCAAACCCAGTTTTCCTAGAAGGAAGCGTAGTGCTAAAATATGATGAGTGCACTGCAAAACTAGGGCAGCACACCAAATTTGAAGCACTATGGAAGGAGCCCTTCTGAATTAGCATGTGCAAGGAAAATAATTCATATGAGCTAGAATACATGGAGGGAAATGCTTTAGAGATATCGATGAATGGTATTTATCCTAAATTGTTCCATTGAAGTATGTTATTCTTTAAAAAAATTACAGTTATGTACCATATCTAAAATTTTGTAAATATATTTTAGTTTTAGAATAAGCCATGAGGGAAACAAGGAGCACAGAAGAAGTAAAAAAATACTGTACTATATATTCATTGAGATTTATAAGTGTAATATAGCCTGAGGCTCAAATTTTAACTTGAAGCTCTCTCGAGAAAAACCCAAAAAGAGTCTTTGAGAAAAAAGAGAAAAAAGGAGTAAAATGAAGGCATGTTACAAAAACATCAGAAAAGTTAGGCCTCCAGCCATAGTTACGTGGGAATATTTCCCATGGTCATTATTTTCTTCTTCTTCTTCATTGATAGTGAAATGGGAGACACAACAACACACGGTGCATAGACCTTAGCTCTAGTCTCCATGATTGAATGCCAGAAGCTCAAAATGTTTCTTGAAGTCCAGCCTAGGAATGACTTCCATGCCATACTCTCACAAGAAGTAGCTAGCTGCAAGTAGAGATAGAGCGTAGTGAATTTTGAGGTCCATGGTGTGGAATTCGCTTAGAAAGGGTAGCTAGGGCACATCCACCCCACAATCAATGTACCTGCAAAGTTCCATTACACTTGGAATGCCGACACCTAGAATGGAAACTTGCACAATCTCATTGAGGCTTTCCAACAGAGAGGCATCAAACATTCGGCAACACAACTCCACTATCTAGGGTCTGGCAATATTCAGGTCCAGGAGGGAGGCCACAAAGTGAGAATGACATTTTCTCCTCATCTGGTTCTCATCCTTGATAAATTACATGCTGACGACCTAACAAAATGCAATTACCCCAAGCCGGTCACACCTCTTCACTAGGCGATTGATTTTTTCAATAGTGATCTCCCCAGTGAAGGCATATTGTGGCCTTCATGGAAGTAGACGAACATGAGTGCCTAGGTCAGAAGACATGGCTAAAGCAGCAGAGTGAAAGACAATATGGAAATAGAGAAAAGGTTGGCTAAAATTAAAAGGATTATTTTTTAATGAATATTGCCTTAAGGTGGCATAGCTATTTATATAAAAGAGGTGTTGGCAAACCTAAAGAGCAGAAAGTCTATTTTTGGTCGAACGACAACAGGAAAATATCAAAGAAACTAGAGGACAGGGAATAAATCATACGAAGAATCTGACATAAGGTCTAAAAATTAAATTTGGGTGTTGGGATAAAATGCTCACATAAGTCGATCATTGGCATGTGTCCTTTGCCATCATCAGCATCAACTAGTTCATGTATGTGAAAATACTTGGATTAGCATGCTAATACCTGACAAACTAATGAGCATGTCTTTTCAAGGGTACTTTGTACCACCTAAGAATGATTGACATAACTAAAGGAACTCTCCCTAAGACAACGAGCTTATTTGTGAAGAAAGGCAGTGAAGGGAATGTACTAATTCCATTCTTGTAGAGTTTTTGGTATTCCCGAGGGATGCAAATCTCCAACCCACACATATCACCTTGTTGGAAACATTTAATGGACCAACGGTAATGACATATCCTTAACTACATGTACATGCTAGGGGAATTAACTACACCAAAATGTAGATTTTTCTAAAGTAGCAAAAGACATGGTCATTTTAGTGAAAAAACTTTCCAACTTTTGAAGCAGCCATGGTAGAGCCATCAACGACTGGTAGAAGAGTTGAGTCTTCATAAAAAAGGCTTGGTTTCATCAATATCTTTGAGCAAAATTCATTTTCCAATGCTCCAGTGTCAGAAGATCGACCGTTCAAGTTTTGTAAAAATGTTCTAGTAGATAGAGGTGTTCCCAAAGAGGTGGTACGAGATGCTGTCGACAACGTTTTTGATCTAAAATTAGAAAAAACCCTAAGGGTCTTAGGGAGGGAGCATTTAAAAGAATTAAATACTATGGTGCATCTAAGGGTTTTGCCTCTCGGCTCTAGAGATGTGGTTTTCTATAGTTTATGTTGCCCGCTATACACCCATGCCTAGAGCTAGTAGATGAAATTGCCAAAAGGTTTGACAGAGAAACTAGAACCATTGCGTGCAATAGGATCAAGATCATGATTTCTGCTACAGGTATACATGATATGTTGTGTATCCCTCCCAACTGGGGCACCGAGACATTTAGTGAGAAAGATATGGATATTTACTGGGAAGAAGAAAATAAGAGAGAAGGTTTCTATGAGGATGAGACAGAAGAAAGGCCATCGAGAGGTCAATTTTTTTTCCTCCGGTTTCTTGAGAGTGAATTTATGTGCACGATGCTTGTTATTTGAACGCTACATGGCTTAAGATATCCAACAAATTTATGCCCAGAATACACTGACTCTTTTAATTGGTTTCTTAAAAGTCGCCTTTGGTGGCTTTATTTCACCATGGTCTTTATTTGATGCTCCTAAATCCCTTGAACCACTATTATTAAAATTTGAGTTCATGCCTGAATATAGCCTTCTTTTATTTCCTCTACACTTTTACCTAAATTTAACTTGGAAACACTACCATTAATACCATCTCTTCAAAGCATTTGATCAAACAATTCATTCACCATATTAGCATTGGCATCCTTGTTCAAAATGTGTATCCATTTGATGGCATGACTTTCAAACTCCATATTTGAAAAGTGTATTTCACTTTTCATTTTAAATCTTGAAGGCAAGTATACCCTCCATGTGCTTCCCTATTCAAAATATTTTTTGTGAAGTGATTTCTCTGATGCAACACTTACAATTTTTACCATTGTGCAAAACATGTCAGGTCCCCATGTGGGTTTGGCTAAAAAAAAATTCATTTTCAAACAAGTATCATGCCTGAACTGATCTGGGACAACTTTTGAATGCTTTTGAAATAAAATGATAAACTGGGTTATCATTAGAATCTTCTTTTCGGCACATTTGAACAATGAGCAAAACTAGCTAGGTTGGCTCTGGAATCGCTCAGGGAAATCAATCAAACGACCTCCTGGAGTCACAAAAAAATATAGATATGTAGACTTTTGACTTGAGAATGGAGTGCAAAATACGGTTCGAAAAAAGGAGTCCCAAGGTGAAAGATATTAAATGCAAAAGTATTTGAGTTAAACTTTTCTACATCTGCATCTGTTCAGAACAAATTAAAACTCACAAAATCACCTCTTTGAAAAAATATTAAATCAACCTCTGGCAAGTTGCCACTAGACATACAAGCTCATTTGGGATTAGTAAGCATGTGCACAAGAGGGATTTTTTTGAATCATCATCTATCATGAGATACTGAAGGTCAAAGTTGACCACCTTGAAATTTTCAAAAAATGCAGATGCAAAACTGCAGAAATTGTGTTTGCTTTTGGCCTGGCAAAAAATATCAAATCTTGTCATGAAGCTTTGAAATATGACATGGGAGTAAACTTAGGTGGGGAGAATAGAGTGAAACAATCATTTTGTCATGACAATCCTCCATCTATGAGATATCAGCTCGAATAGGAGGCCACTTTGCAAAACTGAAAGTTTGCAAACAATAGAAAAGTGCCAAAACCCTTCAGCTTCGCTTTTTGAAACCCTGACAAAACTTTACCATGGGAAGCTAAAAAATTTCATAAATTTTCACATATCTCACATGAGTGGGTCCATCAAAGGGTTGGATTGAAAATCAATAGGCTCTAAAATATTACCCTCTAAAGTTGGTCATTTAGGTAGATTTTTCAGGTGCACCTCTGAAAGTGCAGAGGCAAAATTATCAATTTGGGCACTTCAAATTTGAAAAATTTGAGAGTGCCACCAGTGGCTCCGATTGGGGATGTATTCCCCTTGCAGGCATAACAAGAATCCAAATCTTTGGAGAGTAGACCAAATGTTGAGTTCATTAGGTGCTCTCAAACTGCCCCTTTATTCAACCTCATTTTCAACTTCACTTGGTGACCCCAGGTCACCAAATGAAAAAGGGAGTCAACTTTTACCTCTATCAAACACCAATATATTAAAAGAGTTGATCTCCCTTAACCCATGATTGTCTCTGTCACACCACAACAACATGAGTGAATTCAATTCTACAAAAACAAGTATGAAGTTGCCTTTATACAAGTGTGAACTTGCTCTCTTTTCTCCCTATTTGACTTTGTTATCATATGGAAGCCAAATAAAATATGCCACCCCACTGCCACTCTCTTCATGTTTTGATTTCAGATCAAGTGGCAGCATTTGAGGATGGTGATCAAGACCACATGAAAGAATTTCCTAATCACAACCATCTACCTGATTAAACATGTTTGTACCTCCCAACAGGAAATCATAAACAACATTATCAGCATATTCATAATCACTATGCATCTAAAAGTCGGGCATACTTTCAAAATACTGACTATCATGTGGCAACAACTTGTCATATTCATCATGTAAATCACTCTCAATTTGAAAACAAATTTCATTGTTTTGCACATTGCCACATTTTGTAAGAACTTCTCCTAACTAACAAAAATAGTACTCACATTTTTCCATATTGCTAGTACTATTAAGCTCATTCTCATTACTAGTTTGCAATAACTTGCTAGAAGATCTTGTGCATCATGTAAACTATCTCCAAGTGTATGCAACTAGATACACTCATGCATTAGCACACTTTGCAACTGTCCTCCAACATGCTGATATAAAGAATCATCAAGGATTTATGACTTATCATCATCCTTACTTACTTGTCATCTTCTAAACACAACACATCAATATCTTCAACATCCCAAGCTTTCTTAACAATGAACAATTCTGGTTCAGAAAGATAATTTGATCTCTATTTGAAATCAACATCTACATCCACATGAAAAGAATTATGCCTAGGCTCATTCAAATCAGCAAATGGAAACATGTCCAAGTCTACATTAAAATCTTCAAAACTTGGCTCATTGGATGCAAAAGCCTTATGATCATCTACTCCTTCAAACTCATCAAAATAGATTTCTGAACTTGCATCAATATCCATACTTTCATACTCATCATACAATGCATCCTTACAATCAAATTATTGCTCATCTTTTTCCACATTGTCACCATGTTGATCAAATAGTTCATAAGTGGAAGGAGAATCAAAGACACATGCATCATACCTTGCATAGTGAAGATCATCATCACTATCAAAATTAATGTGAGAAGCACACAACAACTGAAAGTTATCAACACATGTATATTTATGATATTTAGTGGTCAACATATTTGAAATTTGTTCACTGTTCAATAGATCATGGCTCTAATCATTTCTCTCAACCACCTCCTCTCCTTGACCTTCACAAGAAATGTATGTATTGCCAAATTTTAAATTAGGACATATCATGATGTCATCATCATCAAAATATGAAAACTCAATGGCCTGATCATAAACTAGATTTCCCCGATCATAAGAAATAGAATCACCAACAACCGTGTCACAAGCTTGGTCACAATCTATCAAAGAGAAAAATTTATCTAGTTGTTCATTCTTGCTTGCTTCTGGGCTGTCATAATAGCAATCCACGCTATTTTTCATATCAGCATTAGACTGGGTGTCTTCATTGAGTTTTTCATTTACAGCCTCTTGAGGGCAGACGCAAACATTTTCACTGTCAAACTGAAAACCATCAATGGTTTCTTCATTGTAGCTACTTGTAGTTGATATTTCTAACTGAAATTCATTGCATACTTTATCACTTGCAACTGGTGTACTAACATTCTCAGAAGTATTCCTTAAGTCAGAGAATTCTAATGTCTCATTACGAAGACTTGCATCAAAGCTACATCCACTTGTAGATTTGACATGATCCATTGTACCATAACATTGTTGATCACATATCTCTTCTTTAAAGAGTAAATTCAGTCCATATCTCGCATCATGTTCTAGTAAGCCTTCAAAAGTATTGTCATCAATTTCATTTGTTGCAAAAAATTTACCCTTTGTTTTTGCATTTTCAGAGGAGATAGAAGTAACTTCAAATGTTTTATTCACCTCATTATGTATTTCATCATTATGGCTGAAATTTTCATCTAGGTGTATCTCTTCTAAAGGTTGTTCAAAAACAACATCCTCATCAACTAATGATGCATCATTCTTGTCTTCTACCTTCTCATGTATGCACTTGTTTGTAGACCTCTGATCATTTGCATTCACACATATGTTCATTTGATTAGCATGTTTACCCATAATTGAGGACAACAAACCTTTCACATATTCATTCCTCATATTCTCCATATTATCTAAAACAATGTAAGCCATCTTCATATTTGGTATTCTAAAATATTTTAACACTACACTAGATCCTTCCTCAAAGGTTTCAAAATATATATGAATACAATTTGGAGCATTAGGTCTGAAATTCTCAAGAACTAATGCAATAGAAACAACAAATCTATGATTCAAATCAATGCTTGACTCTTCATTTTTTCTTTTGATCTGCTTTAACCTTGTGACAAGGTCTAAGGGTTCTCTTGCAAATTCTTCTCTATAAGCATCCACTAATTTATCCCAACATGCAAAATACTTTTTAGGAAAACTTAAGTACCAATCCCTAGCTCTTGCTTCAAGAGATCTAAGAAAAGATCTCATCCACATATCCTGATCTCCAAATGAATTTTTCTCAATGAAGCTAGAAAAAATTTGGACATGTGCATCTCCTTCACAAACATTATATCCATCAAATCTAGGCATCTTCTTATAGAATTGATTTGACATACTTTCAACCTTGTAATCAACCAATGAAAAATCTAATTGGTTATACAATGGGTCAAAGGAATTTACAAAAGGTGTAATGACTTGGCAAGTAGATATAGTATGATTATCTTTTAACTAGGCTTGTGAAAACATATGGTGCCTTTCGTCCATCTCTTTAATTTTTCTCTCAAACACAACTTTCCATTTTGGTCTGATCCTAGGCTTGTGCACTCTTGGTTTCATGCACTTTACATTATCAAATGTTTGAGGATTATTAGACTTCTAAAGCTTCTTGACAAGCCCTATAAAGTGTCTAATGGTATGGTTATTTTAGCTTGATGATCCATGGAAATATGCAAATCTGAACTTAGCTAATTGTGCATAACTACAACCATGACCAAATGGAGTATTACAAGGGTGAATACTAACATGATGGTAACCTTGGCTTGAAACATATGATAATGCAAATGGATGGAAATCCCTAAGATATAAAAATTTATTCTAACCATCCAAACTATCAAATATTTGAACACTAGACAAAAATCTTTCAATGGAACTTCAATTACATTTAATATAATAGATCCAACAAATGGGAGTATGCAAACTCAATATTACTGTCCTTTCCCTTTCTTAGTGTTAATTCACTCAATAGGGAACCAAATATTTTTCCTAAGACATTCAAATATGGTTTTCTCACAAAACTGTCTTGAAAACCAAAGGTGAAGAATACATGGAAATGTTGCAGTTGCTGCAAATTGTCTTCTTGACTAGAAATATTGTAGATCTAGAACTTTTATTCAAATTTTCAATAGGTTCTTTTGATAGAGTCATCACCTCTATTCTTAGAGGACTAAAATTCAAGCAACATGAAGTTATTTCACTTGTAAACTTTCTTCTAAGTTCCTTTCACTAGCAGAGCACCACAGATCATGAAATCTTCAGGTTCACTACAACAATTTTTTCTCCAGGTTTGAAATCCTTCAATATTTGAACCAAATGTAGAATAGAAAATAATACAACTCTATGAAATATTAGTCTACAACTGCAGATTCAGAATTCTCCCCAACAGAGTTGCCTTTTTGTTGGTGTTCCAAATCAACATATCACATGAATCCTAAAGACTAGCCAATTTCTTATATTCAGACTCAAAGATGGATTTGGCCAACTAATAGGAAATGGGATTAGAACACATTTCCCCTGCACTTCAGACTCTGTAGGACCTAGGGGGGTGACCCTTTAGCAATACCTAAATATTTAGACACACAATTAATAGGATATTACTTAACAGATAATTCTCTGACATAATTATGCTAAGAAACCTACAATATCACTCAATATTGGTTGACATTGAGTGAATCTCATTAACCAGCATGGAGAACATGGAAAACACATAACTCAAAATATAAAATTAAAATGGTTTGTGATTTAATAATTTGGGACCAAACTAAAAAAAATAGAAGCATGAAGATTGACCAATGCCAAAAATGGCTACGGATTCATATGACCAACACTTCATCCTACAATGTTAAACATTTTTTGAAGGTCTATGAAATTGTTATCACATTATGAAAACAAGACCACTAAAGCTTTATCATCTAGTAACCATTCTTACAAATCCACCTAGAAACACAATACTCATGTTACATTTATTAAAGCAATTACTCCATCCTTGAACATAAGGCAATAACATATGCAGTTGGCATTAGTTAAAGAAATTAAACTATTCACAAAATAGAAGGTGATAACAACCATAACTCAAATGCAGAAAATGTGCATGAAAAATCCCAAGTAATCTTTGATTATTAAATTCAAAAGAGTTATATATCTCAACAATGGAGACAATTATCAGAAAAAATATATTCATGAAACTTAATTTTAAAACACAAGACACCTCAGATTAATTGACTAATAGTCACATTTCACCCCAGCTTTACAATCTACCTAGAAATTTTGCCTACCTTGCAGAGCTTTCAAAAAATTGGAACCCTTACAATCAGAAGAGAAAATAAGATATAGAAGAAAAGAAAGCTCCAGAAGTTAATCTATTCAAGACATCTAGAAGCTTTATCCAGCGTTAATCTGAAAAAATAAAAGCCTCTCTCTTCTCTCTTCATTTGCAACCAACTTGACTTCTGATTCTGCCTTTGCTCTAGGTTGCTCAATAACAAAAAAATTCCTCATGTGGAGATTTTTCACTCCATTTACCCAGTTGCTGAAAAATGCCTCTGCCCGTGAAAGTTTCATATTTTAGTTTATTTGTTATCTTGCACTTTCTATTTGCATTTTAACATATAAACCCCCCAACACATAATCTTAATTCTATTTGTTGCAGCCACACTTTGCATTCATTTCCACCAAATAAAAGTCTTAGTGAATATATTATTCACTTATTAAATTATCCCTCGTGCCACTTTTCATTTTATTGCCCAACAAAGAAAACACATTTAAATTTAATAAAAGAGGCCCCCCAACCTTGCTCTCCACTATGGCCCACAATATTAAAATATTTTCCCTTTGATAAATAAAGCTCATATTACCTTATTGGGTAAATAAAAAACCTCACCCACCATTGAAGACAAAATTTAATCGGGCCCACCTGTTTGCACTTTGTATTTATCTCCAACAAAATGATGGCCTCCCAGATAATGAATATTTATTCACCTCACTAAACTAAATTTATTTTACATTCTAAAAGCATTACTTCTAAATATTAAAGGCCTTCAACTATTTGATAGGGAAATTACCTGTGCATTCACATTTAAATATGTAAGAAAACATGTTTCTTAAGTATTTAAATTCTTCACTTTATCGGGTAGATTTATCCTTTAAAACTCTTTACCTGTGCATTGAAGACTCCACCTGGGCCCACTTACCACATAGCCTATTTTCACAAACCATACAGTAAATTCATGACATCACCCAAAGGTTGCGTGGGGTAGCGGGGTGGGACTTAGATTTTGTAATATCCTTCATTTTCTTCCAGGAGTTGATCCAATTTCTGCCCTAATCTCATATTTACACTCAACAGTCTGCAATATCTTCAATGGCAACCCTGCCTCCATGACAACTCTGAATCGACCCCTCCAAATACATTTTCCTAAGACCTTTTCAAGCCTTTTCAACTAGTCCAATTTGTACATACGCCGTGCTTATGGATTTCCATGAAATCACATTAAATTGAAGGTTTCTTACCAAATAGTTCACATGCCCATGCCTGTTGGATCCTTCGTCATGGAATACTCGCCACAAGCCACAATCACATCCTCATCACCCCTTAACACATGCACGGGCAAGGCAAGGAATATTTTGATAAAGAAGGATTCCATCTGGTTTTACACATGCCAGTTGCATTTCTTTAAAAATTTCTAGCGCCCTATTACAAATCTATTTTGTTTGCATCTGTTGCAATAACAGCCAATGAGATAACTTTTATTTGGAGGTTCTTGTTGAACAAATCACATGAATTTGTCTATTGGATCATCCCTTATGGAGCCTTCAATAAACATGATGAAGTTTCCCCATGTTTGTAGCATAACCATTCATTGTCTCAATGCCACACATTTCAAATCAATTAGGTTAGCAAATAGCAAGGCATTGGTTTCAAAGTGCCACTGATATCCATAGTATCCTTATAATATTCTCAAGCCTTTTATATCTCTAGCACTTACAATATTTGCAATTCAAGGTGTACCATAGAGAAAACCAAAAGGAGCATGCCCATTGCAACTTCCATTTATTGTTGCATCAACAGATACAAGATACTCAACATTTCTTGAGAGTGAATTTATGTGCTTGATCCTTGTTATTTGAACACAACATGGCTTAAGACATCCAACAAATTTATTCCTAGAATACACTTACTCTTTTAATTGGTTTCTTAAAATTCACCTTTGGTGGCTTTATTTCACCATGGTCTTCATTTGATGCTCCTAAATCCCTTGAGCCACTATTATTAAAATTTGAGCTCATGCATGAATATAGCCTTCTTTTCTTTCCTCTACAATTTTACCCAAATTTAACTTGGAAACACTACCATTAATACCATCTCTTTGAATCATTTGATCAAACAATTCATTCACCATATGAGCATTGGCATCCTTGTTCAAAATGTGTATCCATTTGATGGCATGACTTTCAAACTCCATATTTGAAAAGTGGATTTCACTTTGCATTTTAAATCTTGAAGGAAAGTATACCCTCTATGTGCTTCCCTATTCAAAGAAATTTTCTTGAAGTGATTTCCCTGATGCAAGACTTATAATTTTCACCATTGTGCAGAACATGTCGGGTCCCCATATGGGCCTGACTTAAAAAAAAATGTTTTCAAACAAGTATCATGCCTTGAACTTATCTAGGACAACTTCTGAATGCTTCTGAAGTGAAATGATAAACTGGGTTATCATTAGAATCTGCTTTTTGGCACATTTGAACAGTGAGCAAAATTGGCTAGGTTGGCTCTGGAATCGCCTAGGGAAATCAATCAAACGACCTCCTTGAGTCACAAAAACTTACATATTTGTAGAATTTTGACCCAAGAATGGAGTGCAAAAGAAGGTTCAAAAAAAGGAGTCTCGAGGTGAAAGATATTAAATGCAAAATTTTCCTAGTTAAAATTTTATGCATCTACATCTGTTCAGAACAAATTGAAACTTACAAAATCACCTCTTTGAAAAAATATCAAATCAACCCCTGGCAAGTTGCCACTGGACATACAAGCTCATTTGGGATTAGTAAGCATGTCTGCAAGAGGGATTTTTGAATCAACATCTATCATGAGATACTGAAGGTCAAAGTTGACCACCTTGAAAAGTTTCAAAAAATGTAGATGCAAAACTGAACAAATTACATTTTCTTTTGGCTTGGAAAAAATATCAAATCTTGTCATGAAGCTTTGAAATCTGAAATGGGAGTACACTTAGGTGGGGAGAATGGAGAGAAACAATTAATCCTTCATGATAATTATCCATCTATGGGATATCAACTCAAATAGGAGGCCACTTTGCAAAACTAAAAGTTTGCAAATATTAGAAAAGTGCCAAAACCCTTGAGTTTCAGTTTTTGAAACCTTGAAAAAACATTATCGTGGGATGCTGAAAATGACATACATGCTCAAATATGTCACATCAGTGGTTCCATCAAAGGGTTTGGCTTTAAAATCAACAGGCTCTGAAATATGACCCTCCCAAGTAGGTCATTTAGGTAGATTTTTAGGTGCACCTCTGAAAGTGCAGAGGTGAAATTCTCAATATGGGAACTTCAAATTTGTAAAATTTGAGAGTGCCACCAAGTTGAAAAATGGATCAAGGCTTCATCAAATCTAGTGGATTATTTCTTCAGAGAGTATTTCATGTTCATCAGGTTTCATGGTTTTGTCAGAGAGCTTTTCCAACTCCCTAGATTTGTGAAGAATAAGGTTTTAGTGTTGGAGGCATGCCATCAGGAAACTATTGTAAACAATGCCTATGGTAGGGGAAGGAACAAGACAAAGTTATATCCGCTTCCACTTTGTATTTCCAATAGTAGGGTGATATTGGAGAAGAGAAAGGCACAAAGGGAGCTTTTAAATCTGTTGGCGGCCCTAGGCTTAGTCCTTATCTACGACACATGGGACTATAATCTGATGAAGTTTTTCCCTTTGAAAAATAAGATTCAGGAGTATGTGGAGTCCAAGAAAAATTCAACTCAATAAAATACATAATTATACATCAATTTGGCCTTCTTACCAACCAAATGACCGAGGAGGCTAAGTTTCTATACACCATAGGCACTGTATCAAAGGAACCTTTTGATAAGTAAAACCCTCAACAATCAAATGAAGTGAAAGGGGTGGTCGAAAAGGAAGAAGATGGATTTCTGGAAGTTCCTGCTAGAGATGGTATGCCCACATAATTCGGTCAGAGAGTTTCTCCCATACAATGAACAATTCAAGGAAATTTATAATCAAGAGGCCGACTTCGATGACAACAACCTAGAAACCAGCCATGAGATAATAGAGGAGCAACTGCCATGCCATACTTCCTAACCATAGGAGTCTAACAGAGGGAGAATCTCTAAGAAAAAAGACTCACAAGTTGAATCCTTCGGTGTTGTCTGAAGTAAGGGAAAGAAAACCCGACATTTCCCAAGAGGGTCGATTACATAACAAGAGGGCCAAGCTTTAGCGGGATCATCCACTAAAGGGTCAAGATGTGCCAATTCAGTTGAAACAAAGAGAAGGCAAGTCCAAGACCTAGACATAATTGATGTGGCAATCGAACATGAAGAAGAAGTAAAGTCCGCTCTACAGAATGTTCAAATGGTTGTGGTCATGTAAGTCTTGCTCTCCCTCTTCTTCCTACCTCTGCATCTTTCGTTAATCCTTTGCCTCCATCTATTGAAGAAAATCCTCCACCCATAGACCCTAAGCTTTTGGTTTTAAATGAGCCCCCTACTATTTTCAATACACCTTGTGATGTACCCCGTGTGCTGAGTGAGTTGTATCCACTTCAATCATTGTTGACTCTTTGATCGCCCTATCGAGGGACCCTATCAAGAAATCCAAACCATTAATGTTTCCTGTTACCCCAGGTTCATCCGCATTCAGACAAAAATCTCCCATTCCACCTACATCTCTTTATACTCCAATCAATCCTTTTGGGGCCCAATCTCAATTTGGCATCCCACCATTTTCTATGATTACTCTCCCATTCACCTCCCCATGTTCTCATATGTCTGAAGTCACCCCTTTTATCACTCTTTTCATTCTTCCCCCTAGTGCTTCTCTTGCAACACAAAGCATTGATACCCCGCAGACTCTTCAAGAACATTTTGAAGCAACTAAGTGGGTTTGACAAGCCAAGAAGTAGAAAAGGATGTTGAAGAATGTTGAACTACTGACTGCCAAGAAGATTCAAACTTTTTTCAATGAAGAGAAAAGTTCTTTGTGGATCACTACCATGAAGCCACTCGTATCTCAACCCAAAGGACAAATGCAGATGGAGGATTATGACATCAAGGCTATGGATCTAGATTTGAATGAAATTTACCCTCATGACAAGGTGGATCTAGCCAAGACCACTTAGAAGGTAGTATATATGGATTATGAGAGGTTGGATCAGATATTAAGGAAGCGCGAGGTAGAGCTAGCGAATGTAAAGGAAATAGTGAATCAACTATAGTCAAAGATCAGGGCTTGAGATGTCGAAATGACCTATATAATGTAGATACACGACCAATAAGAGAAATCAACATGATCTCTTGCAGAGACTCTGGATGAATGGATTCAATTATCTATTGATATTGATAGATTTAAAGGTGAACTCGAAGTTGAGTTCCTATCGAATGTAGAGTACCAGTGTGTCCAAGAAATCATAAAGAGAGAGATGGATGGTGTCTAATATCAAGCCTCTAACAATGTGTAGAGGGCTCAAGAGGTAGTAGAAAAGCTAAGAAATGACAAGCAAGAAGTTGAGTCTTCTCTACATGTTCATGAGATCAGAAAATTAGGTTCCAATCTAGCAAGTTCTCTCAAAGAGAGGAACCAAATGAAGGAGAGTGTGAAAGAAAAAGAAGCTTAGTTGCATGAAGAACTAATTTAGTTTCACAAAGATATTTGAATCTTCCTATAAAAGGAAGGTTGGTATCTTCCTATTGGGAGCGAATCATAATTGTCGTCGTTGTCCTAATATTGGCCCTATAATTTGTGAAGGATGCTCAAGAGATAAATGAAAGGGTTGGCCCACTGGCCAACAAAATTCTACAAGAATATGCCCCTTGCGTGGTAGAATCCCAGAGCCTAATTTCTAAGTTATGTGTGGCAACCGATGAGGCTTTGAGAAATGCAAGGATTCCAGATCAGAGGGCTGCCTCTAGCAAAGAAAGTGAATTCACCCACTATCACAAGGTAGCAGTAAAGAGCATGGAATGCCAAGTGGTGTTGAACAAAAGGGTCAACAAAATCAAAAAGGATTTTAGTTTCTTGCATAGCTTCAGATTACCTCCTTTCCTTTCAACAAATGGAGATGTACTATCAGTTGAGAAGATTACAGAGGAAATCAAAAGTAAGGTTTGGACTTCTACAGAAATCCCAAAATCAAGCACAACTCCCACTGTTGAATACGTTGAGTGTGAGATTCTTCTACTTTCTCATCTCTATTATCAGCTGGGATTTGTTTCTACAAGATGGGGATTTATTTCCTTCAAAGAAGTCTTTGAGCTAGATCAAGCATACACTGTCTTTTGTAATCTTATCCGACTGACTGATGCAGATTGGGAAATTTTGCACTCTTCTTTCCTCAAACTCTAGGAATAACCAGAAATCTAGGTTCATGCCTCTACAAGTGAAGTCCCCCTATGATTTTCTAGAGCTATGAAGCAAAAAATTTCCTTAGTCTTTTTGAGTTTTGGCTTTTACTTTTGGCTTCGAGAGAATTCGCGTGTGAAAAGGGTTTGGTTTCTGAAGAGTGCACAATGCACCACATGGTGAATTCATCCATTTTGTTTATTACTTTCCTCTCAAATGGAGGTTAGACGATGTGTCATTTTGGTAGAAGATTTCTCACAAAATATTTTCATGAATCTAAGAAGGTCTGCCCATGTGACATATTATCTCTTCACTGCAAGGAAGTTGTTTTTTAAAAATTTTTCCTTCAGAGTTTTTTAGAGCATTCTTTGCTTTGTTCTTTAGGAAGAGGATGTGATTCAGTGCCACCAAAGCCACTTGATTGGTCAACAAGACTTTTTCCATGCTATTTTCTAGGATCCGAGCGTTTATGGAGGGAAATCATGTTAAATATCTAAAGGATATTAATGTAGTAGTTGAGGGTTGACAAGCAAGATTGTCACAACCTAATTAAAGATCTGGGATCAGATTTTGACCTATCAGGTGTAGACATCTGGTAGTCATTACTTCTAAATGGAATTGGTTGTTCTCTCTCCTTGACGGCTATAAATTGGAGGAGGCAACATGAAGAGGAGGTTCTTGAAGATTTCCTTTCCGAATAAAGTTTATTTAGTTTTTCATAGTTATAGGAAGTATTTTCATTAAATTTTATAGAACACTGCTTCACTTTGGCATGTTATATCTATTTTTCAGCTCAAACTATTATCAAATTGGAATCTCACCTCTGTTTTAAAGTTCATCTAATTTTTTAAGTACGAGTTATTTGGGAGAAATATTTGAAACTGTGCATGATATGGCCTCAATCAATGATTCCTTCTTAATATATTCATCCAGAATAGAACACTGTGTCTAGCTTAATCTGAATAGTTTGATTATTTGATTTCCATTTTGTATTTTTGCATGATAAAGTTATAATCTATAGAAGTTGGATTATGTCATTGGACTTCTTTGTCCTCTTTAAAGGTTATTATTTCTTCATGCTATGATATATTAAGAGGAAGGGTTTATGTAGCTTTTAAATATTTCCTATGAACTCTTGAAATATCTATGTTTGGTTGGATCTTAATGAACACTTTCTGCAGGTAGATGGAATAACTGCACTATGCTTGTATCTAGCCTCTGTTGCTCATTCTCTTCCCAACAATGAATGGTTGTGGCATTCTATGTATATAATACCATTCATAGAAAATAACTTGAGGTTTTGAAATGTTGAAAAATCATTGGCACATCGCCACTTTCATGTTTTATGTTTACATTTATTTCTATCCCTTTTCCCAAAATCGGAGAAGAGTCAACTTTCTATAAAATTTTGAACGTATTTAGTGAGGTGCATATTGTTCCCCCACTTGATGAATTTCCCATAAGACTGTCAAAGAGGCACAAAATTTGATGATCAATAGTTTCCCTAATGGTGCATTGGTGGGATACCTTGTTTATGGGACGACTGAAGAAGGGTGCTTTGTGGCACACCTTGTTGGGTAGGACTAAACTGAAGGTTACCCTGATGATGTGTTGGTGGGATAAATTTTTGATGGGATGACTAAAGAAGGATGCTTTGTGGCACACCTTGCTGAGTAGGATTAAAATTAAGGTTACCCGGTAATGCGTTGGTGGGATACCTTGTTGATGGAATGACTAAAGAAGGGCACTCCATGGCACACCTTGTTGGGCAGGACTAAAATGAAGGTTACCCTGATGATGTGTTGGCATGATACCTTGTTGATGGGATGAATGAAGAAGGGCACTCTATCGCACACCTTGTTGGGTAGGACTAAACTAAAGGTTACCTTGATGATGTTTTTATGGCATACCTTGTTGATGGGATGACTGAACAAGGGTGCTTTGTGGTACACCTTGCTGAGTAGGGATATAATGAAGATTACCCTAATGATGTGTTGGTGGGATACATTATTTATAGTATTGTTGGTTTGAAAGGGGACCCTATGGTTCACCTTGTTGGTGGTATTGATATTTTGGAGGGGGGGCATGTGTTCCACTCGGTTGATGGTATTGATTGTTCAAAGGGGGGCCCTGTGTTCCACCCTATTAATGGTATTGATTATTCGGAGGGGGACCCTATGTTCCACACTATTCATGGTATTGATTGTTTTTGGAAGGGTTAACACTTGAAGTGTTCTAAGGGATATATTGCCAAGGAGGTGGATTATTGTTTTGAGGTTCATACAGATATGGCCCTCCTTGATACATATGTGCCACTACTACTTGTTCAATCTGAGTTGGTTTTTTGAACAATGGGTTCTCTTTGTGTTGATCACTATTTTGTGAGAACACGGGTGGCATGTTCGTCATCTCTAGAGGTTGGCTTATTTGTATCACAACTGGTTTATCCCCTAAGGGAATAAGATTGTGTTCTTTGAGAGTTTCTACATTGAATTCCACCGGTAATTTAGAACCTCTTTGTGCTAACTTGATTAAATAGGAGCTTGGGTCATTTCTTAACAACCTATCCATTAATTTAGGAACCTTGGGGTTATTAGAATGTTCAAAAAAATCCTCCTCATTTATCTCTTTCCTCACTATCTACCTCTTCTACAACCACTCTGTTTGGATTCTGGATGCTTTGTTCTATCACCTCCTTTTGCTTTTGGTTTAGTTCTTCCTCACTGAAGGTGTCTTTGTACATCGGTCTCTTCTAGGGAGTTTCAAGGTCACATGGCCTATAGCCCCATGGGCTACTCTCATTATTCATGGTATTTTTTGGTAGGATACTAGTGTTCTTCTTGCTTGCTTCCATTTTCTTCTTATGTTGTGATCTCGTGGTTTTCATAAACAACTTGGGTCCCTTGTGGGAGAGTGGTGTAATTTTTGATTTCTCTAGGTGACTCAAATCCTAAAGACTCGATGCTTATCCTAAATGATAGGATATAGATTATGTGATATATTGGAAATGTTGGAGAAGACTTAGATTTTGATAGTCATAAAAGGAATACAAGTTTGGATTATTATTTGAAGCACGTTTGTAAAATTTTTATACCAACTTAGTTTTGGTCTCTTGAAGTTCCCAAAGGTGTTTCTTGACAAATTTTGGACTAAGATGCCTAAGTCTAAAATGATGACCTGTAGACCTTACGTTAGGGATATTAACTTTACGTGAGATCATGAAGAGGATATTTATTGCCACACAAGTCTTCCTGTTGCTATGTTAGCTTTATCTTCCTCTACATCTAGGACAATTGATGCATTGAGAAACTGGTTGGGTGTTTCGTTCTTCTAAAAAGTGAAGGTTCTTAAGCTACTTATGGTGTTAGTTTTCCCACCTTCGATGTATGTGAGACTAGGATGAAGGATCAATGCTACAAGGTCTAGTTTTTGTACTAGAGCAGTTGGTCGCCAGATGGTCATAAGGTGTAATGGTATTATGGTATGGTTGTTGTGAAGCTCAAGACCCGAGGATTTAAGTGTTGTCTTAGAATGGTACTAATTTTTGGAAATCAAAATTTTGAAGAACTAGGGTTGATATTCTACTTCCATGTATAGAGGATATGTTGCAAGAAATATTACTTGTACTATATGTGAGTCCCAAGTAATTGTTGATATCATAGATGTCTAAGTGGAGGAATGACCTCGATGGTTTGTTTGATTTTGATTTCAAATAGGTAGGATGGAAATAATGGATGAGGGACTATCTAGCCTCCTAGCTTTCTAATTGTTTGGTTCGAACAATGATCCTATAAACAAATTTCTCAAATTTCTTCGTGTTTGGTGTATGGGAAGTGATAAAAAAACACTTGGACTGACTCAGCAAGCATGGACATATGTGACCTTCATGTCTATAACTTACGTTGTGAAATCACAACACCCAAGCCATAGTTCCCAAATGTTTACCTTGATTAATGTAACCTAAAATAAAAGTTGGAATGTTTAAAAACCTTTAAGGAAGAATCCTTTCAAGGAGTGCAAACATAAGGCTTCTTTTACAAGTATGCACTAAATCAAAGGATTTGTGATTCAACCATCTCATTTAGTGTTTGTTTGAATGTGTTCTTTTTCTTTAAATCAACCATAAAATTTGATGTCAATTTTTTTTAATGTATTGGCGAGTTTAACATAAACAAGCAATTACAACACTAGTGGATAGAAACCATTCTCTTAGGTAGGCTTTCCTCATGCTCCAAAGAGACGATTTTACATGCAACATATGGAGTAGGCCTATAGTGAGACATGGCAAGTAACTTCTCAGAAGTAAATTTTCATGCACCACTTTCAGAGAATATTTTTGGATAATAGGGTGGCTTCTAAAAAATTTGGTTCTTAGTGATAACCATGAATGTGTAAATATGACACACACGTTGGACACTTAAGGCTCTTTAACCATTCCCATTCCACTTAAGGCATGGGATTAGGTGCAGTCTTTTGTCAGCACAACTTGAAGTTACTTTCTTATGATTTCACAACCTTTGATATAGCCCACCAATAAATGTGCTTCGAGACCTTGCAATGAGTTCTCCAGCATGGGATGTGTCTCAAAGAAAGCCCCCTCTTCAAGGTAAAACTTTAAAATAAAGTGCAAAGCTTAAAAGTGTTATTTCACTCACCCAAGATCACCAAAAGGTGTGAGGGGAGAAGATAAAATACTTTAGCTTGCCAATCACTAAATGCACGATGAACAACCCATAGCAAATTGATTCTTTTCAAACACCTCAAGTGGTGTTATCTCCAAAAATATGTGAATAACATAAATAATTTTTTCTTTTTATTTGCACCAATATGAATTTTTCTCAAGATATCAGTCATTTAAGATAGCAATGGTACATACAAAAGAAATAACTTGTTCATTTTAAGCTCCAAACTTGAGTGTTTCTAAGAAATCAGTCTTAGTCTTACTTGGTTAGCAAATGTAAATTGATCATGCATCAAATAAATGGAAATCATTTTTGCTCCTTTTATGCACCAAAATTAAAGTTCCTAATTATGAAGACATGAAATGTGTTCATTTTTAGAGCCCCAAAAATTGAAGTGTTTTTTTGTTATTTTTATGAGCACCAAAATCAAAGTTCCTAAGCTAAGAAAACATAAAATTGGTTCACTTTTAATAACACTAAAATCAAATGTGAGTTTCTTTTTTTTCTTTTTAGAGCACCAAAACCAAATTTCCTAAGTTAAGAAAGCTCAAAAATGGTTCAATTTTAATAACACCAAAATCAAATGTGAGTTTGAGTTGTTCTTTTTAAAGCACCAAAATCAAGTTTTCCTACATTAATAAAAATTGTTTGTAGATCTAGAAACCTTTGACCTATCATCTCCCCTACAAAAAAAATGAGTTAATGTCACTTGAATCCTACATAAAATCCATTAATACATGTTACACATTGAAAAACAAGCAAACACTAGTGGATAAATTCATTACAATAGTGCAAGATTCATGCACTTGTCTATCAGAGCAACTGCTAAGTTCTTAGAGCAAATGCTCAGAAAAAATGCAAAAGCGCCTTGTCAAAAATAGATGCTCAAATCTGTGAGCAGATGCTACCACTATCAAAAGAAAATGCAAGGTTTTTGGAGCAAGTGTGTTTAGATTTTTGAAAGTGCATAGTTCCCATGGCAAGTGTACAATTTCTATTGCAAGTGCATGGTTTTCTTGTCAGTCAAGTGTGTAGGTCTTCTGGGCAGTGCATGAAAATTTCCTCAAGTGTGCTTTCAAGACCTGCAACTTCAAAAACAACTTAAAATAGCATTAGAGGAGGGGTAAAGGGTTCGAACAGGTGTGCCAAAATGTGTGAGGGGGAGAACATTAGATCGAGAACAAGATCAAACATGCTTGAAACAAGAATTTAAACTAAGATCAAACATATTAATCTAAGATCTAATCCTACCCATACAAAATGAAACTAAGCTATTTCAACATACATAAATTAATCTATGATTACAGAATTGAATGTAAAAAAAAATCATAGCATTACCATCCTGTACCGAAGTGTATTCACCTAATTTTGGGTTGTTCTTATCACTATGAAGCCTCCAAAGTTCGTGTGCAAAATCTTGAGGAATGATTGCTTGATGTTGGTTGATCAGAGAAATGAGGTTGAAGCACTGACAATGGTGTTTGTGAATGTTAGCAGTACTTCGTTGTGCAAATGAAGTTGACTCTCTAATCCTTATTTGTGAGGAAGGGGTTTTTTATATAGAAAATGATATTCAAAATGGACGATCAAGATTGTGTTGAAGAATATCCATATCAACGGTCAGAGTATGTTGAGAGAATTTAGACATGAGAAGATTGTGAAAAGTTGATTGCACAATTTGGGTGATTGAGAAATAGATTGGCTAGTCAGGGATTAGATTGACCAAATAGGATTTTAGATTGATCAGTCAGAATTTAGATGGCTTAGTTAACAACTTAGATTTCTTAGTTAGCAATTTAGATTGATTAGTTAACAACTTAGATTGATCAATTAGCAATTTAGATTGATTAGTTAACAACTTAGATCGTTCAGTCACCAATCATAATTTTCTCAATCAAAAAGTGGGTGAGGAATATGAATTAATTGATTTATTAATTAATTCCTTTTTGGAGTTGAATGTGCAAATTAAGTTTTACTTTTGCAAACAAAGTTACATTAGCTTGATTTGATTTTTGATAGTTTATTTGAATAGTTTGATTTAATTATTCAAAATTTTGAGGGAAAGTGTCGTAATTAAATTATTATGATTTAATAATTTAATCAACTTAGGGGAATAAAGTGATTTAGTGATGCAATTAAATAACTGGTGGTATTTAATCAATCAGGATGAAATAAAGTGAGATTAGGACTTCATTAAATAAATATAATTTATTTAATTTGTTGAACTCATGAAATGTGAATTAATTAAATAATGGTGTTTTATTTAATTAATAGCATAATTAGGTTTTCTAGGACTTTATTAAATAAATGAAATTAATTTAATTTTTCAAGAATGATGAAAAAAGTGAATTAATTAAATAATGTTGTATTATTCAATTAATAGAAGAATTAGGGTTTTGGATGTCATTTCAATGTGGTGTGATGTTGTGTGATGTTTTAGAACATTGTGAGATGATTCTAAAATGTTGAAAGATGATTCTAAGATGTTTTGAGATGTTTTGAGACATTATAGGATGATTTTGAGATGTTACAAAATGATTCTGAGATGTTCCAAGATGATTCTAAGATGTTACAGGATGTTACAAGATGATTCAGAGATGTTACAAGATGTTTCAAGATGATTTTGAGATGTTATAGGATGTTCCAAGATGATTCTGAGTTATTTGGAGACAATTCGGAGATGTTTCAAGCCATTTTGAGACATTACGAGATGTTTTGAGATGAATTTGAGTCATTCTAAGACAGTTTCAAGATGTTATGAATCATTCTAAGATAATTTTGAGATGTTCTAAGTCATTCCAAGACAATTTCAAGATGTTCTGAGATTTTTTGAGTCATTTCAAGATGATACTTAGATGTTCTAAGTCAATTAGAAATATTACGAGATATTTTGAGATAATTCTGAGTCATTCTAAGACAATTCTGAGATGTTCTAAGATGTTTCGAGTCATTATAGGATGTTGTGGGATGATGTTCAATGTTGTTTGATGTTGTTTGATGTTTTTGGGGGTCTGTGATAGGTGTTAGGTCAATTTTACATGTCTACAAGTCACCTAACCTAATAATAGGGGTACAAAGGTAGTCAATGAGACCCTAGTTATGTTTTTAGAATGGATGATTGATTTAGGAGAGGTTTATGGTGATTATGGATGGTTAGGGATGTTTTAGGGATGATCGAGATAGTTTAGGGATGTTTAGGAATGTTTAAGAATGTTTAAGGATGTTTAGGGATATTCATGGATGGTTGATTGTGTAATTAGGTCCATCTTAGGTCAATACTAACAAAACATAACCCTACTCAATGGAGAAATCAACTTCTTAGAATGTAATGTTTAGGTTTTAAGGTGAAATAGCAGAAGCATTGAAACATAGTGTGGTGGTGTTGAATCAACTTAGGTTTTAAAATAGGGTACTTTGGCACTAAAAGGGGGTTCTAATTGGTATTTTCTCAAGCATCGGAGTATCTTTCTTAGGTTATAAACCAGCTTCGGAACTAAAATAGGGTAATTAGGCATTGAAAGGCATTCTAAATGGGATTTTCACATGCACTAAACTACTAAAGTGTTGAAACAAATTGCTTAGGTGTTGTAAGGTTAATCTTAGGCACTAAAACAGGCTTAGGCATTAAAATATGATCTTGGTTGTGTTTGAACATATTTTTTTAGGGTGATTTGGATGGACTAAGGATTGGATTGGAAGAATGGATGAAGGATTTGGAGGAAAATATTTGATGGTATAATTTGTATTGAAGGTTTTTTTGCTTGCTTGACTAAGGGGTGGGCTTGAAAACATTAAAAAAAAAAAATTGGATTGAGAGGGATATATATTGATATGTAGCACTAGTTTTCAATAAGAATATACACCAAGAACTTTCACAAGCCAAGAATTATTTAAGCGGGAGTGTAAACTTAATATGGGCCCACTAGCTTAAATTCTATTACCTTCAAATGAATGGGTAACTATGGTATGCAAAGGTTATGTACCATATTTATGCCCCTTATCTTAGAAGGAAAAATTCCTCACAAGGGATATATGTCACCTCAATAAGAGAAATTACATGGTGAGTAAATTTGGGAATGATATTATACCTTGCACCATAATAGGCTACAATTGAACGATATTAAACTAGGATTAACAAGGTTTCTATGGAGTCCTCAAAATACCTCAATGGTAGTTGAGGCCAAATCTATAGATGAAAGAGAATAATATAAAATAGTTGGGAGGGAAAGGTGGCCCATTCTCCATATTCACTTCCCTAAGGTATAAATTTCTTGGGGACTTAGCCAAGAATGACAAGATCCTACTTCCAAGAGAGGTGTCTTTTGATTCACCTCCCATTATTTATGCTCTATCAGAACACAAGGGTTGAGGTCATCCCTTGGGGTGATAAAATCCACAAGAAGTATTCCTAAAAGGAATGATCCAAGTGCTTTTATCACCTAATATTTTATGAAGCACAAGGGGGGAGCATACACAAATTGGGTTCCTTGGGCTATAATGATGCAAAAATAAAATTTGCCAACTTAAGCTTTTGCGTATCCAAGGTCACCCAAGAATGCAAGGAGAGATAATACACTCAAGAGGGCATCAAAATAATTAAATTATTTTAGCTCCCACTAGTCTACCTTAGTGAAAAATAACTAGTGATGAAAACAAACTTCTTTGGAAAGTGTTCCTACACTAAAATTTTAGTACTTTTTTCTTTTTTAGGCCTTGTACAAGTGTTGGGTAGATTCATAGCTAATTAGTAACCAAAAAAGTTAGTAAAAAATAGTAATTTTTTCAAAAACATCAAAAATTAGAGTCATTGAATCATCTTAATTGTTAAACCATAAATTTTAAGCACACAAAGGGGAAATAAATTTGCAAAATAGAGGTTCTAAACTAGTTCACATAGGTGCTAAAGTAGTGTAGGAACTAAACTAGCTCTCATAAGATTTGATTAATAATACCTATTGGAAAACTATCAAAAACCTACAAGAAAATAAAAATACAACACTCAACAAGCCTTAAAAGCATCAAAAGGATAGTATATTAGACAGAGAAGTCCTTAGCAAACATCAAAAACTGAGAAACCATTCAAAAGAATCAAATAAATTAAACAAAAAAGAACAATAAATCAAGGGAACTAAAACATTAAGTAGAGGTTTTAAAGAAACATAGGCACTAAAGCAGGATGAAAAGGTGTTTATCCTATAAATAGGGCCACTAAAAAATAGTCAGAAGTACTATTCTGCTATTGACAACATACAAACTTTCAAAAAACTCAAATTTTTGTTAGTTTTAGGATGTGGATCCCACTAGGCATGCCAAAATGAAGATTATGAAATGGATAAAGGATAAAAATAGAAGATAAATACAAATGAAGAACATAATTACCTTACCTTTTACCTTTCTCACTTCATAGATTGAGATAAAGTAGATACACCAATGTCTACCTAATGTGCACTTTTTGATATGGTATTTGGATGGAATGTGGTTGTTTACATCAATAGCATAATGTTTGGATTGAGGATTTATAGAAAAAAATAGAAGCATAAAGATATGCTGAAGGTAAATTATTCAAAATGAGAGAAAATTCCTTTGTGTATATTTTTTATGATGAAAATCAATGTCCAAGTTGCATTGATTAAATGTAGGGTCAAGATTAAATGTGATGGTGGGGGCTTAGCCTTATGATACATGTCACAAAAGTAAAGGAGGTGTAAGAGAAATTTGTTATCACACATTTGTGAGCTTACATTTGGAATAACATGAAAGACACATGTCTATATGACATGTGTAAGAGGTAGGATGGATTTTGAAAGTGACATGTGTAATGGGTAGGGTGGCTTCACATGTGTGAGAGATCTACACTCACACATGTGTGAGAAAGGGGTAGGATAGGTAGTTTAGGACACTCTTCAAATGGTGACAAGTTTAGATCTTGATCCATATAGATGGATTCAAGGGCTAGGATTGAGTGGATAAATATTGATGGTGAGGTGGAATTAAATAATAATAAAATAGTAATGAAGGTTAAGTAACCTATATAAATGAATTAAGTAGGTACTAATTTATTTATTTAGTTGGAAGGTTTGGGGGCTAAGGTTATATTTAATTAAATAAATATAAATTTATTTAATTAGGGGTGTGAAAAAAATGAAATAAATATTATTAATTAATTAATGGATATAATTGGGTAAATTTAATTGTGGATTGGTATGGACATATTTAGATGTCTACATATTATAAAAATAAAATTTCCAAATATTAAGGTATGGTTAAGCAATGGTTTGACTGATGCACTCAAGCTAAGTCATTTTGTATCAATGATTTGGTCGTTTATTGGGACAAAGGCCATGAGGAAAGGGGGAACATGGGAGGTTTTAAAATTACTTGTGCCATTCTAGATTTCAGAGATTCTTGGGGATAATACATATTGTTTTAAAACTCTCACTAGAGATGATATCGCACTAACTATTAATGGTAAGTATCTTAAGTACTACTTTTGGGCCTGAGCTCGTGGTCAGTTCATTTTATTATATAGTTAAGTTAGGTTTTTTTGTTTCTTTTTTATTTTGGTCCTCATTTTATTTTAGGGTTTTTTCTTAAAATGATTTTGACTCTCTTTTATTGGGGAGTT
Source organism: Sequoiadendron giganteum (assembly GCA_007115665.2). Lineage (NCBI taxonomy): Eukaryota > Viridiplantae > Streptophyta > Pinopsida > Cupressales > Cupressaceae > Sequoiadendron > Sequoiadendron giganteum. The sequence continues at coordinate 310,492,983 of CM021104.1, forward strand.
GACCTAGTCTATTTCTCTAATAAACAATAATACATAGCTCTTTGTGTGAAATTTCTAATTTGTGTTAACTAAGTAGTTTAGAAATATGGTTATAATAAGTCATCATATTATTGAATTCCTCTTGAGATTCTTTGAAACCTTACATATATCATAAACTAAGTACATTAAGGTGCATCCTACTATTGCCATTGGGTTTAAAATTATGGGATATAAGGTGAAAAACCTAAGGTTCTTATTTTAGTGCCACTATGATTCTCAACCTTGAAAGGAAAGATTAATTGCTTGCAATTTGAAATGGAAAATAAAAGTAAATATAAAAGATGGGAAAAGAAAAGGAAAAAAATAAAAATAAAAATAAATTTAACTTTTTGGAGGATTCAAATATCTCTATTGGGGTTATGTATGCCTAGCTAGTAGTATATATATGTTCAAGGTAATCACAATGAAAAATTCATTGAGGCCATAGACACCTAATTGGTAATGAGGCCATGTTTTAGATGCTTTTGAAAAAGAAACCTACATGTATCCTTATACCTTGTGGAATAGGTCCTAGTAGTTAACTATGGATAACCAATGAGCATACCTTGCACATTCTTTGGGTTTTTGCATCGATAGGTGGATCTATTATTCATTTAGGTTCATATGGTATGTATTCTAAATCATTTACCTTAACTAGTTTGCAAAAATAGAGGTTATAGGTCCATGATTCTTATTTATTTTTGAAATAATTTGGAGCATTTCCCCAATTGAGACACCATTTTTTTCTCCTTGTAAACATACCTTGTTAAATAAGGACCCCCTCTTTTATTTTTCTTGGTTCTTTCTTTTTAGGTTTTAGGTTAACTTTCTTTGGGGAATTTCATTTTTGTTAGTTCTTTCTTGTTTTGGTTTCAAGTTTCTTTTTTCTTTCTAGGTTCATTTTTTGGGAGCTTTTCAGAGATTTAAAATATAGTAGGATGACATTGGATTCTCTGCAAGGTTGAAGAACTCTTATTTTCCTAGAAATTCTCTAGTTACATGGATTTGGCCCTAACAAGGAAAAGGTCAAGGAATGGTCAATTTTTCACAAGGTTGGAGGAGTGATTCTTTCCTCAAGGTTGAGTAAGTGTTGGATTTTTGCCAAGTAGTGCTTTCCACCCTATTTTGTAGAGCATTAATGAGGGTTGGTGGCTAGATGTATACATGCCTTGGAGTTATATTTTTGAGTCATTTTTATTTTTTAAAGATCTATGTTGATGTTGTGGAGCTTTGTGGTGACCTAATTTCTTCTATGGTTACAATTCAAAAAGTTTTCTTAATCATTTATCACCATTTTATATTATATTTTCAAGTTTTTAATTTTGTCCATTTCAAATTTGAGCATATTTATTTGGTCAATTGATTAAGGTTAGTAAATCTAAGAAAAAAATGGGATATATCAGCTCTCTTTGTAGTGATATTTGAAATAATATAAATTTAGGTTTATGGTATTCTTTTATCATACCAAAAATTTGTAGTTCAAAGATAGGGTATCCTCATAGCCTAGGTTTGGATTTGTGCCCTAAATTTGAAAATTTGAATGTGATAAAATTTATTCAAGTGGAACCTAACTCTAGATGGGTTAATGCCTTATGGTTTTTCATCATAGTGTTTCTCCATGATATAGTCTAGGTTTTGTAAAGGTTTGTGTAATTTCCCCATAGCAGGTTATTGTTGAGTTGGTTGGGTTGTTAATGTCTTCCTTTTCCAAACAATGCATCAAGTTATAATTGTTGATTGTGTCATTTTAGGATGCATAAAACATCATATTCTTCACCCAAGTTTGAGTCATGGTTGATTTTCCAATGGAAAGGAATTTTCTTTTATTTACAACTATTTGGAAATGTGTGGATCTTGAGGTCATTCAACCTTATTAGTGTTCCCCTCAATATTTCACAAAGCGATCTTAATCGTTCATTCTTCTCCATGATAGATGGGTTTCATGAAATTTCAATGGCCATCTAACTCAAGGTCAATCATTCATAGAATCAAGTCTAGTCATTTCTTTTGCAAAAGTGAATTTATCTAACCTAGGTTTTGTCGAGTTTCAAGGAATGCTTGACCTTGTCCCAGTCCTTCAAGCTTTCCTACATGGTTTTCTTCATAATATTTTTCTACAAATATGATCTTTTGGTCTAGGACATGTTAATTCTCTACATGGTTGAATTTGAGTCATTTTTTGCAAACCTAGGTTTTATAGAGTTTAAGGGATAATAAACGTTATTTGAGTCTTATAAATTTCACTGTAAGGTTGAGAATAAGTCATTTTTACATATTTTTTCCCCTCAAGCTTGAAGTTATTTTATTTCTCTACATAGGTTGGGTACCCTATATTTTTTGTAAGATATCTCTATCCTAGCTTTCTGCAATGAGGTGGTATGTGCTAAGATTAATTGTTTTTGCTATGTAATTTTTGTATTAAATATTATTTATGCATGATTGTATCAAATCTTATGATCATGTAAAAATCCATTTAAATTATTTCTTGATGGTATTAAAGTTTTTAAAATGCATATTAAAGGTTTTCTAGTATATTTCAAGGATAGAATGGGAAAGATGAAGTTTGAAATCAAAGGTGTACATCCCATAAACATGACCACCTCTAACTAGAGCATAGTGAGGGATACCAACCTTGGACATGTAGACATCAAGTTATTTTGAGATAGGGTCTTCAATATCAACTCAAATTATAATATAAGGAAGATAGTTCAAAGTGGGATTGCCTAGGTTGTTAGCCTCCCTACCTTATTATAATACCTAGAATTAATAATAGAGTGTAAAGAAAACTATCATAAGGAATCCATGAGTATGATAGAAGTTGATGTGAGATTGTTGGTAGACCTTTATAGTTCTTCCATTGCATAAAATTTTTTGTATCTCAACCTTCTCAACTATGTCCTTGACTAGTAGACAAAAAGTTATAAAAATATTTCACAAGGGACCATAAGCATGCATGAAGCTTGTTAATGAATTATGGATGAAACAACCCAAGCCTTCTGCCCATAAATTTCCTAATTTCCTTGATAAAATTTATTTGATCACTTATGTGAATGAATTTATTGTAAGGAAGCTAAGGTAGCATAACAACTTCCTACACTAATATTGAGAGGAGGATAATGCAAAACTTTATAGATATTTTCAACAGTTACAGAAACTCAAATAGAAATAAACATAAATATCATGAATACCACAACATAGTGATTTACGTCAGGATATCCCTTTCGGGAGAAAAAAAAACACACTCCAAAACCCGTCCAATATATTATTCAGAAATAATAAAGATTGGAATTTACTTGCATATCAAGCTTCTCACAGGAGTATAACCAACCAAAGATCTAGACACAACACAACAACTATCAGATCTAAGAAATAATGATGAGTAGTCCATATTTATAATAATAAAATATACATAAATTTTAGCTTGTGCAAGCCCTACCCCCAATCCCTTATAGGGGTGTACCCCACACCCGCCCCTCAAACTTACGTATCAATAGTACTTTATGTAATTGAAAAGTTGATACACATTTTCCCAATATTGGTGAATTTATTGAGTAGGGTGATGAAGATCACCTCATCCTCTAAATTTTAAAATTATATGTTCTATTATGTAGAAGAGATCCTAACGAGAACCAAGAAGTTCCATTAGGATTAGATGAGTAGTGACAACCTTCATTATTAGTTCTCCATTGAGAAGAATACTAGGATGTTCTATATGACTGAACCTACATTATATACATCCTTTCCATGAACTTTAGATACAAAGATTTGACATCCTTAGGTTCAATGGGTACTAATCTAAATCAATAAAAGGTGCATTATTTTTACCCAATTATAAATGGAAAATGAAATAAATCATTATAAGAGGTTGAATAATACATTTGTTATGCTCATAGTCTAAAAATTTAATAGATATTTGAACAAAAGGATATTCCCATCTTCCATGGAGATTCTCAAAACATTCAGGTATTAGTTCATCCAATTCACCAAGTTTACTTACCTTAGAATGGGGGGTTTCTCAAGAGCTGCAAACAAGTTTCTCAAGTACCCTAATGATAAAATGGTACTTTTCGAGGTGACAAGTTAGCTTTTATGCAAACAAACTATTGAAATAAAAATAAAGAGTAGGGGTCCCTTATCCTTTATCAATAGAGAGAGGCTTGCATGCTTACCCTTCAACTCAATCAACTAAAAATTTATGTGTATATGTAATCATTTGTATTCAACTTCCATATATTGAGAAGGAAGTTTTACCCATATGATGAGATGAAGAAGTTGGTGGACCGATGGTAGAAAGACAAAATATATATTGAGGACTTTAAGGAAAACTTCCATGATGACTTAGATGTCAAGAAAAAAAATTAAAAGGAAAATTGCTACCAAAGAGGGTAGCACTATGTATTCAATGAAAAAAGGATTTACAATTCACATCAAGATAGATGATTAAACCAGTGGCCCACTATTACTACCTTTTGTGGTAGATCTAAGGAACATATGGTATTTCCCAGCCAGAGGTTTCCTTCTCTTAAAATGATCCAATCATTATAACATTAAGAGGAATCCATAGTAACATGCTCTGTAACTACTGGGAGGATCTTCCCCCCCTACTTCACTTGATTTAGACAGAGCATCACCCCCTAAGTTTGAATGAACCAATGAAGTTGTAGGAGAAACTGAAGGCTTGTAGGCTTCACTACCTTTGAAGAGAATTGTGGAAGCTCTAACCTTTATAAGTGAGACCAAAGTATGATCCCCAAGAGGGGAAGAGTATCTTTTCTTTAGAGAAATAGAATGATATACAAAATATTCTTTTGGAATGGGTGGAATTATATAGTGTTGAGATTCTACCTAAATCCACCATGTCATTTTTCTCAATTTAGAGTTCTGAATTCACATTGGATATGAAATTGAGGAGACGTGTTCCATTGAGAAACATTTCCGACACTTGAGTATATTTTTTTAGTAATAAATTGGCTACCTCCTACATCTATTTCCCACGTTCAGTAAAATCTCGACAGGGAGGTTATTGGCTAGATCCATTTTGATGTAGATACAAGCACACATAAAATATTGATAATTAATGGTTTCCTCATAAGAACAATGATACTTTCTGAGACTATATCCAATAGCCCTCAAGAAATCTAGTTCATATAATTGAATGGGAAGATACAAAAGTCTTCCCCATAGATATGCAGTGGTGAAAAGAACTATACATAGGTCAAAATTGAGAAACCAAGGTTTCATGCACAAAAAATCTCCTTTATAGATCCATGGTCCATTTTATAGCACCAACTCCTTGTCTTCTTATGAATCAAACTCTCAAACAGAGAACCCCTTTACACATGGTTAAATTCTAATTTCTCCTTCTAAGAATTATTTCCAATTTTTTGAGACCCAAGCATGCAGATCGTATAACTTCAGCCAAGTCTTTGTAAACCAATAGATCAACACATGGTTGAATAGAAAAACCTCTCTGTCTAATACCAAACAATGCAAATAAACTTTTGATATTTTAGAGGGGTGGATAGGGAAATGTAAACACAATTTTTTGGTGCCATTTATAGTAGCACCAACATACTAGGTTGAATGAGGAACCCTGTCTCTAGTCGAGTTGGATGAGTTTTTCCCTCACCCCTATTTTTCAAATACACACCCATGCTAAAAATTAGATGTCCTAATGATGGAGCCCTGTGCAATCCATCCAAATGGTTGACTAAAGGAGTGGTATCTATGTAGAAAGGAAAATAATGTGACATGGAGAGCGGCCTATGTTGTCAAGAAAAAAAATTATTTCATGCTTATAATGGAATATATTAAATCCCTTCACCTTTTTGTTACACCTAATCAAGTTCAAGAAAATGGAAAATTTCTTCAAGAGAATTAATATAATCAAGTGGAAAATAAGCCAATTCCACTTCCTAATTGGGTGGAGCAAGAAATCATAGACCTCAATATTATAACAAGGCTAGTTTTGAGATGAACCAAGAAATGATTAGAAGCCGAAACATGTATCTTATAGCTAAAGGAGTATAGCTAAATTTTGAGGAGATAGAGGAAGAAAAATATTATTCTTATAAAGAAGAAGAGAGGTAGTCTACTACTAGGCATAAAGTCTAGAAAATAAAGGTTGACCCTATAGAAGGAAGAAAGCCACAAACCAATAAGGTCAGAAGGAAAAAAAGAATTCAATCTAGATGAGCTACTAAAGGTTAGGAGGATATTCCTTCATCACCAATCCCTTATATTTCATTCCACCATCTTCTCCTTCCATTTCCATGTCTTCTTCCATAACCATCATTCCTCATATCATCTCCACTTAACCTTCTCTCATTAATATCTTTGTATATATCACCCCTTCCATTTCTCCCATCACTATTAGTTCCTCCCCCAATCCTTCTCTTTCCTCCCATCCTTCATTTGCATCCACTCCATCTCCCAAATTCACCATTTCTAAAATTCATTCTACTTTCCCATCCATTTCTCTTCCTCCTTCTCTAGAGCTTTCACAATCCTTCATATCTCACAATTTACAACATGTCCAAGGAGGTGGCTACCATAATATTAACCAAATTCAATAGGTGTCTATAGAACCAACTGGTAGATGATGCTCCTCCCCCCTCTTTGCAAGGAAAAATTCAATCTCCCACCATGGAGAATGTAGAAAAACTATTGGATAACTTGCTGAAGCAAGAAAAAGAAAGAATGGTTGGCCTATCCTTAGAAGAAGGGTTAGTTTCCCCTCAATATAAGAAGAAGAGAATACCATGAAGGATGCTACCAATATTGAGCTTGAAAAAAAAAAAACTAATTGGACAAGAGGGATATATTAATATAAAAAACTTTCAAAAGGAGGCTTCTCCTTATCCTCAAAAAAAATCTATTGATTAGATTGCACCTCCCTCATGACTAGAAGATCATATTAAGAATAAAAGGCATCATTAAATTCACTAAGTTGAGATTGGAGGATATCCTAGGTAGAATTGAGAAGTGAGGACAAAAGAAGAAAAATGAAATAAGGTCTCATATGAGTTCAAAGGATGCTTCTGAATCCAAAATATTGCATATAGGTACTCCTACAATTGACACGAATAGTAGGAGTATTTTACTAGAATAATTTATCATCTCCACCATTAGCCTCCATCTCACCAATAGAACTTAGGAAATTGATAATTTAGAGGGATCAGTGATTAATATAGTTTAAAGAATGAATAAGGATGAGCCAACAAAAGCTAAGCTAAAACCCCAAGTGGATGAGCTTATTGCCTTCATCAAGAATTTGATTACCATAATTTAGAGTGAGCAAGGGAAAGTAATAAATCTATTGGTCTTGACAAAGAAGAAGTGGATAAGATCAAGAAAATAAGATCATGGGCTCAATCTATACAAAGTTGTTTTAGGCATATTTTACTAGCAACAATAAAACCATCAACATTGCCTTGTAGTTACATAATAACTTCCTTATTCTCAATAAAGAAGTAGATAGGTTAGTAGAAGACTATAATAGAAATGATAAATACCATGGCTTAGTATTTCCCAAACTGGAAGCAATATGGAGGCTTACTAATAAATTTTTGGTCAAGGAATGTATCATGAGAAATGAGAAAGTTAAATAGCCCCATTATTGTATATATGCCATGAGGTTCCACAAGGAGATAGTCAGCCAGTTCGAACAGAAGGGGGGAAAATTAATGCTCAATTAAAAGAAGTTTTGGTCTGTGGTGGCCAATTTTTAAAAGAGTTGATGAAAAGTGAAGTATACTTCACAAAAGAAATGAATGAGAAATTTTTTATGTAGAAATGAAAGTTGCAGATCCATAAATATTTTATAGATGATTTATCTATATATTAAATGGACTCAGGTACTCAAATTTTGGTAAAGGTATAAAGTTTTGTTAGTTAGAAGGTTATCTAGATGGCCTTTCATTGTCAATTGATCAATCACTATGATGTCCAGTACTATAAGGTTCACATTTCCATTGGTCCACCTAATGAAGAGGTCGCCCTTGTGCTAACAACTTTTTGTAAATTTTGTTGTCAAGGAGAAATCATAGGGAAGGTATGTCATTAATGAAATCCTTTTTGTGATGTGCTAGCTAGCTCAATTTAGAATGTATTCATAAGAAACAATTTTTGGAGTTTGTGCCCCAAATTTCCTAGGATTTTATAAAAATAGTTTAATAATGAGATATATTGTATTGTACTTTTACACATCCCTAGTAAAGTTGTAACAATATTTTTTTGGAGATAAATGATGAATGAGTAATGGACAATTGATTCTATCCAAATACTAAATATAAATATAATCTTGGCCTTAAGTGTTGAGGTAATCTCCACCATTGATTGTACCCTAGGTTTTTCTGGCCTTTCCTATTAAAGGAAGTATTATCTCATTGTGAAAGGTTATTGAACAAGAATTTTTGTAACCAAACATTTTGAATTCAGTACAAGAAACATTGAATGTTGGTGTTCTACTTGTGGTTTCTCATGTTTTAATGGTTCATTTTCTTCAAATTTAGATAGATTTAAATTGTAATGATGATGAAGTGTGAAGATACTTAATATATCTCTAGTTCATACTATTTTAGCTTGCTAATCGTAAGTCACTTTGTGTGCTTAGTCTAAACCTTATTTTTTATTAGCTCAATTATGAAGATTTATTTAATTTATGGAAGAACTGGGTATTTATTTTAATTCTCGTGATCTAAAAATATTTTATTTCCTTGTAAGATTGCACTTTTCTTATGGCATTATGAGCTAGTCTCTGATTAAGTAGGAATTGGTTTTATGGTAAATATGTCCATATAAAGCATCAAATAATTATTCTCATTGTCCTTATGTTTTTTTAACTTAAACTCTTCTAACCCTATCTTTTGAATTTTATTTGAATATTGAGTTAGTTTAGGAAGAAAGCATCACCCAAATTTAAAAATAAGATGTAGAGGATAATTTTTAGATCTCACATCTAGAAATCTATTTAGGGTTTCATATAAAATATAAACCATTCACAACCCTATTATCAAGTTCTAATGAGGTAATTGTAAGGCCCCTTATAAAACAAAAAAAAATTGAACTACTAATTCATTTTTATAAGGTTAAGACCTAACTATTGAAGCCTTAGATAATATTTCTAAAGTCTTAGGGGTTATATTTCTTTTCAAGAGAGACAAAATAATTCCTATTTTGGCTATGTTATGATGCACAATTTTTTTTATCAAAATTGTGGAAGAATGATTAGATGGATCTAAGGATGGAGAAGAAGATGAGGGTTTAGATAGTTCATAGGATGTGCAGGATGAGTACATAGAAGAAGAAGAAGAAGAGGTGAAGCTCATTACTCTTAGATTGAGGAGGTCCAAAAGTAAATCAAATCAAGTGGATAGGTATATCCCATCAAATTACCATTGTGTATTTTCTTTGCTGAGTACTAATAATGAACCTAGCTCTTTCAAGGAAGCTCTCTCTTTAGATGAAAGTAAGTCTTGGTTGTAGTACATGTAGAAGGATATGATGGCTTTGGATAGTTGTGACACCTAGGATCTTGTTATTTTTCCTAAAGGAAGGAATCTCATCCATTGCAAGTGGATATTTTAAAGAAAATGGTGAAATAGTCAGTTAGAGTGATATAAAGCTAGATTAGTGGTTGATGGCTACTCCTAGATAGAGGGAGCTGATTTTGTTGAAATTTTATAGATCTTGTTTCCAAATTGAGTTATATTATATTCCTATTATCTATTAATATTTCTTTTGAATTTTAGCTAGAGAAATGGATGTTAAAATTACTTTATTCCATGGGGATCTTGAGGAGAAAATTTATATGCAACAACTTGATTTTATTATGAAAGGAAAAGAATAATTAGTTTGCAAGCTGAAGAGATCTTTGTCTAGTTTGAATTAGTCACCAAAGATGTGGTACCATAATTTGGATGCTATTGTATTGAAGCTTGGTTTTCTTAGCAGTTAGGAGGATCATTGCATTTATATCAAGGTAATTGATGACTAGAGTTAAATTATTGTCTTGTATGTTAATGGTATGTTATTTATTGGTAACAACAAGGTGATGATTAGTGAGATCAAGACACAAATTTTTAGCATATTTGATATGAAGGAATTTTGGGCTCAAAAATGTATTCTTGGGATGGAGATAAATTTATCTCAGGGTCACAAAAATAATTGGTTAACTCAAGGTAAGTATGTTGATACTATTTTGTAGAGGTTTAATATGCATGACTATAATCCAGTTATTATTCCATTTTTGCTTGGTACTAGGTTAAGCTTAGTTATGTTTCCTAATTTTGATGATCATTTTGAGGATATGTTTTAGGTTTATTATGCTATTGTCTTAGTAGTTTGATGTATTCAATAGTTTAAACTAGACCAGACATAGCCCAAGCAATTGAATTTATAAGAAGGTTTATGTCTAACCCTAATAGAGAGCATTCAAATTTTGTTAAGAGGGTGTTCAGATATTTTTGTAGAACTTTTGATTATTATTAGGTTTATCATTGTATTTAATAGGTGGTCAATTCATTTTACATACATGGTTTTGTTGATGTAGATTGTGTTGGTGACTTGGATAGTTGAAGGTCCACTACCAACTATTATTTAGTTTGTTTGGAGGTGTAGTGAGTTGGATGAGTAAGATACAACCTACATTACATTTTCCACCACTAAAGTAGAGTATATGGTTGCTAAAACTTCCTCTATGGAGTTAGTATGGTTATAGAGACTTGTTGATCTCAATGATTTTGATTGTAATATAGTGAGGATTGGATGTGATAGTCATAGTGTAATTTTTTGGCTAAAATTCTTATGTATCATGATCGTACTAAGAATGTTGATTTTTAGTATCACTTTGTGTGAGAAATGGTTGAAAACAATAATTTTTTGATTGGTAATGTTGAAACTTTGAATAATATTGCATATTCTCTTATGACTCCAATGACCATGGATAAGTTCTCTTGGTGTAGGAAGGCCATAGGTACTTAATTTTTTATTTGTATCTCTTGGATGTAATTACAATATACAACATCAAGTGAGAAATTTTAGGATAACATGATATTAAACTTTTAATATTATTTCATTATATGTCTTGTACTCTTTGGAATGTGTTCTAGGGGATATGAGAGAAATTCATTAATTTTTTGCATATTGTAATTATATTTTAAAGAGTGAATTTAATTTCAGTGGAGGTTACATAAAAAAAAAAGGATAAAGAATATTTGGACTAGGAATCTAATTTAGGATTTTAAAGGTCATGGATGGGGTTTCCAATATTGTGTTGTGCCTTGTACACATGCCCATCTAAAACAGGGCCCCCCTTCTTTCTTTTCACATCCCTTTGTTTTGTGTCTGCTCATTTCCAATTTTTCTCTTTTGAATGAGGGGTTGTTTTGAGGTCTTAAATGGCCTACGTTCAAATTTAGTTTGTGGAGGGAAATTTTTTAAATCATCTTGTGAATCTCATGTGGATCTGGGCTTGGATTTTAGAAAATTCCAAAGATTGAGGAGTTCTTACATTCATAGAATCCCTGACATGTGTTAAAACCTGAAACCTTGGTCATCAAATTTCTAGTGCAAAATTAAAGGGTCATATTAGGATTCCAAGAATTTTTGATTCTTCAAAATTATCAAAGTTGTAAAGCTCAAAGTATATCTTTTATGGGATCCCTTGGTTTTTTAGAATTTTCAAAACCATTGCATGCATGTGTAGAATTCATCCTTCACAATTTTTTGCCTTAGGAGAAATCTCCAAAAAATGGGCTTTCAAACCGTGAAAAGAGATGAAACTTCATTTCCTTGTGTCTCTCAAAATATTGAGTTTCCTGAATTTCAAAATCATTTGGAAAAGGAATTTTTTTCATTTTAAATCCATTTAGCGCTTGAGGTTTCAAGGTAAGTATTTATCTTTTAATCTATCTCTTTTACCAAGCTTTCAAATTTTGTCAACCTAAGAATTTAAAGAGTTTATAATGTTTGAATACCAAATGGATGTTTATTGGGATCAATATTAATTTTGTATTGTACTAGAAAATTATTGTATTATTTAAGAGCCCTAAGGTTGTCATTTGTGATGAAAATCCCATCTCACTAGCATGGCAGTTAAGGTCAGATTATTCACAACACTCATGCTCGCTTAAGTTGTTATTGTAGATCAAGTGTAGAGAGAAAGAAGTGTTATGGATTTCCATAGCTACCATATGAACTCATTAAACATTGAGGAAATTTAATGGGCATGCTATGTAAATATTAAAACTCGTGCCACTATAAACCAAATGTTTCTTGTGATTTGCATGACAAATTTCAGAAATAATGAAAAAATGTTGATGGATTTGAAGGGGGGATAAAAAAAATAGACATAATATTTTATATTTATTACAAAACGCATTATAAATATTTTCCTGAGCTACTACTCATACTTCATACTACCATTACTTTTATTCTTACTGCTTCTCTCTCACTAAACACTTCTTACAAACACTATTAAATTTTTTTTGCATTACAGAGCTTTGGCTCTTTCATAAATAGAAGACCATTCATACATAGCACTATTTCATTCATTCTTAGATTTTCTACTCCTTAATAGGCATCAACACACTACTATTCTTTCTCCTTAAAACTCTATGAATTAGGACACCAGTTGGGAGTGCTTACAAAAATGTGGACTCAAGAATATATAAAACACTAAGTATCTTGGATGACAAACAATACATAATAAAATAATATATATCAAACTACCCACAAAATATATATGAAACATGTTGATGGAACATAGGACAGGTTGGAGCAATTAATATGAAATCTATTCAAGTCCTTGCCAAGATCTACTTTCATTGTTTGTCTTTAATACTAGGATTGATTGAGATCCAAAGCTGATACGAAGGACATGAACATGACCGGTTCTAGCTTGGGAGGTTAATGACGTAGTTGAGATTATACTTCAAAAACTCCCCCTTGATCTCAACTAAAAAATCAAATTACTTTCTTGATCTCTTCCGTTTATGCTTCAACATCTTGAATCTTTAGATCTTCTAACATTGGTAGCTTCCTTATGTCAATCTTCTTAAAACTTGACAACAACAACTCCAACATGAAAAAAGGTGATCTTTTGATCTCATTGACCTATTTTATTATAGGCATGATCTTCTTCTTTGTTTGGGCCTTAAATAAATTTCTCATTTAGCTACATCTAATTTAAAATTGTCTTCTTCCTTTGGCTCTTTATTAGGCCCAAACAACTCCTGAGTTAGTTGATAATGGAGACTAGATCTGAATCTCAATGATTTAATAATCCTTGTTGGAATATTTAATCCCAACTACTTCATTAACTCCCTCGCTGCACCTATCCTCTCCTTATTAGAATTGGAACACAATCATATCCCAACATTAAAGATAGATTTGATTTGATCCTATCTACTCCAAATACTCCTTGACTGTTAGTTGTCCATTGATTGTTAGTTCTCTACCATGCTTAGATGTCTATATATTGTTGAGTCTATCTTTCTTTGTACTCACTCCCAAATGGAGTCCAATTCCACAGAGCTGTTAGAATTTTGTTGTAAGAAGTTTTGTGTTGGAATGAGTTGAAGCTCAAAAATTATTTGTAATGTTTTTATTATGATCAATATAAATTATATCATTTGGTATTATATCTATATGGTAGAAGATCTTGGTGAGCTGAAGCTTGTCAAAGAATCAAAAGATGGAGGGAGTTGCATGAGTCGAAAGGATTGAAATCACCATGTTGCAGTTTGAGTTTGAAGACATGTCCAACCGCTGCAAGAGAAAGAGTAGTCATGTTGATGAGATAGATCCAAGTTAAAAGACCACTATAGATGATAAGATGGTAGAAAGAATACTATTTTTTTATCATGGTTTAAAAGGAGGTTGCACCTAGCAAGGCCATAATTGTTTGTTAGCAAGGTGATTGTTGCAGAAAGAAGTTTCATGAGATCATCTCAATCAAAGATAAGGAGATGTATGTTGTTCCCTCAGCACACACACCCCATTCGAAACGGGGACCCTCTCTTTCCTTCGCCTTGCCAGGTCATTTTATCGTCCCCTCATTTTATGTGCCCTCGTTTTGGTGTCGTGGATGGTCAGTGTGCCTCTGAAGTCTCATCTAAATTTGACCATATTTCACCTCATCAAAATTTGCTAAGTCCTAAATCCTCCTAGAGTTCCTTCGATACTTTTCCTTTTGCTGGTGGCCATGGGACCCTCCAAGCCCGGCTCGTCAGGTTTCCCTTGCTAGATTTCTTTGTTAAATTTTCTCTTTTGAATGGAAATTGGCATGCATCCTTCTGATGTCTGGGGACTGGCTCCCTATTTTCCGTTTCACAACGTATGCTGCAACCGACAGTCCTTCACGTGTTTCAGGCCTGGTCCTCTGGATTTCTCTACCCAAGATTCTTACACACACTCACTATTTTCGATGGTCGTTGATCCACATCTTTCTAGCCATCGGACCCTAAGCCCTTCTTCATTGTTGATTTTCCACTTGGTGTTTCAGATGGCTATGAGCTTACATACTTTTAGTCTTCAAGTTCTGGACCTCCCGCCGCCGTCTTTAAATTCAAACTCACCAACCTTTTGGCCCATCGTACCTACATTATTTAAGTGCATTAAATTCACTTAAGGGGTTAAATAATCATGTTGACATGTCATTTTCACATGTTAGGATTAATCAAAGCAAGTGGAGAGACCTTCCAGCCTTTGTCGATCACCGCCCTCGTGCCCATTGCCTCCCTTTGTCATTCTTCGAGGATTCATCAGCTGCATTCACCAGGTTCTCAAGGTAGGTTTGTCATCCACCTTCCTGTTATGCTTTTTGATGATTTCATGTTTAAATAATGGCTAGAAATGGATGAAATTGTATGAATTTGATAGACGAGAGATAGTGCTACAAAACCCATGAGATCAAATCCTTAGAAATCCATCAAATCACCTCTTAGTTGAATCAGGAACTTCATCTCCCCGACGTGGTTCTTCGAGTAGGGCGCTTGCACCCTCTAGGTCTGAGAATTCCCTTCATCATTGAAAAAACTTAAACTTGCACAACTCCAAAATGGCGGGAGGCCTCCTCGGGCCTGTGATCCCAGAACTCCCTTGATGGGTCATCAAAACTTAACACGAGTGAACTCCTTGTCTCATGTCATGCTTGTCGGGCCCATTCTTATTGGATTTCATCCCTGGAATGTTGCCTCCCTTTCACCATTCCAAATGGCATTTCCACCTTGTTTTCCCGAGCCTCGAGGCCCACCCTACTATTCGCCATCAGGCTTGCTAAGTAATTGACACATCCTAGCACCCTTTGGGTCCTGGTTGATAGATCTCCATTGCAACTTTTTCATTTCTAGTGGCCATCAAGAGGAATTCCTTCCAGCCCCCAAACCCCAAGTTTCCTGATGTCGCATGAGTTAAAATGATAAAATCTAAGTCCCTGCCCTTGCTGGGCCCCGACCGCCGAACGTTCGCCATCAGGACTTCATCCTATTTTAGTCATCCCAAAAGGAAGACTCAGATCATCCTTCTAGCATTTGAGCCCCGATGCTCTGATAGTCATCAACATTCAACGAAGAAATCATGAGGAAAAATGCATGCCTGGGTCCAGTCCACCAGGATGCTCCCACCAGACTTCCACTCATGGCCTGCAGTTTGAAATGGCCATCCTTGAATGGTTTATAGATATCTATGGTTTGAGCGAATCAAAAAATTAAGTTATGAACAATCATCCTTCAACCTTGTGGGTCGTGGACTCCAAAACTCCACTCGTAGAATGTCATTTCATCAAGGCCTTTCCAAACGGCTAACACCATACAACTTCCCTCCTTATGACTTTAGGTTTCCCAATGACGATCCAAATGCCTTCCAATCTAGAAACAAACATTGACCCACATGCTTAAATTGGATCCTCTCCCACATGAGCATTTCAAATCATTTAAATCTAAGGTCGGGAGAAATCATCTAGGCTGCCCTACCCTATTTGCCCTTCAAACCAACATTCTAACCAAGGAATTCTGGCCTCTAGGGCCCAGACCATCCAAACTCCCTCCAGTGAACTACTGATGGTAATTTTGACTAAAATTTAGATTTTTGAATGATGAATTATCCAATCTAACAATGTCTTGCAAGGATTTGGCTAACCATTTGTGTTTCCATGATTGGTTATGCTCACCTTTCCTCAATGTGCAGGATATATGGAATTAGGTGCAGAAACCTTAGGGGCATTCATAGAAAATGACAAAGGAAAGAAAACAGGCAAGGCCCCTCATGGAAAAGAGGATAAAGACCAAATGAAGTACTGGTTCCGAGGGGAACCATTGCAATCTAGAGTCACCACCAAGTGGAAAGATGTCTCTGACACTAACATTAGACATGTGGATATTGATGACTTCACACAAAGGGTTAGGGTAAACCCCAAGATAGAAAGTGCAAGATTAATTAGGAGAAATGGGATAGCTAAAGCTACCAGTTTCCCTCCCTCTCTTGTTTCCCCTGAGCTAGTAATGGCTTGTAGGGAGGCATACCAACCATAAACTGGAACAATAGTAGATAGAGATGGGAATGTGTTGGCCGACATGTCTTCCAAGGGAATACCAAAGACCTTCCACATCCCTACCTTTGTGGAGATCGAATTACCAACTATAAAAGAGTGCAAGGAAATGTGGGATGAGGACCCTATGAAATGAAAAAATCTTATAAATCAGCATTGGCTCAAGGAGAAGAGGGGAAGTGTTGCAAAGGTTCCTCAAGAGCTCTTTCACAAAAATTTATTTGAGGACTATCATGATCTAGTGACCCTACTAAGCATGGTAATGGGCCTCCCTATTGTGGCCTATTTTCAAGAGTGGATGGCCTACTTCATCAAGCAGATTCTCCATGGAGAGGAGGATACTACATTCTACTAGGGAGGAATAATTAGTGATTGCTTCCATGAACAATTCATGAATGTCAAGAAGACCTCCAAATTCTACATGGCATCCTATTTGGTATACTCACTGGCTGAATGGAGGAACTATAGTGGTTTGTTCAGAGCCCCAGATGAGGAACCTAGTAGGGAGCTTAGAGTCTATGACAAGTACCCTCAGCTGCAATTCAAAAATTTCAAGGACTACTATAGGGTGAAGATGCTTTTATAAGTTGCATTATTAGGCTTCTCAGGGGTGAGTTTGAGAGGAGATTCTCCCATAGTGCCCGGGCCTTCCTCAAACAATATGCCTTCTTTTTCATACAATATCCTAAGTTTACATGCATTCATGCCTAACGGTTCTTAAAAAGACCAAATAAGTTACTCTGGTATCCTAATGATCGAATAATATTGTTAGAACTTTCTTGGCGGCTACGACATATTCATGCTCTTTTAAGCAGCAAGCATCTAGTAGGGATCCCTTAGCCCCTTACATTTAGCCAGGGAATGTACGAGCTTTATACTTCCCAGTGTGCCCAAAACTCAGAGGAGTTGGTTGAATATCATTTCAAGCTCCACACAACCTGGCCATGAATGGATCCTTATGGCCACATCAAGAAAGCACTTGGAAATGAATATGCCCATCTCCATATCATTGAATATTTTTTAGCCAACTGTAAGGATGAATTTGAGGTGCGGATAAGGAACTATATGTGGATGACCGAATACTTTGTGAAGAGGGTGAACCTATTCCCTGTGCCAGATCAAATGGAAGAGGATGAGAGCATTGTGATAGACCCCAAATATAATTCTATTGCCAATCTACCACTACCACTGATTGATTGGGATGAGAAAGAGGTCGATGAACTCAACATTCTCACTGAACATGTTGAGGCTCGCACAAAAGAATGGATTGATGAGAAAGTCGCTTGATTGAAACAACAAGGGGTCATCTTGACTTATAAGGGGATTGAAAGTGAGCCAAGTGGATCTAATGGTGGGGTAGTTGCTACATTAATGGGAGAAACATCAAATTCCCCTCCAATCACTCATTCAAAGAAGAGAAAAGAGACTGACGAGCAAAAGTCTAATCCAAAGGTGTATGCTAGAAAGGCCTTGGAAGGTGAACCTTCCAAGAAAAATAAGAAATCAGGAAACATCACTGAAATGCTTGTAATTCAAGAAGATCCACTCCATTGGGGAGAGGAAATAGAGGCTGGTCAGCTACAGTCTCCACCTGTCTCATTTGTTGCCACAACCACTATTTTTGTTGCAACCACCCCACTTATCCCACATGTAGCAGCTGCTACCTCTCTACCTATGGTGGACATCTCTATCCACTTTGTCTCTACCTCTCCCATAGCACAAGTCATATCAATGGATTCATCCTCGGCCACCACCTCACCAATCTCCTCATCATCCATGTACCCATCATTTTCTCTTCCAATTGCCACCACAACAATTGTAATGCATTCCCTCACCCTTCCAAATTCCTTCGTTAAATATATGTTGAATGTACTATATGAACTCTTTGGGATGTTTGCAAACCCAGCAGTGTAGGCTACAATTTCCCAAGTGATAACCAATCTCTCAATTCCTCATCCTCCTACTGAGCCACCCACAATGGAGGCCACCATGCATATTTCTGAAGAGTTGGAAAAACAATAACAAATGGAGGCAGCTAAGAGCTTGGAGGAAGAGGCAGATGACTACCATGAGCACCCTGTATATGAGCATAGAGTAATTGAAGAAGTCATTTATGAGTCCTCCGGTGATGATGGCGAGAATCTAGATGAAAAAATTATTGAAGAAACCTCTAATCCTGAGCTTGATGAGGAGCTGGCCAAGTAGCTCAAGGAGATTGAAGAGGATGCTAAAAGATAGCCTATTGTTGAAGAAAGGGTTGCCACCATAGAAATAGAGGGCAATAAATCTCTGATAGAGGAACATGACCACAACCCTAGGCATTATGAGGAGGTGCACCCTCATGGTGAACAGGAAGAAAAAGAAGAAGATAAGCCTGAAGAAGAGGTTGAAACTCGTGAGAATCTAGAAATTGAGCAGCCCGAGGAGCATGGGCATGATGAAGAAAAAGAAGAAAAGGATATTGAAAGGGAAGACAGCCCCAAGGAATGTCTTCCCATCAAATTCCCCATGGTGTTCATCTAGGATTACGATGAGGAAAAGGAGGATACAAGGACAAAGCAAGAGGCTCTTAATGGTAAAGATATTGAAATCAGAAAAGATGAAAAGGAGGGTGACCCAAAATCACCCAAGGAAAAGTCCTCAATGCCCAATTGGTTGAAAAAGAAACTAGAGAAGAAAGCTCCTGCTCCTAAGGACCCAAATACAAGATTGGAGGCTATATTGGCCCAAGGTAAAATTAGCACTAAGAAGGAGAAGAAACCTAAGATCAGACCAAAGGTGACAATGGATGTCTCTGGATCTGGAGTTGTGCAGGTAGCTACACCAGTGGTGGGAGAATGAGGAATAAGTTACAAAATCACCACCCTTGACTTGGGAATGGCCACCAAGGAAAAAAAAGTAGATCACCTCCAAGAGTTCATTGCCATGGTGGTGCATCTAATTTAGCAAGATAAAATCTTGAAGGAAGAACTCAAGGCACAAATGGCTGACCTAATAGCCTACATTCAATAATTGTCATCGACAAAGGATCAATGTACCACATCTTCAACACCACCACAACTTCTATCCAAGGAACAAATAGACAAACTTGAATGAAGAAAGAACCTAGATAAAACAACAAAGAGCTAGTTCCAGTAGGTCTTGCATATTGGAAACATGGGCCTTAGTCACACTATCTAGACATAAAACAAGTTCCTAGATTTGCAAAAGTCTCTTGAGGGCATTAGGAAGTTCTATACAGACTTCCCAAGGATATATGGATCCACTTATCCAAAAATTGAGGCTATCCTCAAACTGGCGAGCACAACTTGGGAAAAAGAACTAGCATTCAAGAAGGATGACCATTGGCTGATGGATTTATGGAAACAAGATTTTGACAATCGGAAGGAAAGCCTAGAGTAGGTGCTTGATAAGGTGGATCTAGACATTGAGTGGGCCAAGAAAATTAGAGCAGAATGTCTTCAGTACCTAGAGCTATTGATGGGGTATGTTGTGTCAGTCGTCTTAGTTGATCCAGAAAAGATAAGACCTCACTTCCAGAAGAAGGTGGAGGACAGAATGTCGAATGAAATTACCACTGATTTAATGAGTTTTGCTGCCCGAGCCTTTGGCCAATCTGATCTATTCAGAGATCACACCACCAAGTATGATGAAGACTAGGAAAAGCTCTCTGACAATTCCAAAGAATGGAGTTACCAAGTGTTGCAAGTTGAAATCATAGAAATTGATAAACTCCAGTCGGTAATTATGAAATTCATGGAGTATGTTGCTTTGAAGAAGTAGGAAGGCAACCCTATTATTGGTGAAGAGTTTCTTATAGAATATCTACAACAAAAGAGCAATCAACGAAAAGACAAAACACTACAATGTTGCCACTAGAAGACAAAATAGGGATAAGGACAAAATTGTATTTTAAAATGTAATATATTATGGGGGTAGGTAGAACCCTAGTTTGTAGTGAATATTGGCCACACAAATGTAAATCAATCTTGGCCATTCATTCTACTTTTTTGACACTGTAAGTAGGGGTCTCCTCTCATTTTCAAGAGAGAGATGAGTTGTTGCAATGACATGCTACATAAATTTTAATAGAAATACATTGACTTTGGTGGATTTTTGAGATTCTTTGCATGTTTCATGATTCTTCTCTCATAGTTATATGATCTAGTTAGATTTAATTTTTTGTTTCAGGTAGCTTTAGTAGATTTAGTAATGTTGTTCTATGGTTGTGAATATTTTTGTTATGTAGATGCCTTCTTTGTCCATACTTTTGGCTATTTGTTGTTGGTAGATGGTTGTGTAAAGTTAGTCTAGACTTAAATTCAAAGATTATTTGAAAATTTTATCTTTGTTCATGCATGTACATGGTGAATGAATGATAAAACATATGTAGTCCTTAGAAGATAGCACAAATTTCATGACACTGAAAGTTTTGGTTAAGTGGAATTTTGTTTTAAGGAAGTTGTCTACACTAGAAACCTCCATGATCACTATTCATTCATAGTTGCAGGTCAAGGAACCTCTTCTCTTCCCTACCCTTTTTTCCTTTTTTAATAAGTAACCTATGCTAAGGTTCATTGCACATTGTAAAGCCAAATCTTAAGTCAAAATAGGAGTTCAAGATCATTGTTTGAACCTACAGCAAAGTGCACATCAAATTTCCACTTCAAGAACTTCATCCAAAGAATCAACCTTTCTTCCAGCCTAACTTTTGAAAGTCTGCCTTGTGATTACCAAAAATATCACATCAAACATCAATTGAGATATTCCATGCAAGTCATGACCTGACACCTAAGAGACCTTGGGGTAATTTTCAACAACTTGTGTTGGAGATTTCCTTTCAAGAGAAGTGATGCACCTATGCATTACTTGTGTTTAGAAAGTGTTCCAAAACACACATCAACAATGCATAGAGTTGAAATTGTTGTTGTTTACAGATAGATGGTTGTTTTTAGTCGGAAGACAAATGAAGGATTGCTGATGAGAATGATCCAATGAAGAAGCCATCAAGTCACAATCAAAGTGGAAGTCATTGTTCATAAAATAGGAAGATCTGATTGTAAAAGTTATTTCCAAGGAATAAGTTGAGGAAAAGGAAGTGTAAGTTGAAAAAACCTCCAAAGGTTATGTCAATCAAAAACGTTGATCTTGATTTTCAAGGAGTTGGTCAAAACGTTGCTTGTTGATATGGCAGCCTAGTGGACATGAAGCCTTTTAGAAAGAGAGTGGGTGTTGTAAGCCCTATTTTATTCAAAGGTGGAGAAAGTCATTGCAAGATAGAGGACATAGTAATTGCTACTTTTTTTCACAAGTCAAAGATTTACAGTTGTAGTTGTTGAAGCATTTATATACAAAAAGAGATTGATGCTATAAGCTTAGATCTTCTAGTGTTAGTAATGGTGACCTTGAAGAAGTTGTCATTGTTTATTTTTGCATATCACAGATCTCAAGCTATTCAAAGGAAACCACAAAGGCAATAAAGCAAGGCATAGTGCTCATAGAAGTATAGACCAGTTCAGTTGCAAGTAAGGTAACATCATGAAGAAAAGAGAGATTTAAAAATTCTAGCTGTAGCTTTTGAAACTGCCAAGGACTGCCAATTAGAATTTTTTGAAGACAACAAACCACTGCTAAAAAAGGTAAATTGTAACTTTTGAAGAATTTTTGTATTTTGAATTCAAAGAAGTTGCAGAAAGTTTAATGAATTGGTCAGTTAGGGATGGTGTCACTGTTTGAAAGGTTTAGAGTTTTTATATGAGATCGTGGCCAAGTGAAGACCACCAATCCTTATCATAGAGTTTTTGAGGTTGAACCAGCTCGAAGGTGATTGAAAAGGACCCATAGAGTCCACAATAAATGAGTCACAGTCAAAGGAGTATTTTTATGCATTGTTTTTAGTTATTAAAGTGACAAAATTGATTGTAAACTATCATAGCAAATATTCAAAGGATAAAATTTATGTCTGTAGATGATAAGGAAAATATCTTAAGCCACCATTTGTTGAAGGTGATCATAAGATCAAGAGGATAGATAAGAGAAGTTGAAAATTGGTAAGGAAATAATATGGTTGAATGCAGTAGCATTTTGTATTTGTGTGAAGAATGTATGAAATCACAAAAAGTTGTTTAAAGATAGGATCCCCGAGCACCAATAGTCTGACTCTATGGGAGGTGTTGAAGAAAAGAAGTGTCTCACACTTGAACTTTCAATGGAATGGTGAGAAGAAGACCAAAGCTCATGGTTAGAGCATCCCAATGGAAAACTAGGATTTCCTATGTTCGATCCATGAAATTTGAATATTGCAGATGTCGAAGCATCAATGGAAAATATCAATTAATAAATTAAAATTTTTAGTTGAGATTAAGGGGGAGTGTTGGAATATTTAATCCCAACTACTTCATTAACTCCCTAACTGCACCTTTCCACTACTTATTAGCATTGGATCACAATCATATCCCAATATTAAAGACAGATTTGATTTGATCCTATCTACTCCAACTACTCCTTAACTATTAGTTCTCTACCATGTTTAGATGTCTATATATTATTGAGTTAGTCTTGCTTTGTACTCACTCCCAAATGGAGTCCAGCTCCACAGAGCTGTTAGAAGTTTGGTATCTGAATGAGATGAAGCTCATAAATTCTTTGTAATTTTTTAATTATGATCAATATAAATTCTATCAATCCTTGGATCTGCTTGCATAGAGTCAAGGTCTTCCATGTCTTTAACATTTTTTATGACCTTTCACTTACATTTGTCACAACTGGTGTCCACTTTCAACATAGTTTTCTTTGACATTTTCTCCTCATTCTGATAGCTTAGCTAGAGCTATCTCTTTTGTCTTATCTTCAAACTCATCAACGACTTAGAAAAAAATATTGCAAACAATGATCTAATATTTGACCTCCTTTCAAACAAGGACAAATAACTATGACTGTACACCTCCTATGGAATAGTGGTTCCTTTAACAACTACGACTGTGACTTGGTGATTTCTTCCTCCGTTGTTAGCACTTTATTCCAATATTGATCAAAATTTTCTTCAAGCTCCTTTTACTAGTGCCTTGGCAATGCCTCACTCAATTTTGCAGCCTCTTGCCTCATGGATTCTACAATCCTCTTTACTTTGGTCTCTTTACACATTAAAATTTTGGTATTTCTTTGTATTTCTCTACTGGCAGCTTCTTACCAAATAATTTAGTTACCTCTCTTCTCAAAAAATACCTTTTAACAACCTCAATAATTTGTCGCTTCTATGGAGCTTTTCGCTTGCGGAACCCTTCATTGGAAATGCTACAATTCTTCACTCTAATAAGAGACCTTCTTTGGACAACAACTTCAAACTTGAAAATGACACCTCCATCTTTAAAATGGTGATACCTCATCTCTTATTTGGTCAATCTCCTCCTTGTTTGGACAATATAACAACTACAAATCAAACTGTTAGCTTCCTCAGTAACTTCTTCAAAAACATTGTGACCTTTTATAAGGCTAGGATTTGACTTCCATACATAGACTTCACATCAGTGGCTTTGGATCCTCTTGGTTATTTCTATAACAATCTCACCTTCCTTGAGCAACAACGATTCCTCCTATGATTTACCATGATCTTCATCAACTCTTTTTCAACACCTTTGTCTATGTACGATCTTTTCTCTTGTAGATCCCTTGATCGGTAGCTCCTAATCAGTTCTTCAAACCTTCAATCTCTCTTTTCTTGAAAATGAATCACTTTAATCTTCTTTTTTGGGAAAAAAATTATTTGACTGCTACAACAATAGTGATTTCTCTTTCTATATTGGAGGTGGATTTCAAACTATCTTCCTTTGGGGGCTGCAGGAACTTCCATATTTTGTATCTTTCATTGCTATCCAGTGATAGCTTCTCTAACACCCTACGACTCTAATACCAAATGATGGATTTCAAGGGGGGATAAAATAATTTGTAGGATTTGAAAGGGAGAAGAAGACAAATAAACACAAACACATATTTAATTTTAATCAAAATATAGGAATTATATTCCTTCTTCTCTATTATAGATTGAGCCTCAACCAAACACTATTGCATTCATATTCAACTTCTTACAGCTCTGCGGAGTTGGACTGCAATTGGGAGTGCTTACAAAAAATTGGACTCAACAATATATAGAAGATTGAGCATCTTGGATGATATACAATACATAATAAAATAATATATATCAAACTACCAACAAAATGTATGAAACCTGTTGATGGAATAGAGGATAGGTTGGAGCAATTAATACTCAATATATTCAGATCCTTGCAAAGATTCGCTTTCATTGTTTGTCTTTAATACTAATATTGATTAAGATAGAAATCTGATATGGTGGACATTGACATGATTGGTTCCAAATTGAGAAGTTAATGAGGTAGTTGAGATTATACTTCCAACAATTATGGGTTTACGTAAAATATTCAAATAATTGATTAATATTCATGATCTTGGGTGACGCAAATAGTGAAGCTCATGTATTTCTCCACATTGAAAAGTCCATGAAGTCTTTTGAACCATGAAAATCCGATATATGAAGGTGGAAAATATGCGAGGGCTTTGGATTCCCTTCGCCGGAATGTGTAGATCACAGAGAATTAATATTGTTGGTTGACATTCCACTATGGTAAAGGCAAGTGACATATAAGAGGTCAAGCAATTTTTGTCCATAGGTAATTCATAAGGTTAGTAATATAAAAGGAGGCCACTAATGTTTAAGATTAAATGATGACGCAACAAGAAAATTTGGAAAAATAAGAGGCTCATGGATTTTTACGCATATATCCAAAAGTCACAAAGAATTGAATTTTGTGAGAAGCATAAATTCTTGAAATAGGTGATGAAATGAAGAATCAATACCTCATGAGAAGTATTTATGGCTCACGAAATTTGGCAGTTCATGAAATTAATTGCAATCTCTTTTAATTCATGAGGGATTAGAATCCAAATGTTCCCACTTTACAGATTGAATCACTGTGATATCAATTTTTGGATTGAGAATGGCTATTGCAAGAAGGGTGGTCTAAAATTTTTCAAATGCCCTTGATGTTATATCAAAATTATGATCATTATTATTCCTCGATTTCCATGTCACTAAAAAATATCCTTGCTTCACAGACTATGACCTAAGGAGATGGCTCTCATGTAAATCAGTAAGAAGTGGATTAATCTATGGCCTCACAAAATCCACGAGGGTGATCAATTTGTGAAACACAAGGGTGCATCGAATTTCCCAAAAACTTCTAATGTCCTCTAAATATATCAAATAGGTAGTGATTTAAAACATAAAAAATGAGTTTAAATAAGTGGCAATTTGTCAATCAATACTTGGAATTTAAAATGGCGGGCCTTTATCAAGAAAGACGATGACTGGTTGATAGATTTTTTTAAAGGTTTGCAATATTATGAGTGTTGGTAAAATAATCCCAACTATAGTGAGCAAAGAAGAAAAATAGACCAAATAAAATAAAATAAAACTGACAGCAAGAAGAGGAGGAAGAATATTTTCTATTTCATTAAACTATCCAAAAAAGGTTACATTCGAAAAAAAATCACATACAAAAATTCATAGAAAAGCTTGGTATTCCATCATACAAAAACTGTACACATTCTAACGCACTAGAGAAAACTGTGTGCTGGAGATATTCTGGAGCACTAATCTCTGTCACAAACTCCTACTACTGCAGGATCTCTTGAACATTCCTCTTTTTGTTATTTTCTGTTGAACATTCCCTTCTATCTTCTGTTGCTCTTTGTCTATTATTTACTGTCTAACTGAAAAACATTCTATTTGTTGCTTTTGTCTTTCCCACCTTTCCAAAAATTGGTGCTCAATTCAAACTCACCCACTAGAAATTAATTTACTACCAAAATTAATTGGCCAACATTGGTTGTCAGACACAACAAGGTAGGTGGATGATCCCAACAGATCAAATCTGGTAGTGCTTTAAATGCACTCGGTTGGTGGCTGCTCAAGATTAGCTTTTCTAACACTCCCCCTTAATCTTGAGTCTTTATGTTTTACATCACCATTCAATAGTTCCAGAGAAAAAGTTTGGGAGCATCTATGCATCTCTATGTTTTCCTGAACCAA
This sequence comes from Sequoiadendron giganteum, assembly GCA_007115665.2. NCBI lineage: Eukaryota > Viridiplantae > Streptophyta > Pinopsida > Cupressales > Cupressaceae > Sequoiadendron > Sequoiadendron giganteum. Next base: position 310,519,655 of record CM021104.1, read on the forward strand.
AGTTCTCGAGCATCTACGCTCACAAGTTCTAGAGAATCTGCGCATCTCTTTGTTTTCTGAACCAAGGTTCCAGAGCACCTATGCTTTTCTATGTTTTCTAGAATACAATTTCTGGCATATTTCTGCATACCAAGCCTATCTCTTAGGCATTCAAATGAGTCTTTTGACAATGTCTTTGTGAAAATATCAGCGAGCTGCTGCTCAGATCTACAATACAAAAGTTTAGTCTCTCCATGCTCCACCAACTCCCTTATGAAATAGTAGTTGATTTCTATGTGCTTGCTTCGTCGATGAAAGATGGGATTCCTAGTCAAGGATATAAAAGACACATTGTCACAAAATATGGTTGTACCATCTTCTTGCTTCTCATTAAAATCTGCAAGGATTATTCTAAGACAAATAACTTGGCATGTTGTTGCATTTGCTGCAATGTACTCCGCTTCAGCCATGGAGAGAGAAACTATAGGTTTCTCCTTTGATTCCCATGATATTTCTCCTGAACCCATGTGGAACAAGTATCCCAAAGTTCTTTTCTTGTCATCTACATTTCCTACCCAGACAAATTTTATGTATCCAACTAGCTAAAACTCGTTAGAGGTGGTGTACATATTGCCATAGCTTTTCATGCCATTGACATACCTTAGAATCCTTTTTCTTGCTTGTTAGTGGGCATCCTTAGGTTGCTCCATGAACCTAGAAATAAGGCTTATCGTGTACATCAAATTGGGTCATTTTGTTGCCAAGTACATGAGGCTTCCAACCATGCTCTTGTAGAGGGTTGGGTTAACATCACTATTGTTGTCCTCTTTGCTTAATTTCAGACCTGTAGTTGTTGGAGTTGGGGCTGGCTTTTGGTCCAACATTCTAAATCTCTTCAAGATTTGATTAGCATAACTTGTTTGTGAAATAAAGATGCCATCATCTATTTGTTGGACCTCTATGCCTAAGAAATATTTTAGCAAACCTAGGTCTGTCATTTCAAACTCATTTTCATTGCCTCTTTCAAATCAGCAATGAAAATATTGTTATTCCCTATGAAAATTAAATCATCTACATACAAAACAGCAATAATAATCTCACTATTGGTTTCTTTGATGTACAGTGTGGGCTCACTACCACTTTTGTTGAGGTCATTGCTTAGAAGGTATGAATCAATTCTATTGTACCATGCTCATAGTGCTTGTTTCAGCCTATAGAGAGCTTTCTGGAGCCTATAGACTTTGTCTTATTTCCTTGGAACTTCATAGATAGGTGGTTGCTCCACATACACCTCTTCTTTCAGCACTCCATTCAAGAAGGTTTACTTTACATCCATTTGTAATAATTTCCATTTGTGTTCGGCTAAAATTGCTAGAACTTCCCATACTATTTCGAACCTTGCAACTGGTGCAAACTTCTCATCATATTCTCTTGTAGGTTGTTGTTTGTATCCCTTAACAACCAACCTTGCTTTATGCATTTTAACTTTACCATCAATAGTGCATTTGGTCTTATAGACCCACTTAATTCCAATGGTTGATTTCCCTTTGGGTAAATCAATGAGCTCCCATGTTTTTTTTCTCACTATGGTGTCCAACTCTTCATCCATGGCATTACACCATTTTTCTTCTTTCATGGCTTCTTAAAAATACATTGGATCACTATGAGAAAACAAAGAAAAATCTAAGTTCTCATCAAAATCTTCATACCTTGTGTTGTCATAAATTTCCCTCATGCTTCTAGTCTTTCATGGCATCAATGATGCAAGCGTAGGGTCTGAATTTTTGGAGTTGATTGACTACTGGTCTAATGAAGAAGATTGTTGTTGTACAGTTTCAGAGCATCTACCTTCTATAACTTCTTCATCATCAAAAGGTATTGAAATATAAATACATGTCTTACTATCAAATGTTCCATCCCATGACTCATTTTCAATAAACTCAATGTCCCTATTGATCACCACTTTCTTGGTGATGGGATTGTATAATCTATAGGCTTTGGATTCTTTACTATAGCCTATGAAATTGCATTTTTCACCTTTGTCATCAAATTTCAGCCTTTTCTCCTTTGCACAAGTGCATATGCTACACATCAAAATATCCTCAAATGCTCAACACTCCATTTCAATTTTGTCCACGCTTCTTGTGGAATCCTATCACGAATAGCCTTTGAGGGGCACCTATTCAAGATGTAAATTTTTGTTGCCACAGCATCACCCGAATATTCATTTGACAAACCTTTTTCCTTCAACATTCTTGCTGCCATCTCTGTGATTGTTCTATTTTTTCTTTCAGCCACTCCATTTTTTTGTGGAGTATACCTGGTTGTGAGTTGTCTCTAAATACCTTGAGACTTCCAAAAATTCATAAATTCTTGAGAGATATACTCTCCCCCTCTATCTTTTCTGAGGAATTTTATATAATGGTCACTTTGCTTTTCAGCCAAGGCCTTAAACTCCTTGAACTTCTCAAATGCATCTAATTTGTTCTTCAAAAGATACACCCAAATTTTTCTACTATAGTCATCTATCAATGTTATGAAATAAAAATTTCCACCTAAGGTTGGGGTCTTCATGGGACCACACAAATCTAAATGCACCAACTTTAATGGTGCTCTATCTCTCCAAGAATTCCCTAATTGAAAGGGTTTCCTATGTTGTTTACCTAGGATGCATGCTTCACACTTTCCATCAAGATCTACAATTGCTAGTAGGCCCCTAAGCATGCCCTTTTTGGCTAAAATACTTAAACTAGAATAACTTAAATACCCATACCTCAAATTCCAAAGCTTAGATGGGTCTTGGATGACCGATTTGAAGGCTGACTACTACAAGCCTTTTCACTATGCTGAGATTTGCATTTTGAGGGGAAACATTCGGTTCTTTGTCATTTGAACCACTACCATAACTCTCTTGCTTTTTTCCTTGTCATAGATGATGCATTCACCTTTCTCCATCAACACTCTATAGCCATTTTGGACCATCTATCCAATGCTCAAAAGATTATGTTTCATTCATAGGGCATAAAAGACATCATGCATTTGTCTTTCTTTACCATGCTTGGTTTGAAGGCACACTATGCCCTTGCCCATGACTAGAATCTTCTCATTGTTGCCCATTTTAATTTTAGACTTGATGTTGCTGTCAATTGAGGAAAATAAATTTATGTTACCACTCATGTGGTTGCTATAGCCATTGTCCAAGTACCAAACTTCAGTGCTACCTTGTTCTGCAAGATTGCGTGCAATGAACACTTGTGACTATTTTTCATTTTCACTCGTGTTCTCATTTTCCAGATTTTCATTTTGACTCCCTTGGTCACGTTGTTTCTTCCTACATTCGCTTGCATAGTGACCATATTTGTGACAGTAGTAACACTGCACATTGCTTTTATCTTTCCTCTTATTTGAGCTACTATTCCTAGTGTTTTGGAAGTCTGATTGGGAAGTTCTAGCTTCCTCTTGGCTATTTGAGCCTCCTCTTTCGTAGTTGCTTCTACCTCTACCTCTTTGACCTCTTTCTCTACCATTTCTTCCTCTTCCTCTGCCTCTTACATTTTCTTGAGCTTTGAAAGCTTGTTCCTGGGAAGAATTTGTAGACCTATTTAGGCGTTGTTCATGGGTTTGAAGTGAACCCATTAACTCATCAAATGACAATGTTGAGAGGTCCTTTTCCTATTCTATGGCAATAACCATTGGGTCAAATTTTGTGGGTAAGCTTCTAAGGATCTTCTCCACAATCTTTTGTTCTTCCATATTTTCTCCATTTATCCTCAACTGGTTAATCAAGGTGGAATCCCTTGTATGAAAATATAAAATGGACTTGTTGTCCTTCATCTACATGGTCTCAAATTCTCTCCTTTGCAATTGGAGTTTCACAGACCTAACTTTCTCAGTCTCGTTGTAGGTGGTTTGAAGTATTCCCCATGCTTCTTTTGCATAACAAGTTGCTGCTATTCAAGGGAAAATAGCCTGTTTTAAGGCTGCCTCAGTCAAACTGAGGACTTTAGCATCAATCTTTCTTGTCTCCTTCAACTGATTCTTTTGGGGATTGGTCAATGCTACATATGCATTTGGGTCAGTCACATGTGTGAACGCATTTGCTACTAAATCCCACAAATCATTTGCTACTAAATGGTTTTCATTTTGTTTGCCCAGACATCATAATTTTTTCCATAAAAAATAGGTGGTTTCTGCCAACTTCTATTGTCTCCTCTAGCCATTTTGCTAAATGGGGGAAACTACAAATACCCAGAAAAAACCAAAGGGTTTTTCTTCACTTCCTAGAAAACTAGGGCTTTCCCAAATACCCAAAAGAAAAGCTTCTATTACAACATGCCTAGGACTAGAGCTAGGGATTTAAAAACTAAATTCCTAGAAAACTTAGGGCTCCGATACCATTATTTTTGGGAAAGAATCCCAAATATAGTGACCAAAGAAGAAAACATAGACCAAATAAAACAAAATAAAACTGACAGCAAGAAGAGGAGGTAAAATATTTTTTGTTTCATTAAACTATCCAAAAAAGGTTACATTCAAAAACTTTTTCACATACAAAAAACTCAGAGAAATGCTTTGTATTCTATCATACAAAAATTGTGCACATTCTGGCACACTAGAGAAAATTGTGTGCTGGAGATATTCCAGAGCATTGCTCTCTATCACAAACTTTTGCTGCTGTAGGATCTCCTGAACGTTCCTCCTTCTGTTAGGTTCTGTTGAACATTCCCTTCTATCTTTTGTTGCTCTTTGTTTGTTATTTACTATCTAACTGAAAAACATTCTATTCATTTATTTTGTCTTTTCTTCCTTTCCAAAACTTGGCGCTCAATTCAAACTCACCCACCAGAAATTAATTCACTGCCAAAATTAATTGGCTAGCATTGGTTGTCAGACACAACAAGGTGGGTTGAGGATACCAATAGATCAAATCTAGCAGTGCATTAAATGCACTCAACTGGTGGCTGCTCAAAATTAGCTTTTCCAACAATGAGGAGGCCACTGATGGAGGATATGGTCACTAGCCAGTAAGGGGTGATCATTGTTTGTTACAAATTAAAGATAAAAGGTTGATTTTTTTTGCAAGATTTAACCATTGTTGATTGGTATTAAATGGAATTGTCAACATCTTTTAAATGTTGAGGGTAGTCCTCCAGATCAAAGAGGAAGCGGTGCTAAATAATCAGAGGTTTTCTTGTAGTTTATTTGTGTATTCAAATATTAATGCAAAAAGTGCAAAGGTTGCTAAACTCTTCTAGAAAAGTGTTTGGGAAGCATATCGTAGCACACAGAATGATGGACCCTCATGGCATTTGTAGTTTTAGTGCTGGTTTGGATTTAGTGCAACTCAAATGTGTTGGTGCAGTAGGTGAGTTGAAATGGATGGATTTTGTGAAAAGAAATAGGAGGAAAATTAATTAATTATGGGCTATAATCCATGATGGTTAACCATTTTTGAACCTTGCAATTTTTTTTAGGGAATCTCTTTTAATGTCGACAGTGTTCACATTTTGGAAGTGTTCATGAAAATCTTCTATACGAGGATTTTTTTGTAGTCTTCTTAGATCTTTGAAGACATCAAATGAGGAGGAGGTTGTTGGCAACATACACTAAAAATTTCATCTGGTGTTGTCATTGATGGAAACCCTATGCATTGATCAAGTACGCATATTCTCATTCAAGCTTACTAGCAGATAGATTGAAAATTGACAAGGCAGAACAGAGTATTCGGTAACTCATAATTCATCGATCTATGTAAAGATTTCAGGTTACCATTTTGTGTTGTGCATCTCAGGAAATGATTATTGGTGTTATTATCTCTATTGAGACTGAAGCGCAGTGGCTCATATCAATTTGTATGGGAATTAGAAGATCTAGTTGGCATATTCTTAGTTTTCTTGTATTAAGGTCTACCTCATGAATATATTAAGTCGCAGATGTATGAGAGCTAATTAATGGAGTATCACTATATTTGTATATCTTTGTTTGGGTCCTAGCCAAGTTGTGGTTGACTATTAAGGGTATGCATTGCATATTTATCATTATGTGAGCCGACAGTTGTAATTTTGTTGAGTTCTTTTGAAGCCGAAAAAGTGTAAATAAATCCTATGTTGTGGATATATATACATGATCATCTGTATCATTTTGTATGATGTAAATATAGATTTAATATCCAAATTGTGAGTTAGAATATAGAAGAAGTGTGATTAAGTGTAGTTTCACTTACGCATTGAAGACCTGTGTTATGTGTATGAGTAGAGTAGAACATAATTATAGAATTAGTCTATAAGGCAACATATCTATTATTGTGCTTAATCTAGAACTGTAATCAGGCATTTTAGATGCTATCATCTTAGTTCAAATATTCAGATGGTTTTAATCTAAACTCTTGGGAAGCAAGCCCTCTTTTCTTTGAGTTGTGAGCTTTAGGCAGTGTGCCTAAATGCAAGTGCATTCCCCTTTTGTAATCTTCATTTTTAGTATACTCAGAATCATAATTGTGGATTGGTCATCCACCATGGTTTTTCCCCTAACATGGTTTCCACATAAAAATCTTGGTGTTATGGTGTTGTGTTTATTTTCTTATTTATGATTTATGATTGAATGTTCCTAATGCTTGGAAGTTAAAAGTTAATAAAGTTAATTTTTGCACAACACTGATTCACCCCACTCTCTCAGTGTGGCTTGTTTCCAACAATTGGTATCAGAGCTAGTTCCTCAGAAGAAGTCTAACAACTTGGGAGATCTTGGAAGTAATTTAAAATGGATTCAAGCAGTCTTCAACAATAGCTTATGGTGGCCTTAGATGACCTTGATCTATCAAAAGCTAAAGTCCAGAAACTACAAGTGAATCTCAAGGATGCAGAAAAACTCATTGTCTTTGAAAGAAAAAATCAACAAGTCAAGAGAGAAGAGAAAGGAAATCTATGATCAAATTCAACAAAATAATAACAAGAGCACTGAAGATGAACAAACCAATAAATCCATAAAATAAAAGACAGGGGAATGTGAAAAGCTTACCCAAGAGAATATAGTTCTGAAGGCTGAAATGGAATCCATCATGATGAGAATGACCAAAGAGGTTGAAGATAGAATGAAAAATGAAGAAATCCTAGCTCAGTCCCTAAAAGAAAAATCTGAAGTATGTAGCCGATTGGATGATGAATTGGAAGTATCCATAAATAGTGAAGAAGCACTTGAAAGAGAGTTGGATGATCTCATAAATGAACTTACTACTGCAAATGAGTACAAGAAGAAGTTCAAAATCAACTTAGCCATACTCAATGAACTAATTGATAATCAGAGGACTCATGGTGATAAAAGAGGCCTTGGATTTAAGAAAGGAGAAAGCTCAAAATATGGATAAAAGGATTCTGGACAAATGAGATTCAGGTAAAGAAATCAGATGAACAATGCTGGTAGGTATCTAGTAAGACATCCCAATGCTCATAGATTTAGTGTATATTGTTTTAATTGTAACAAGTTTGGACACATGGCTTCTTAGTGCAAAAGTAGAATGAATCAAAGTGGTCCATCTTTTTCAGGTCAATGTTTCAATTGTCATAAGATTGGTCATAAGTCAAATGAATGTAGAACTATGATGAATCAATTTCACAAAAAAATCAAATGCTATACTTGCAATAGACCTGAACATATTGCTAATCAATGCAGATCAAGAGGAAATCAATGGAACAATTGGTATGGTAAGAGGAATGGTGTATGCTACAATTGCAACAAAAACTGGACACATTGCTACATTTTGTCAGAACATAGAAGGTCTGGTAAATCAGAGGAAAAAATATGCAAAAGGATGTGAAATGAAAAGGTAAAGTCACTACAGATGAGGTCAAGAAACAAATGCAAAAAAAATGGGTGAAGAAGAGTCCTTCCCTCTACTAAAGAAACTACACCTGCACCAGAACCTACCTCTGCTAATTCCTCTGAGAATTACTCTCAGGCCTTTGGCCCAGGGGGAGAAGTCAAGAAAATCATCAAACCTCCTAACTGGTAAATGACACCAGATGAAATTACATGCTAGAGATGGACATATTCCCAACAAATGTTATTGAACTCATCAGAGGAAGTGGTATACCGTACTAATTTTCCACAAAATATTTATCAGGTTTTTGTACATAGAAATGGTGCAACCAAATGAATTAGGTCAAATGCAATTATTGTGACAAAAGGGTTAGGTATGTGAGTGATAAAAGGTCACTTTTATTCCTCATTTGTCACTTTTCCTTCTGGAGAGAAATAATTTGGAAAGCTCTAGGTGACTTAAGGCAAATCAAGGAGAAAATCAAGTGTGAAGGTGATTCAATGATCGATTCCAGGTCCGGTGGAAAAAGGTATTATTCAAGAACTTCTTGGTTTTTGTGATTTGGGAAAGATGAATACTCCTTTGGTGGTTGAAGTTAAGGATAGACTCCATCCTGAATTTAAATTGCATCCCTACAAGTCTTTAGAGACCGATCCATTAGGTGCATTTTCGTTAGTTCCGCATGGAGCCTTGCATACATAGGACATTGGGGCTTAAATTCATGCAAATATTGAAGAACTGGGAAGCTCTCAACTTATGAATTTGTACAATCATCATATCATTGATGAAAACTTCAGTGTAAAACCGGAACACCAAATCTTGGAATCAAATAAATTCACTTTGATGGTTAAATTTCCCATGTTTATGGAATCAGAATGGGTCTGTTATGTCTTGATTCAGGTACATGATGAGTTTATGTGGCTTACTATTCACTTCAAAATTAATTTAAGGAATCCATAAGTGTAGTAACTGGTATGAATTCCATCGATGGTCTACCTATTTTGAAGTCCGTGAAAAATCAAACCATCACCGATGCTATAGGCTCGACATATGATAGGAGAGCAATGACTGTTGACAATATTTCTGATATAAATGTTATATTTTCATCCATGGTAATTGGTTATAAGATTTACCACTCCAGCCGATAAAACTCTATATCCAGTATGATGAATTATGCTACTTACCAAATGGTGAAAGAAAATATGGAATGTGATCTCTATGAATTATTAAGGATTTAGTTGATGGAAAACCTTATGAAGATCAAGAAAGACAAGAAAAATTTATTCAAATATGGCAGTCTGCTTTTATGCTTATTTTTTTTATTTTAGGAAGGAAGTCTCTGGTGTTGGAAAATTTTAGTGGCAAAAAAACATCTTGGTAGCTAAACAGACCAGGGATCTATTGTACAATCTTATAGATATGAAAACCAGAAATGCAGATATCTAGGGTTATTTCAAAATATTTCAAGCTAGCATGCAAACTAGGGAAAGAATTCCCACCACCATTGTGGAGAAATACAAGGATTCACTCTACTTTATGGTGAATGTTGATCAATGCTTCATGGAAGCAACATATCCAAGAATTTTTTGGATCATGCCTATGGGCTATGAGGTTGAGGAAAACATTTTGGAAATGTATTCCCAACATATGTTAAATAAACCTATAGATCTGAATTAAGAGAGGTTTGGTACCTACATGGAGAAGCACACTCAATTTCATAATGAGCTTAAGAAACCTGTGTCAACCAAAAGAGTAAGAAAATAAGTTGAGGTTCTTGCAAAAAGCTTGGGTATATCCGTGGAGAAACTAAGTGAAGCCAGGTAGAAAAGGGAAGAAGATGAAGTAGCAAGGAAAGATTCTAAAGAGGCAACAAAAGTATAATCAGCTGGTCCGGCAGCACCACTTGCTTGATCTAGATCAACCAGAAGCTCGAAACCTCACTCATCTCCTACAGCGAAATCTACTCCTATGAAAAGTGAAAGCAAGAGATCCGGAAAGGAAGGAAAAGGAAGGAAAATAAAAAGCAGAAGAGTGTACATGAATGTTTCTGATGATTAGGAAGCAAAATTTGATGAAAATGTCAAGGAAATCAAACAACAAGGCACTAAAGTAGCAACTGTGCCAAAATCCTTTGGTGTAGATGCTCAGGCAAAGAAGAAGACCAAGGTTGATACACTTGGTATGACTATTGAACAAATTGAAAAAGAAATAATCTTAGATGGAAATATTAAACCACTTTATCAAACATATGAATTTTTCTCTGAGTCTAATAGAAGAATTCTAGAAGAAGCTACAATAAAGCACATGAATATCTTCAACAAAGTCTTGGTTGAAATCATGCCTAGCCTCCCAGAATATTTGTATGATATTCTAATATCAAGGAGATTAAGTGCCCTGATTGAAGAAGAATGAATGGGAGAGAATTCTTGCATAACTGTGTCCGAAAATGTCTGTGGAAGACATGCAAGCATTTATGAACAAAGAAAAAAGGAAATTCAGAAGCAAGTCAAGGGTCAATAAACTGATGATTGGTCAAATAGATGAAGTTATAAAAGAAACAAAATAAATTTTGAAAGAGCTACTACTGAATGACAGAATTAAAGTTGTGTCTGAGGAGACTTATATAGATGATGTCTCATCTGATCTAGTCAAAGATGCAGAAGAAGGAAATTTTGATGCCAGTGAAAGCCTCAAGATTCCACTTATAGATAATAATAAAGAAATCCCAATGGAATTTGAAACAACTATGAATGTATCGGTTGAGTCGGCAGAGAACACTGAAGAGAAATCAAAAGCTTTAGTTGATGAAGCATTAGCTGAGGAAAAGAAAAGTGATGTAAAGATGAAGTCAAGAAACACTGCTGAGATAGTTAATAAATTCTTGGTGGAACATAAGGAAGAGATTGAGCCAAAATTAATTAAACATCCCATTGACCTATCAACCTTGAGCCCAATCTATATTATGAAGGTGGCCTCATTTTCTCAAGTAAAAGCTCAAGAAGCTGCTAAAATCTCATATTGAAGATAGTGAACTGTAGGCACTTGCATCCGGAGTACTGGAGAAGATAATTCCCTCCTTTGTGAAAGATCAGACTGAATCTTCATCTAGTGAACTGAAGAGGCTTATCAGCTTGGTGAGTACTCATTTTGAATCTCTTGAAAAATCTGCATCAGAAAAAGTGTAGAAGGAATTTGATGCTAAAAGGTTAAGTGGACTAAAAATATTGATTGCCAAAGACAAAGTCACCTTGGCCACTTGTGTCAAGCACATATAGGATGCCTTATCTGAAGGTGGAAAGATTTATAAATCTTGTTTGTCTTTTTCAAAGTTTATAGACGCAAATGAGAAGAAGGTGAAAGACCTGGAAAATTAGTTAGCAACTATCTCTGAGCCATTTAATCCCCTATCTAATGGTGTTGGGAATATTGAAGGTGAATTAATGTCCCTGCTAAATAAAATAAAAGGGCTAAAGCATGAAAATGATAAAATTGTCTCCAGAACCTGTAAACTTAGAAGCATCATTAGCCCCAAGATTGGTGTAATGGGAAGTGCCCTAAAAGAAGGAGAAAAAACTATGGTAGTCAATGATCCAACCAGGTTGGAATCCGTAGAAATGATGTCCTATCTGATTTGTAGACACATAACCATAATGGAAAGTCTCAAACAAGTTTTGGACTCAAACCTGACATAGCTAAAGAAGGATTTTGCAAACATCTTTCAACTTTTGTAAGGTAAAGAAGCACCTTTGCACAGACAAAATTTTGATTGATTCTTTTTTGTATGCAACCCCTACCTCTGTCATTGATGTCAAATGGGGAGAAGTGGAGTGAAAAATGTATAATTAGCTCTAAGCGATAGTAGCATTTTTGAAATTTTGGATTACAGTGAAGTTTATCTTGGTACTGATCCAACACTTAGTCATTTTTCACTAAGTGTTGCCATCAATGCCAAAGGGGGAGATTGTTGGAAACAAACACTACAACTGTCATCTAGTGTTGTCATTGATGGAAACCCTATGCGTTGATCAAGGACACATATCCTCATTCAAGCTTACCAATAGATAGGTTGAAAATTGACAAGGCAGAATAGAGTGTTCGATAACTCAACATTCATCGATCTATGTAAATATTTTAGGTTACCATTTTGTGTTGCACATCTCAGGAAATGATTATTGGTGTATTATCTTTATTGATACTGAAGCACAGTGGCTTGTATCAATTCGTATGGGAATTAGAATATCTGGTTGGCATATTCTCAGTTTTCTTGTATTAAGGCTGACCTCATGTATATATTAAGTCGTGGATGTATGAGAACTAATTAATGGAGTATCTCTATAATTGTATATCTTTGTTTGAGTCCTAGCCAAGTTGTGGCCAACCATTAAGGGTATGCATTACATATTTCTCATTATGTGAGCTAACAGTTGTAATTTTATTGTGTTCTATTGAAGCCAACAAAGTGTAAATAAATCCTATGTTGTAGATATATATACATGATCGTTTGTATCATTTTATATGATGTAAATATAGATTTAATATCTTAATTGTGAGTTGGAGTAGATCAGAGGTGCGATTAAGTATAGTTTCACTTGTGCATTGAAGATATGTGTTGTGTGTATGAGTAGAGCAAAACAAAATTATAGAATTATTCTGTAAGGCAGCAGATATATTATTGTGCTTAATCTGGAACTATAATCAGGCATTTTAGATGCTATCATGTTAGTTGAAATCTTTAGATGATTTTAATCTAAACTCTTGGGCAGAAAGCCCTCTTTTCTTTTAGCACTGAGCTCTAGGCAGTGTGCCTGAATGCAAGTGCATTCCCCTTTTGTAATCTTCATTTTGAGTATACTCAAAATCTTAATTGTGGATTGGCCATCCATCGTGGTTTTTCCCCTAATAGGGTTTCCATGTAAAAATCTTGGTGTTATGGTGTTGTGTTTATTTTCTTGTTTATGCTTTATGATTGAATGTTCCTAATTCTTGGAAGTTAAAAGTTAATAAAGTTAATTTTTGCACAACACTGATTTACCCCCCCTCTCAGTGTGGATTGTTTCCAACAGAGGCTTGGAAATATTATAGACTGGTAGATTTTTTTACGCCACCATAAGATCCGTGAAGAAATTAAAAAGGAAAAAATTAAATGCCTCATGAATATTATCATTTTAGGGGATTGATCTATGGATGACAAAATCTAGAGCTTCCTAAAATCTGTCAAGGCAGAAAATTCATGAGGGCTAGCACGTAGATTTCTACACGAGCCAAAAATCCACAAAAGGCTTAAATGGGAGAAAATGATGAAGGCTCGGGAGATTTTTGATCTCGCAAATTATCGTGAGAGCTGAGGTCCATTGGCAATAGGGAAATTTTTTAGTTGTTTCATAGAGTTTGCAATTGGCCACCAAAGTTAAATTTGAAGCAAGAATGTAAAGAAAGGCTTGTAGAAATATCCAATGCACTGATTTGTTCATGCAATCATCAAATCCGTAAAAGTGTCAAATATAGGAAACCATTAAATCCATGATTGTGTGGAATTCTTGAAGTATTAGAATGAATGGAGATTTTGATTAAAGGAATATTTCGAATAGTCAACACCGACACGCCTACATAGTAGGTTATAAAATTTTCATGGATTTTATATGGATAATAACCTCACCATCAAAAGATGACTCAGTCTGTGACTCAAATATTTTACAAAGTTTATAATAGCGTAAGGAGGAGCTCAAGGAAGCCATGGAGGGATGGATTTTCCATGCATCTCCCAAATCCATGAAAGCATTAAACAGGTGAGGCTAAGGAAACTTAATCACTCATAGATTTTTCTATGCAAACGAAAAATGTCTGATATATGAAAGGAGGATTCGACATAATGAGGAGTTTATGGAAATCATGTAATTCGGCGAAGCATGGCTAGGGTAGTAATGGGATTTAAGAATCTTCTTCAAAAGTAAACAACAATATGTGGTGTTTCTAACAAATGGTAAAGGTGGGCGTGGATAATGGCATTCAAAGATTATTAAAGGATTGGATTACATATGAAGGGATGGTTATTAAGTGGGTGCTCAAATTTAATCCATGAAATTTGCAAATTTATTTGGAATTGCATTTTCTTGGGGATTTGATTCAAATAAATGGGTAGTGTGATTCCAAATACGGGAGGTTCTGATTCTTGCAATAAGAATTGAGTTTTAATGATAATTTGCATGATTTTTTTTGGGAAGGTTGTATAGGGTGGTTTAGAAGACTATAGTATGGAATAAATGGATACATTTCCATATGAATTCATGTTTTAAATTCAATTTAACATGAATTATTTTAAAATATGTGTTCATCCCATTGACCCACTTTTATGTATTTGTAGGAATAATGCAATTTGGGCAATCAGAACCTATCATAGGTGGAGGAAGATAAAATATGAAGATTTAAGATTATTTCATGCTCATCAAGGAAGTAATTAGAGAAATGAAATGAAATATTATAATTAATTATGGAATTCAAATCAAATTTGGATTAAATATTAATGCCAAGGCAGCTATTATCTTCTCTTACAAGCTGTAATTTTGTCTTGTTCCCCTTTAAGTTTGTGTCAATTTATCTTTATCTCGCAAAGGGGAAAATCATTAAATGTAAACCTTCTTAGGATTTTTAGATGTGTAATCTGGGCCCTTAATTTGGATTGTATCCTATCCCTTGGTTTGGAATGCAATTTCTATAAAATTATTATGCTTGTTCATTTGCAAAGGGGGAGAGAAGAATGGAAATTGTTAAGAAAAACTACTAGAGAAGTTAATATAGTTAGGTCATTGATTTTTTGAATTACTATGTTAAGTTTGAAGGTCTCATTATTTCATGTTGCTTCTTCTCAAAAATTAGTTTTAGTTCATTTGTAATAATGGTAAAATGTTAAAGCTATTTGATGAATCTACTACTCATACCATTTGGGGTTTTTTTATTCTAAATCATAATATATGGTTAGTTTGAGCCTTTTAATGTAATGGTTCATTTATATGAATTTATATGCATATTATGCTAGCAATTGGGTTTATGTATGGATGTTTATAGTCTGAAAATATTTCACTTTTCCTTGGGAGATTGCACCATTTCTGTGGAGTTGTATGTTTGACCTTGATTAAGTAGGGATAGGTTTATTAGGATCCCTTCTATCTACAAACACTAGCCATTTTTATGATTGATCTTAGGTTTTAGATTTAGATTTCTCTAAACCCTTTATCTTTTGATCTTCTTTTATAAATGTGGGTTAGTTTCAGGAAATAAATCATCACTGTCGACTACTATATTTGATGATAAAAAAATAATTTTAGATTTCATATTTGAAAACACAACTAGGGTTTAACCAATCTTTAGATTTTACAAAACCCTTGTTTCAAAAATATCTAGCCTTTTCCGAACCATAAATTCCCTTTGTGAAACCAACATAACATTGAACCACTAAGTTACTTTTGCGATTCAGGACATGACGTACAAAGCCTTAGGGTTATTTTTTGAATTTTTTTGAAGGAAATTTTCTTTCAAGAGATAGGGTACCTGGTTACTTTTTTTGTGTTTTGTAGTTCAAAAAAACTCATCAATAGATTGGACAACAAAAGGTGACCATTAGCATTCCATTGGTGAGCAGTAAGATCATCAAAGCATCCAAAATTTCAAGAGACGGATAGGACACAGGATAGGTACCCATGTTGGAGTCTAGTGATTTTCATTTAACATTTTATTATGTCTTTTTATTTTCAAATAAGTGGCAATGGGTTTTTTAAGTTGTTTTATACCTCTTCTTCTAGTTTACCATTTTTGGCTTTATCTCCCATAAGTTCTATAAATTGGAACCATTAGATATTAGTTTCATGTTGATTTCTTGCATGTAATAGGGTTCTACCAAATTGATCATAGATTATTAGTGGGGTGTACTATTATGTACTCTCATTCAAATATTAATAATATACTTTTCCTCTTTTCTTGTGTGGATTTTTTTCTAAAATGGTTTCTCCATGTAAATAGGGTGTCACATTTTATTTGTTGATTTTTATATTGCGATGTATGTTGCAGCCATATGCTTAAATATTTTTCTTTAATCCTATTCTAGATTTAAATTTATTTGAATAAGTTCATATCGCAACTTAATTTTACCTTGTTGTCGACAAAAATGAGTCCAAAAATAAATTGGATCAAACAAAGCACCAAATCCTAATCTACTAGTCAATAAAAATATGAGGCCATATTATAAATACCACAATATATCATAAGTTTCTACCTCTTTCAAAATAGTTTACAATCCCAACAAACAAGGTGTATAAAGTTTTTGATTCCAAATACACTCCAAATTTGACATCCAAACTCCATCATAAACCATCTAAATTTTGGAAAATAAAAATACTACATACAAAATACCAAATATTTCATATATATATCATATCCCCCATCACTATTTTCCATCTTGCCTAAAATCCAAGCATCCTACCTCACTCATCCATAGTGTCCTAAAAAAATGTCATAAGGACTCTAATGGTTCTCTATCATAATGTGTGCATTTAGATAAAGCCAATATTAGTATAAAAAAATATTATAATAACATTCATGAGTTATATATAAGCACAATTTTCCTAGAAAGGAAACTCCTCAAAGAAAGTCATGATTGGCATATCATAAAAAAAAATCTACATCAACACCATCAACTGGACTAGCATAGTTGATGATCATTTAAAAGAAAAAAGAAAAAGAAAGAAGAGATAAAAAAAAGTAAATATAAATAATTCTTCTAGTACTCAAAACCATTCGTATAGTGCTTTGGACAAGTACCATGATGAAAACCTATTTTTTGAGCTTCATACGTAAATCAATTATTTATTTGTATCATTCCAGACGAGGGTAATTTTTTTTATTAATTACAATATTTAGTATAGCATCACTATCCATCAAATCCATTCCATATTCATCCATATTCTCTATCCACCTTGATCTTTATAAATACTAGGGGCATATACATCTAAATTTTTTTTTAGAAAAATCCTTATATGGCCATTTATTTTGACAATATACATTCCAAGGACATGCCATCAACTACATAACACTATAAAATAATTAGCTTTGGTAAAAAATGTTATTCCATTGTAAGATATTCTTTAAAATTCAAATCCCTTACTCCTAAATATTTTTTCATAATTTTTATCCTCCCCATCCATTAAACTATTTGTTTCCATCAAGCTAGTCCAATCATCCACTCATAATGTCTCATACCTTATTAGACACTAGGGTAAGGTGATTTCATCTTGCTTTGGGAATAAATCTTGATATATGTCTTGTAGCTCACTTAGTGATATGGATAGCTTCCATGAAAAACAAAACAAAAAAATTCAAGCATATTCCACCATCCTATGAATAATTTTTTTCTTCAAAATTATCTTCTATCACCTATGATCTAAAAAATTCCCATCAATCTCATATTTCCATACACTCTAGCATAATATCTAACCATCTAATAGATTTTGTTTTTAGCATTTTTATAAATCTTGATCCACTTTTATCCAAACTATCATCATACATATGTATCTACCCCAATCATCATGTTTTGATTAAAGGTAAAAATGGGTTTTGAAGGGTCTTGAAACCCTTTACATCAAAAATAAGCTATATCAAACAAAAAAGTCATATAAATCAAAATATCCCACCCACAACAAGACCACAACGAATATTCAACCAAAAAGAAGGAACCCACCCAACGACATTACATATTATTCAATATATCTACAACTTCAACATCACAAGCCACATTCGTAACACCTTCATCCTCATAAGTAGACATATCATTAGTAGTAGCAGCAAACTGAGCCTTGGTCTTGTTATGGGTTCGAACCTTAGGTCCGCCTATTTTTACCTTCCCAATCAAAACATAGCTCACACCCTTGTCAGCAATATTCTCATCTTCTATCATCTTACCATCAGCATCATCATCAGCAACATCTTTACCCTTTGTAACATTATCCTTAGGGGATGTCATACCAGCAGTTTTAACATTAAACCCAACTTTGTTCCCCTCTTTTCCTTTCTCCATATTAGAAATAATCCTTTCCATGAGATTTTCCAAATTAATGGTTCTTCGTTCAAGATTTTGCTTCATCAGAAGCGTTTCCTTTGCCACAAACTTCAAGGAGTTCATAAAATCATCAATTTGATCCTAAATTGAGGAATCCTCCATTTTTGTCACAATAACCCTCACTTTCACATTAGTCATATTTATCTCATGGAAAATCTATTTAAAAAGATAATAAAAAAAATAGAGCCCTCTTTAGCAGCTCCCAAGACATCAACAATATTATCATTACCTATATTAAAAACCTCTTTACCCTTGTCATCCTCCTCATGAAAGGAGCTAACCTTCTCTATATCAACAACAATCTCCTTACCTTTTTCAGCAACAATTGGCGTCATAGCTGGCGATTTGATCTTTTAGATGGACTCCATGATCCCAGTCGCAACCAGCATCATTTTCATCTGCCTCTCTAATTCCACCACAAGAGGGTCCACAATAGCATGCCCGACCCGATGCCCACCAGAAGAAAACCCAACAACCTGTTCCTTACCTTCCAGAGACCCCACAACATTCTGTTCGCCATCCACTTTAAGAGGAGCGTCCAGCTCGATATTTTTACAAGAAGAACACACCACCTTCCTCGTACTATCCCCCATAAGAAATTCCCTATGTTTCAGAGTTGGGGGAGGAGACGACACCTCCCCAACCAATTCTTTCACATCCTTTTTGCTCTGGCTAAGCGTTTCATCATCAAGTTCATCGTTACTGGTCTTATAACCCTTGTCGGGGCTTGACCCCTCTTTATATGCTTCCCCAAAGTAGGGGATCTCATATCCTCATCCATAATAGCAAGGGAGTCTGACACAAAATCCACATCTTTCGACTCTGACTCCTTCTGCAAAATAAGCTTCCTTTTCTTCCTATTTTTATAGGCCACTTCCTCCTCAGAAATAGTTTCATAACCCTTATCAATTTTCACATCCTTAGGATTCAAAATTGGTTTAACCATCTCAAAGGCTTTGCAATAGTTAGAGATAAGGAGAATTAACCCCACATGAAGAACATGGTTCTTCTGATTTTTCTTGTGGTCAATAATTCCAGCATCCAATGAATCCAAAAGGTAGAAAGGAAAAGAAATTATTTTCTTGTGACAAAAATGGTTTAGAAGGATGAAGTGATAAGCATTCACAACAAAAAAATGGCCTTCGAGATAAATATACCTCATTAACTCCTCAACAAGATCCACCCACAAATCCTTGATGGACTTTCTCTAATATCCCCCGATCTTCGCCGCTTTCAAGTCCTTGGCTTCCTCCCCTTTGAAGAAGATTTTTATAGAATTCTACACCTCTTTCTTATCTCTATAAAACTTCATGCCTTTTGTTGGTAAGCCAGTAATATGAGCTATTAGGTCTTCAGTAATGTCAAACTCCATCCCTCCAAGTTTCAACACCTTGTTGTTCCAATTTTTGGCAACAAGAGTAGTTGTCTGGGGATTATTCCGATGCAATTTTTCAATATAGGGAGTCAATCCTCCCTTCTCAAGAATTGCCCACACCTCCTCATTCTTCTTAACAACATTGCAAGAGAAGGGCTCTACATGATTCCTATCACCACACATGGAAGCCAAACTCATAGAGCCAAGGTACTTCACAACTTTCACAACAAAGATGAAACTTCTCGAGAAATAAACACTAAGGATACCCACAATCCATGTAAGAAAATAGACATGGCAGAGGTAATTAATATACATAGTAATCTACTCCCTATGGATATCCTCCTTAGTACCATCAGATCAAGTCGAGTCTTGAATACCACTCCTCCAAATCATAGCCTTCCACATGATAAAAAACATGCATACCCAACACCACACACCACCATTATTTCACTTATATCTGTGCTTCATGATTAATAGTTACAATCACCTCTATAGGAAGAGGGTCATTTAAATCTCACTCCTAGGCCCCATGAACCCCCAAATTAACAAAGATATCGTCCAAACTATTTCCCTCTCTCAAAATGTGAGAGATGTAAAATTCATCATAGGAATTAAGGATATCAATGAAATCCTTTATCAAAGTTTCAATAGTCCAAGAGGAGGTAGCACAATTTTTTAAATTATTGATGATATTCAGAGAATCCCCCTCAAGCCACACTTTCTTAAAACCTTTCTTTTGAGCCAGTTTGAGACCAAGATAGGTAGCAGCCGCTTCCACAAATCCCCAATCATCATGTTGTTCTTATCATTAACAACATAATACTTGCATTTTTTATCATCAACAATATTATCGCTATCATCAATCAGCTTTAGCTTGGCTAGCAACAAGATCTCAAGTGGTATTTGGTATCCCTATACATTCATATCCCTTTATTGCTCATCACCATCAGTATTATCATCTTAATTATTTCATCATTATTATTCCATTGTCATCATTTCATCCTTTCTATTTTCATCTTAAATTTTATCATTATCATTATCCTCACCATCTTCCACTAATAGAACACAAAAAATTGTGTTCTTTAATATTTACAAACATACACATTAGAAACATCATGATTTTAACATAAAGTAAAGACCTAAGCATCAAACTCGATAAAATACATTTACCTATCATTGAAAAACATCAAACCTTCCTATTTCATCCAATCCTTTTCCTTCACAGGATACATCCTTCAGCACATCAAGAATAATCATCGTCTTTTATCCTTTTATCACTTTTGCAAGGAGTTATATAGTTGTATGTTTATTAAAAATCGATTTTTTACTTCTTTAATTTTTCATTGATCTAACTATATTTTGATATATCTTTTTTTTACCCATACTTTACCTATTCATGGTCACAACATTCATTCTATATCATGGTGTTCTTTATGTTAGTGCCTATAAATTCAATAAATTATAGTGTTATTTTTCATCCTCTTGTGATCCCCACAAATTTTATCCAATATAATAAATATCAATGATTTTTCATGTTCAAGTTACCCCAATGGTTGCATTACCCCTTAGTATGGCTATGTTAAAAAAAAAAAAATTGTAGATTGTCCAAAAGTTAGCTATTTTCCTCATTTCTTTTCTCCTCAGTCCTATTAGGGTTTTGAGTCCTAAAGGGACATTTGGACTGAGGTCTAAATCTATTCTTGATCCCCAATCCACGTTACTTATTTTCTCTTTCAGGTCCTTTCAAGGATTCATAGCCCACATGGATATTTGGACCAAGTCCAAATGTTCATGTTCTTCCTGATTCCCCTTTATTATATTTTCCCTTTTTTTCCATTTGGGGATAATATGTTGGAAAAGTGAAACCTTAGGGTTTGAGTAGGATTTGGTTACCTTTCACTAACATATCATTGGAATTCAGATTGGACAAGGGTGTGAGACTAACTTACAACCTATAAGATGAGTCAATCAACCCTTAGATCAGTATTTGGGTCTTTTTGGGTGGTTTAAAATGGGTTTTTTGATGAAATGCAAAGATGCAATTAGCTAACAATGAAAACGCATTATTATAATATGAAAATAGATAATTTGTAAATTAAAACACAAATTTAATGACCAAAAATAGATAGGGAAGACTTGTGTACACCTATGATTTAAATTTGGACTTGATCTGACTAGACAAGGCTACCCAGGGCACCTTGGTTTGGAGATCTAAAACTAAAATCTTCTTTCATAGTCCTTGGGTCCCTAATAAGAGGCTTCTTCCTTCAAAATCTTGTTGTTCAATCTTCATCTATTTATGAGATAATTGAGTTTTTATATATTGTCAAGTTGTAGAGTTTGAATGCATCAATAGTCAAATGGATTTTAATCTTCCTCCAATCTTCTTCCTATCTATAACTTGCACATTCAAAGAGAGGAAATTCTGTACCATATAGGATATTCCTTGGTCAAACCTCGTGTTAGTATTTATACCTCAATAGTGGCAAAATTGATGAAAGAGAGCTTATACTTTTAAGGGATAGAAGCTAAATTATAATAGAATAATGAATCAAAAATTGGCTACAACTCACCACTCAAATCTGATTTCCTTGAAGGACTGAAGTCATGCACATCTCCTCAAGAATTTATTATAATTTGGCTTGAAAACCTACCAGTGTTAGTCCTCACAAACAAAATGTATGCATAAACATAAACAAACTCACATAAAACTTGGCATGATGGTTTGATGATGGAATGTTACAAAACTTATATAAATTATTCTCTTGAATTCTTTTGACTTGAACTTGGAATATAATAATAGCTATTAATATTCCCTTATAATCAAAATTATGAAAATTCTATGTATTTATATGAAATTAATTTGATTTCACACAAATTAAATCCTGATAGTTGATATTTATGATTTGAAATTCAAATAAAAAATTGTTAGCCCCAACATATTAAAATTTGGAGCCAAATTGAGAGAAGGGTCCCTAGGGTGCCCTTGACCATACCCACTTTTTGGGATTTGGAGTGCCAGGGGAAAATATTAAATGCCTAATTTGGCTTTGTACATTTGATTTCTTGATTAATGATAAAATTGGCCATGAAATGCATAATTTAAGAAGTTAGGGGCATGATTAGGTCCAAGAATATAAGAGGGAGGAAAATATAGCGTGAAATTGTCAAGGGTGAAAATTTATGATGCTACATTTAGCTCCCACTTTAGTGAGAGTATGAACTTACACTCAGACTCACATTAAAGTAGAAATTTTTCAAGAAGGGTCCAATTATGCAAATGTTGAGATAGGATGGAAATGAATAGTGGGAAGCTTGCAAGCCCCCTAGATTCAAAATCCCATGGAAAACCAACATAAGGGAAAAGAAACACACATATATAAAATATTGTTGGCAAAACAAGGATAAACAACTGAGAGGGGGGGTGAATCAGTTGTTACCAAGATCAAACTTATTAAAAATTAATCAACCTTTAATCTAAGATATAATAATTAATAGTGTAAGCATAAACCAATAACACATCAGAAACACATGAACACCAAGATTTATACGTGGAAACCCTGTTAGGGGAAAACCATGGTGGATGTTAGTCCACAAGATTATACCCTATTAAAATCATAATTAAGAATGAATAAAGAATACACTTGCATTTAGGAACACTACCTAGAGCTCACTTCTCAAAGGGAAGGATCACTACCTTACATAAGAAAATCATATTAAATTCATCCGATGAGGTTGAACTGAGAAATTAGCTTCTTCAAAACCTTGATGATAGTTCTAGTTAGGCACAAATACATTTCTTCACACTTTGCTCAAAATTCTTCACACTCTGCTCTGTATTCAAATGATCTGATATTTATTAACACATACACACATAGAAATACATCCAGCATACTCCGAGAACACTTCAAAATGAAGAAAAAATTGTTCTTATATATCTGCTACACGGATTTACATCAACAACTCTATTGGCCATAGAATAAATGAATTACAACTTTTCGGCCTCAATACATGAAAAATTCTTAATGCACACCAACCTAAGCCAGTCATAACATAGTGAGGACCTAAATCAACATCCTCAAGCATGCCAGAAAATAAAATATTAATCCATAAGGATATGTAACACGCTATCACCATCATGTCGACCAAGAACATGAAAAACTTGAACACACAAGGAAAAATATTCAATCACGAACACGCCAATCAATGTGGATGTACTAGACTTATAGAGAACAATCTAGAAACATCACTGAACATCTTAGAAACATACACAACAACCCAATTCACCAAAATTGCAATCTCATCTTCCAAAAAAAACTTGCTATAGTAACTGAATAACTGTAGGAACACAGAACTTCATAACTTTCTCAATTCTTGATGAATACCATTGAAACTTTCAGAAAAAATACTAGATAAGCTCAAAAACAAACCCTTTAGTGTGCGCCCTCTGATCATCAATGAACACAATTTTCCAGCACTCTGACTTTCTCAGCTTCACTAGTCGCCTGCAATGTATTTATTACAATTTTCTCAATCTCCTCGACATATACAACCTTCAGAATCACCAATGCTAATAGTTTTGACATCAATGAAAACCACATATCAACAACCCAACCACAATATCCAACAATCTCCCCCTTTGGCATTTATGGAAACGCATGATTTGAAAAATAATACCATCAACACAATTGGTTGTTCACATACTTCTCTCCCTTTGTTTTGTAGTTCTCCTCTCATAGCTCTTCTCTCCGTTTCTTGAATCTTCTCCCCCTTTTTTCAAGATTTTTTCATATTATTCTTCTCCCCCTTTGACATCAATGGAAAAGGTACACATTCTCTCATCACATATCATCTAAATCATCTGAATACTCCCCCTAAGTAGCATCCACCACATCATCAATCTGAAACAAGATCTGACTATGAGTCCACAGATTGATGCAAAAACTTGCATTTAATTCAGATAAGGAGGGAAAATTACCCCTAACTTGCCTCTGAGATACTCAAATATATCCTTAGGCAATGGTTTGGTGAAGATATCTGCATTTTTTTCCTTTGTAAGCACATAGTCCAATCCGACCTCTTTCTCATTCACTTTGTCTCTCAAAAAGTGATACTTGATAGATATATTCTTTTTCTTAGACTGTAGAATTGGGTTCTTAGAAATATTTATGGCACTTGAGTTATCACATAATATGGCAATAGGATCATCATACTCAACTCTAATATCACTCAGCATCTTCTTTATCCACAACACTTGGGTACAGTTATTTGCAACAGCAATATATTTTGCCTCAATAGTAGATAAGGAAATGGAATTCTACTTTTTACTTAGCCAAGACACCAACTTATTCCCCAAGAAGAACACACCACCACTTTTAATTTTCTTGTCATTAACATATCCTTCCCAATCTAAATCTATAAAGGAATTAAGAGTAAGATCATCATCCTTTGAATACCATAGCCCAAAGTCAATTGTTCCTTTCAGGTATTTGAATATTCTCTATATTGTAGTCACATGTGATTCTTTTGGATCAGCTTGATATCTAGCAACCATGCACAAAAAATTCATAATGTCTAGTCTTGTATGAGTTAAATATAGAAATCCACCAATGATTAACCTATATCTTATTTGATTAGCCTTAGGAGAGTCATGATTTTGTGTTATCTTACATCAGGTTACCATGGGTGTACCAACTGGCTTTGAATCTTCCATGCCAAACTTTTTCAGTAACTATTTCACATACTTGGACTGAGAAATAAAGATTCCATCATCTAACTGAGTAATTTGTAATCCTAAAAATAATTTTAGCTCTCCTATCATTGATATATCAAATTCACTTTTTATTTCATCAACAAATTTCATGCATAAGTCATCATCACCTTCAAAAATAATATCATCAACAAAGACTTCAATGATCAATTCTTTATCTTGATCCAGCTTGAAATACAGATTGTTGTTAGCGGTAGCTTTATTGAATCCAAGCTTCAACAAGTATTTATCCAATCTAGCATACCAAGCTCTAGGGGCTTGTTTGAGTCCATATAGTTCTTTCTTCAACTGGCACACCATGTCCTTTTCATCAGTCAATTGAAATCCATTTGGTTTCTCAACATAGACTTCTTCTTCTAGTTCACCATTCAGAAATGTTGACTTCACATCCATTTGATAGAATTTATAATTCTTGAATGTAGCATATGAAAGAAATAACCTTACTACTTCAATTCTAGCAATAGGGGCAAAGGTTTCTTCAAAATCAATACCTTCCATCTATGAGTATCCTTTACATACCAGTCTTGCTTTGTTCCCGATTACTTCACCTTGTTCATTCAGCTTATTTTGAAAGACCCATTTGGTTCCAATCATATTTTTGTCTTGAGGTCTAGGAAAAAGAATCCATGTATCATTCTTCTCTATCTGCATCATTTCTTCCTTCATTGCTTCCATCCAATGTTCATCTTTACATGCTTCACTAACATTGCTAGGATCAATCTTGGATATCAGACAATATTCTTCTGCAATCCTTCTTCTAGTCTGTACACCTTTGTTCTTGTCTCCTATGATCTAAGTTTTAGAATGAATTCTCTTTACATACCTTGGAGTTTTGAGTTCTTCTATTTTTCTTTCTGCACTTCTATTGTCTTCTTCTTCATGATTTTCTTGATTTATCGAAACAATTTGAACTTGATTCTGTGTCTGTGCATTCTTTCCATTCCCAGTATTATCTTGTTGGTCATCTGAATCATATCCACAATACCTGGATGATCTTTCAATATCCTCATCAACTCTGACATTTGCACTTTCAACCATCTTCTTCAATATTTTATTGTAGCAATGGTAGTCTTTGCTCTTAGTAGAGTAACCCAGAAATATTCCTTCATCACTTCTAGCTTCAAACTTTCCAATATATTCATCTCTCTTAATATAGCATATGCTTCCAAATTTTTTGAAATACTTAATATTAGGCTTATAACCAAACCATAGCTCAAAAGGAGTCTTACCAGAATTACCATTGGCATTCACCTAGTTGATAGTGTATATTGCAATGCTTACAGCTTCTCTCCAGTAGGAATGATGAACATTTCCTTCCAACATCATAGTTCTAACAACATCTAAGATTGTTTTATTATTTCTCTCAACAACTTCATTCTTTTGTGGAGTCTAGGGAGCAGATAACTATCTTTTTATTTCATTCTCTTCACAAAATGAATTGAACTCCCAAGAAGTAAATTCACCACCTCTGTCTGATCTTAGACATTTTATCTTCAAACCTATCTTAGTTTTTGCCATAGCCCTGAAGCTTTTTAATTTCTCAAATGCCTCATGTTTTTCTCCCAAGAAAGCAACCCAAACCATTCTAGAATAGTCATCAATAAGAAGCATAAAGTGCCTTTCTCCTTGTAGACTTCTAGTTCTGGATGGACCACATAGATCAATATGTACCAAATCCAGTACTCCATTTGAATGATGTTGTTTTCTCCGAAATGAAATTCTTGTTTTTTTTTCCCATCTGACATTCCCTACATATAATGTTAGTAGGTTTCACCAACATAGGTAGATCTCTAACTGCTTGTGTGGAGCTTGTTTTGACAATGTTATCAAAGTTCACATGACACAACCTTCTATTCCATAACTAGCTTGCATGAACTTGAGAAATCAAACAACTTTCACTAGAAGCATTCAAGTGAAAAATATTACCTCTTGTCTTTGTACCTGAAGCAATCACATTTCTTGAGCTTCCCAAAATCCTGCACTTACCATCCTTGAACTAAAGATTGTAACATTTGTAAGCCATCCATCCAACACAAAAAAAAATCTTCAAACCTTCAACATATAGAACATCATCAGTATTGCATTTACCTCCGAGAGAAATAGTGCCTCCGTCACAAATCACAATAGCATTGTTATCTCCAAATCTTACAACACCACCATCATATTTTTCCAAGCTTAGAAATTTTCTTTTGTCACCATTCATATGATGTGAGCATCCATTGTCAATCATCCACTCATCCTTCTCATCAATATTGGTTGTAAGAGATTTCTCAATATTCTGATTACTAGTTGATTTAGTGGACACCAAAATATTTTCCTTGATAGCAGTGAATACCCATTCATCTTCATTTCCAGTTTCTTTATCAGATTCATCGTTAGTAACACCTTCTTCAACATAATAACATTTCTTTTGAAATCTAATCTTGTTAGGTTTATACTTAGAGACTCTTTCAGGACACCTTGATGCAAAATGACCAATCTTATTACAAGAGAAACATTTAATAGGCAGGTTTATTTTGTACTTACCTTGTCCTTTGGCTTCTGTTTTCACAATCAGTGCTTCTAGTTCTTCTAGCTCTCTTTCTTCATCTTCAATCAGTTTCATCTCTTATTCATACTTGAATGTATTCTTAGAACTCTCTCCTGGATTATATATTTGTTGGCCTTTTTCAGATACAATAGATTTGAATGCAAACTCTGTCTTAAGAGAAGATTTACCAACTTCACTTAACTCAAAGGAAACAAGTTTTCCAATCAACATGTCTCTTGTCACATGTGTTACTATTCTTAGCTCTTCAATAGCATGAAATTTTGTTTTGTAGGAAGTAGGTATAGATCTAAGTATCTTAGCCACAATCTCATCTTCTTCCAAGATTCCACCGACACATATAATGCCCATCACTAATTCATTTACCTTTTGCGAGAAAGAAAAAAAATCATCTTCACTCATCTTCATGTCCTCCCACTTGCCTTTCAGACTTTGTAGCTTAGCACTTTTCACTAGTGCATCTCCTTCATACAATGTTTTCAACTTTATCCAAATCTCATGTGCAGTCTTCAAACCTATCACATTTTTCATCTCTAAATCTATCAAAGCACTTAGCAATGCTTCTATAGCCCTGGTATTAGTTTCTTCTTCTTTGATCTCATCAGCAGTGGAGGGACCATTCTGAGGAATAGTGTATGCACTCTTTGTAATCTTCTAGAAGGGCTCACCAATGCACTTCAAATGACACTCCATTTTAACTTTCCACAGAGAGTAATTTGTACCATCGAATCTAGGACTATCCTTCTTGTATGATGCCATCTCAGATCACCTCAAGTTGTTAGACTTCTACAAAGGAACCTGGCTCTGATACCAATTTTTGGAAAAACAAGGATAGACAACTAAGAGCAAGGATGAATCAATTGTTACCAAGATCAAACTTATTAAACATTAATCAACCTTTAATCTCAGATTTGATAATTAACAGTGTAATCATAGAACAATAACACATCAGAAACACATGAACACCAATATTTATACATGGAAACCCTATCAGGGGAAAAACCATGGTGGATGTTAGTCCACAAGATTATGCCCTGTTAAAAGTATAATGAAGAATGAATAAAGAATGCACTTGCATTCAGGAACACTGCCTAGATCTAACTATTCAAATGGAAGGCTCACTGCCTTATATAAGACAATCAAATTAAATCCATCTGATGAGGTTGAACTGAGAAATTATCTTCTTCAAAAGCTTGATGATAGTTTTGATTAAGCACAAATACACTTCTTCATACTTCGCTCAAACTTCTTCACACTTTGCTTTGTATTCAGATGATTTGATCTTTATTTACACATACACACATGGACATGCATTGAGCATACTCTGAGCAAACTTCAAAATGAGAAAATAATAATTCTTATATATTTGTTACATGGATTTACATCAACAACTCTGACATCCATAGAATAAATGAATTACAACTTGTCGGCCTCAATACATGAACAAATCTTAATGCGCACCAACCTAAGTTGGTCATAACATAGTGAGGACCTAAATCAACATCCTCGAGCATGCCAAACCAAAAAATATTTCCATAAGGATCTATAACACGCTATCACCATCATGTACACCAAGAACATAAAAAACTTGAACACACAAGGAAAAATCTTCAATCATGAACATGTTGATGATTGCGAACGTACCAAACTGATAGAGCACAAAATAGAAACATCACTGAACATCTCAAAAACATATGCAACATCTTGATTCATCAGAATTGCAATCTCATCTTTCAAAAACACTTACTACAGTAACTGAATAACTGTAGGAACACATAACTTCATAAATTTCTCAATTATTGATGCGTACCACTGAAAATTTTAGACAACATACTAGATAATCTCAGCAACAAATCCTTTATTGTGCACCCTTTGATCATCAATGAACACAATTTTCCATCACTCTGACCTTCTCAGCTTCACTGGTGACCTACAATATATTTATTACAATTTTCTCAATCTCCTTGACATATACAGCCTTCAGAATCACCAATGCTAATAGTTTTGACATCAATGACAACCACATATTAACAAAAAAACCACAACATTCAACAAACATAAACATACATGAAAAAAACAAAACACATAAATAACATGTGAACACAATGCAAAACAAAATGCAAAAGGAGGGTATGACAATTACAAACTAGCAAGCTCTATAGAAATATTTTTGGGATACATACCCAAAGGAGTTTATGACTCGGATAAAAAAGTTTGATATTTTCTAGGTGAACTATGAACCAAAGGCACCATGGGCTAGTGAAGTTCGATATTCACTAGGTGAGCCTTTCAAAAAGAGTAGAAAACTGAGAAACACACAAGGGCTATTGAGGACTAATTTTAACTAGGTGTGTACCCATTTCAACCATACCAAGAAAAAAGTAACCCTTTTTCACACTTAATTTGGGAATAAGGGTAAGTGCACCAATCTATGACACAATTTTGGCTCTTAAGATGCCAATTTTTTTTCTAAAATCAACAAAATCTGATTTGCACGAGAAAATGAAGATAGTTATGCTCAAAATTTCAAGATGTAGAAAGAACAAAAGTTGAAGTGCTCCGAGTCTAGTTTCTAAGCTACTATTTTTTTTTTAAATTAATGAAGATTAAGGGTCTCAAAAGGAATGGGGCCTATTTTTATAAAAAAAAATAGCATAATGCCCGAGGGCTCCCCCCTTTCTGATTAACTTTTTTTTAGAATTTCAAAAATCCCAATGGTGAGAAATTATCTAACACCATCTAGTTTATCCTCGTTCTTTAAAATAATTTTTTTAATGGATATATAATATTTTATGAATTTTCAAAGTGGACACATCCTGAAAAGCTAAAATTTGAGCGTGCTCCCCCCTAATTTTTTTGAAAACTAATCGAAAATTGATTTTTTTTCATCATGTGTAATGGAGTCTAGTTTCAATAAATGTAATTTTTTTCACGTTTCGATGAATGAATAAAAATCTATCCTAAAACTAGCACATGTTGGTTTTTGACCAAAAATGGATGCATTTACAAAAGGAGTCATGGATCAAAACCTTAACTAAATAAAAATGATTTTTTTTTTATATATTTAGATAGCTAAGAGAGGTTAACGCTATCACGGTTCTTTATATATACTTGCATTGAAATATGTGCAAATGAGACAAGGAGCACAAATGAAAATATGAGGAAATTTGGAAAATATTTTCAATTAACACATCCAAAGCAGGTCATTTGGCGCTCGCCAAATGAAACATAACATTTGTTTGGTGCTCGCCAAATGTGATGTGTCATTTGGCGAGTGCCAAATTTGGTGCTTTCTGAATTACTTATTTTGAACAAAACCTAAATTTCCATTCTCTTTGGTTGACAACTTTGATAATTCTTAGAGTGCATAGTTTATGATCATAGATGGATAGTTGAGGTTTTACCTTTCATATGCTCTCTAACTCATTACCCTAATTTTATAACTCTTTATCCCTCTGAAGTCTCTCTCTCGGGTCTCACTCCTTCCTACACAACCTAGAATACTCTCTCTTAGTCCAATCCCCTCTCTCAGGTCTCTTTCCCTCCCACATAGGTTCCTAAATAAATCTATCTCACTCCAACCCCCTTTCTCACTCTTCCTCTCTCTCTCCCCCTTTGGTCTTTTTGTCTCTCACTCCATCTCCCTCTCTTAGGTCATTATCTTTCTCTCGTTGTCTCTCTCTCAAGTCTCTCCCTCCTACCCCCTCTCCCTCTCTTAGGTCTATCACTCACTCCCTCTATCTCTCTCCCATTCTCTCTCTCACTCACTCTATCTCTATCCCTCTCTCTCTCACTCTCTCTTAGGTATCTCCATCCCCCCTCTCTCTCTCACACACACACTCCCCCTCTCTCTCCCACTCCCTCTCTCTCACTCCCTCTATCTCTCTCACACTCTCTCCCACTCTCTCCCACTCTATCTTTCTCCCTCTCTCTTAGGTCTCTCCCTCCCACCCCCTATCCCTCTCTCTCTCTCAAGTATCTTCATCCTACCCCCTCTCCCTCTCACAGTCACTCCCTCTATCTCTCTTCCACTCCCTCCCTCTCTCACTCCCTCTATCTCTCTCCCTCTACCTCTCCATCTCTCTCAAGTATCTCCCTCCTATCACCTCTACCTCTCTCTCATTACATTTATCTCTCTCCCACTCTCTCTGCCTCTCCCTCTCTCTCAAGTCTCTCCTAGTGACAAGATTCTAGTGTATCAGTTTATGGGAATTTTTTGTGATCAGGTGGTCTATGAGTATGCAAGGCATAAAACCAGAGAACAATGGTTGGAATCATAGTTAAATTTATGCAAGGACACATTTCCACTTTGTCATATCATTTTAGTTGTCGACTTCGCTAAGAACTACACACTACAGCCACAAAATGAGGTGCAATCACAATACTACAACTCCACATAGGTTGCTATATTTGTGCATATAGCATTCATTCATGCAAATGATAGTACAAAGGAAAATAAGAAAGTATTGAGGAAGTATCACTTTTACATTAGTGATGATTGCACACATTCTATAGAGTTTGTGCAAGGTTGCTTTCATATGTTCTATGTTGATCTAGCTAGTAGGGGCATATCATTTAGTCAGCATATCATATGGTCAGATAATTGCACATCACAATTCAAGAACACTAGAATGTTTTGTTGGTTGAGTAGGATGCATAGGATCAATGGTGTTCAACATATGTGGAACTTCTTAGAGGCTAGGCATGGAAAGGGGGAGCATGATGGAGCAGGTGCATGTATCAAAAGAGCCCTAGCACGAGAAGAGTTAAAGTCCACCGATAGTGTAAAGTTGACAGATGCAAGATCAATTGTCCAATGGTGCAATGGTACAATGTGTCTAGGTAGTGAAGGTAATTCTTTAGTTCATAGATTTTTTCATTTAGTAGATGATACTAACATTACAAAATATGAGGATTGTTGTACTCTAATAGGATCGAGTGAGCTACACTCTTTTAGAAGCTCCAATGCAAGTACATGGACTATCCATATGTGAAAGATGGCATGATTTTGTTCTGCATGTACACTTCAAGCATGGAATGATTGCGAGTCAATAGAGTGGGTTGATGAATGGTCTATAAGAATTCTAACCCCACTTGACACTTATCAGCTCTCGATGACTCTACAAATCACGGAGATGCAAGCATCCATTGACTTTGATCATGTATCAGACCTACTAGAACCAGGTAATATATCTTACATACAGGTTTTATTATGATGTTCAGTAAACACATCTAACAAGATGAACATATAAATGCAAGGAACGTTTATGCAGTGATTGCAGATGAAGACAATGAAGAGGGTACAAATTATTACTTGTGTTGTTGTATCGAGGCCAAAAATAAATTGGAGGCCCCAGTTATAGATGGAGAAAACATAGAATATCCTACATGTTCGGTGGTTGTTACTGAAACATGGATTTGAAGGTAACCAGTTAAGAATTTTGTAGTTTGGTTGTTTGAGGACTTTGACATGCATCAAAATATTATTCACTACTCAAACCTTGTCATCGGCACCAACGTTCATTTGATCAAATATAAGGGCAGACCTGCAAACAAAAACTTGTGGAAAGTGTGTGAGTCTGACCATGAGGCAATACTTGACACAATAAGGAGTAGAGTAGACCCAGATGGTTCCCTAGATTGATTTTTAATTATGCACATTGAATTTGTAAAGTCATGTTATTGATCATTTCTTTCTTTCAAGCGTTTAAGTTTGATTGTATAAGGGTTTGTAAAATTGCATTAATGTAGATATGCAAAATGATGGTTATATGTTGCTCTCTATTGATCACCTTTAAGTTGGTAATATAATCAATAATAGGGAGGTTAACTAATTACAAAAATAAGTTCATCAAACTCAAACCAACATTTTTCCCTAATAACTCCTTTTCATCAACTCTTCACTATTTCAACCTAGTTTCCTTGTACGTGTCAAAACACAAAAACCAGGGCATAACTATCGACCCTCTTAACAAACACACAAACCATTTAGGGTTTCAAATACCCATTATTCTCATTCCAAACATATCTCAAATGGGAATATCACTCTTTTGGACCAACACCTTGCAATCAGGATTTTTCACCATTTTAGACCCTCAAATAGGTCACTTTTCCAAAGGACCTGTACCTTAAAAATTCATTTTCACCCAAATTTTGATTGGTCAGAACTCACTAGTAAACAAAACCCCAAATTCCACAATTACTCTGCAGAGACACATTTCCCAAACCACCCTACCATGATACCCTCATTTCTTGCTCTTTAGATGGGGGTTTATTGAAAAACAATCTTCTAGGGATTTCCTAACCCAACCAATACCTCCAACACTTCATAAAATACCTGCACAAACTCAAAAGGATAGAAGATCTTTGCTGCCCCCAAGTTTCATATCATTTTCCCACTCAAATCACTCAATTTCACCCAAATTAGGTCACTTTTTCAAAGCGACTCTACTTTAAGCTTTCCTTTTCACTCAAAATTCAATTGGGCAGCTCTCTACATGTGTTAAAACCAAATAATCCACCATTTACCCTCAAACAATCATTCACCCAAGCACTGAATCACCAATCCCTCCTTTTAAGCCAAATAACATAGGGCTTATTGAAAATCACACATCCAGCCCTAACCAAAACTTGCCAATACCTCAAATAGGTCAAAATACCTTTTTCCAAACTTAATTCATCAAGAAATAATGTTGAACAACCTTTTTACACACTTTACTATCTCAAAACCTCACTATTTCACTTTGAAAACACAAACTTCACTCTAGGGCTTCATGCCCAATATAACACTCAACCTCCCCTACACAAATTCCACATTCCCACACTAGTTTATTTATGTTGAAGACCCATTCCTCAAGTTATAGTGGCCACAATGAGAGGAATTGGTCAATTTACCATATTAAATGACTTTCAAACCTTATTTGACAACATCTTGACTCATTCATCCTAACTAGACTCAACTCAGAAAATGGAGACAATGTGCTCTGCACCATATTCCCTATTAGTGTTTGATGTCATATGCATTTACGAGTGTCATTTATCATTTTGTGATTGTGACTGTAGGTAATACTGAAGTTTGTCAAAGTCTAAGAAAAGAACAACATCGGTTGGTGGTGCAAGTGTTTTTTGGTATGAGAAACATCAGTTGCTAGTGCATTTTTTGGTTGTCAATCTTCTCTTTCCTTTTTATCTCATAGATTTATCAGATTCTTATATGCTACATGTTTTATGTTAAATATGTCAGTGATATATTTGAAATTTATACATAGGATCATCGAGAGATGAGAAAGTAGTGAAGCGCCACATCACCATTGTAGGACCTTCAATCAACCTCCTTGTCTAGCATGCATGAAGGTGATAGTAGGTATCGTCAGGTGTATGACTGACATTATTTAGCTATTGCTCTTTTAATGATTTTTATGTGAGTCCATGTCTAAGATTTGATAGGCTTTTTCAGTTTTTTTGTGGACCAAATTCTTATGAGAGTACACAAACATAGAGAGGCTACTACCCATGTGTTTCGTAGGGAGTAGGGGATGCAAATTTTTTGTAGCATTTTTAAAATGCAAATAATTGGGCTAGCAAAGGTGGATTGGAGAAAAGAAACTGGGTAACAACTCCTTTTGTTTCTTCTTATACAATATATTTCATGATCTGGGCTACAAATGGGAGTATTATTTCCCTACATGTATTACTACAAGTAAAGACAAATGGGAATATTTTCAAGATGTTCTTCCATCACTATTGTAATATTTGTCATTGACTTAGTGTATTTTTTGATATACAAAAATTATGAGAAATTAATACATGCAAATGTGTATATTGATTATATGTCTCAATTAAATGTGTATATTACATTTAAAATTAGTTGTAATGCTTCATGGTTTACATTTAAAGTTGTCTTCAAGGAAAAACATGTGAATTTATGAGTAAGAATGAAATAATGTCCAATATAATTGTAGAAAGGCATATTTTATTGCCCCTACCTTGTCAATCCTACTGAGCTCACTGGCTTTCCAATTTTGTAGGGTTGACAACATAGGGGTAGTGTATGCCTCATATAAATTGATGCAACCTAGGTCATCTCTAACATACCTCAATTCCACCTAAGACTCCTTTGGAGCAACTTGCTAAAAACTTGAAAACAACGCTATCCAAGGCCTCAATTAGGCCAGATTTACAAAGAGAATGTGTTTTAAACTTTTCCTTTCACCCAAAACTTGATTGGGTAGCACTCACCTACCAAATTAAACACCTAATCCACAAATTTTAGGGCAAGATAGGCCCTGCAACACCCCAAACACTAAAGCCCTCACTTTTCACAATATGCCCTAGGGCTTATTGAAAAACTATGCTCAACACCTTCTTAAACCTCAAAACAAATTCAAACACTTTGGAATAACCCTGCACATGCTTAAAAAAATAAGAAAAATGATTGTCTGAGCAAACATTTCCCACTTTTACCCTCTCTAGCCTCACTTTTTCATGTAAAAACCCCCCAAATGCCACCTAGGGCATCACCAAAAATCAATATGCGGACCTCCCCTACTCAAGAAACAATGAAAACATGTTTATCTATCTCAATTAAGCCTATCCACTGAGTTACAACATCATACAATGGGTGGAAGGCTTAAAACACCATTTTAAATGCACTCAAACCCTTGAAACAAGGCTCACAGACCGACCTCCTATAAAATGCCTATTAAATGCACATATTGAATGAAATTTCTTCAAACCAAGTTTGTGAAATAGTTCACTTTGTTGACCACTAGTTTCCATTAAGAAGTAAGCACAACCACCCTATACAGAGTTGTGCAGTAGCAATAAACTTCAAAAATTATGGAAAAACTTAAAAAATGGTATGAGAATAACAAAATTTTATTGTTTTTCTTTGTAACATGGTTTATCCAACCTCAAAATCAAACATCAGAAGAATTTTAAAACATGAAAAAAACCAACTACCATCCTACAACTAGCTCCAACCAATTTTGAAATTCGTTATGGATGTTGGAGTATAAAATTGCACTTTTTTACATATTCTTGTTGACAACATTTTTGCTCATTTTGCATTATTTTGCAATTTGACCCTCCTAGACTCCTAAGACATTAGAGATGATCTACCTAGACCTTACTGAATCCAAAAAACATGACCTCACACTAGACAAAATTACATTCAACCTATCTTGACAACTTTTATCAAACTTGACAACATTTTCACTATGATTTGCAACATCCACAAAATGGAAACATAAGACCTTTAAACATCACCAATTACTCATAAGAGTGTGTGAAGCTTTGCGAGGGAATGTCAAGTTACTCATTTGAAGTTAATGACATAATGAGCCCTATGATGTAGACATTATAAGAAAATGATTCCAACCTCACTTCCACAATAGAAAAGGATTCCAACCTCCTTCCTTCCCTCAAAACTCAATCTTGGCTTATTTTCAAGTTTTCACCTAGTCACTCTTGTAGGTCTGCAAATCTACTTTTCCCACCTTAACTCTCAAAATTCCTTAACAACCTCTACAACAAACCACTATTTTAGGCACCCATTTAAGCCTTCTTCAACATACATCAAACCCTCATAAGACTCTTTTGGATCAGCTTTCACAAAAAAAGATACCCCCCTTTATTCTTCCTATCACACACAAACCACCATTGGGAAACATTAACCAGTCTACCAAATGACCAATTCCTCCACTTTCAGGGCGTGATAAGCCCTCTAACATAACAAACCCCAAAACCCTCTTCATTCACAAGTTAGGCAAGGGTTTATTGAAAACCCATACTCCGAACCTTCCCACAACCAACCAAAACCTGAAACACCTTCAAAAAGGTCTGCACAAGCTTAAAGTTCTAGATATATCACTGCCCCCAAAGATTTATTCAAACCCTAGCACTAAACCACCATTTTCCACTCAAAAATGCACCATTTGACATCTAGGGCATCACCTAAAAACCCTCTATTCACCTCCCTTGCACATAAAACTTTGCACACATGTTTTATAACCCTAACTAAGCCTTTATGTCGAGTTACAGAAGCATGCAGTGTGTGGAAGGCTTAATATGACAATTTAATGCACTTAAAACCCTTGAAACAAGGTATATAGACCTACCCTCAGTAATTGGCTTCTAAAATGCACAAAATCACTTGAAATCCAATCAAACCAAAAGTAAAATAGACTTAAGTTTTCTGCCCACCTAATTCCATTGAAAAGAGAGCACAATTGCTCTGAGCTACATTCAACTGGCTGGATCCCTTAAGGGTCTAAAGTATAAAAGGGAATCAATCTTTGATGAGGTATTACTCGTAAGCCATGGTGCATAAAACATATTTGTCTGAACCTATGAGATCAAGTTGGCCCTCTCTACAATAACCTCTCTCAATTTTTGTTATCTCAGAGTGGTTTTCCCGTGGTGTCTAGTTTTCACTTGATGGAAAAAGTGTCAAATGCAAGCAATGTAAAGTTGAAAAGTGGTGCAACTTTCATTTTGTAGCTCATGTGACCAAATGGACTATCTTGACACATCAGGGTGGGTACATTTATGCTAGGCATGGTCCTCTTTCACACACAAATATGCGGAATCGCTCTAAGCTACATTCTATTGGATCGATCCCTTAAGGGTCCAAAGTGCAAAATGGCTGCAAAATTCAGCATATTTGTATTTAGACACCATGATGCTTAGAAACTTCTTTTCTAATCCTATGAGATTGCATTGGGACCCTCTACAATAATATCTCTCATTTTTCGCTATCTCAGAGGAATTTTCACTTGGGGAAAAATTAGTTGAAAGTTGCAAAGTGGTGCAACTTTCATTTTGCAGCTCATGTGACTAAAAATATTATCCTGACATGTCTGTGTGGGTATGTTTACGCTAGGCATGGTCCTCTTTTGCAACCAAACACGTGAAATCGCTCTGAGCTATGTTCAACTGGATCGATCCCTTAAGGGTCCAAACTACAAAATGGCTGCAAATTTCAGCATGCCTGTATTTGGACACCATGATTCTTACAAACTTATCATCTAATCATACGAGATCCTATTGGGCCCCTCTACAATAACCTCTCTTGGTTTTTTCTATTTCAGAGGTATTTTCCTGTGGTGGCGAATTTTCACTTGAAGAAAAAGTTGTCAAATGCAAGTAATTGAAAGTTGCAAAGTGGTGCAACTTTCATTCTACAACTCGTGTGACCAAACAAAATGTCCCGACATGGCCGGGTGGGTACGTTTACACTAGGCAGGGTCCTCTTTCACACCCAAACACATGGAATCGCTCTGAACTACATTCAACCGGATCGATCCCTTAAGGGTCCAAACTACAAAATGGCTGCAAACTTCAACATGTTATTACTCAAACACCATGACACTTAGAAAATTCCCATCTGATTCTACAAGATCACATTGGGCCCCTCTAAAATAAAATTTCTCATTTTTTTCTATCTTGGAGGCATTTTCCTGTGGTGGCGAATTTTTACTTGGGGAAAAAGTTGTCAAATGCAAGTAATTGAAAGTTACAAAGTGGTGCAACTTTCATTCTACAGCTCGTGTGACCAAATGAACTATCCCAAAACATCTGGGTGGGTATGTTTATGCTATGAATGGTCCTCTTTCACACCCAAACATGCGGAATCGCTCCAAGCTACATTCAACCGGATCGATCCCTTAAGGGTCCAAAGTGAAAAATGGCTGCAAACTTTAGCATGCTATTACTCGGACACCGTGACACTTGGAAACTTTTCATCTAATCCTATGAGATCAAGTTGGGCTCCTCTAAAAAAATATCTCTCGAGTTTTTCTATCTTGGAGACATTTTCCTGTGGTGGCAATTTCTCACTTGGGGAAAAAGTTGTGAAATGCAAGTAGTTGAAAGTTGCAAGGTGGTGCAACTTTCATTCTGCAACTCATATGACCAAACGGACTATCTCGATGCATCTAGGTGGGTACGTTTACGCTAGGAATGGTCCTCTTTCACATCCAAACACATGGAATCGATCTGAGCTACATTCAACTAGATCGATCCCTTAAGGGTCCAAAGTGCAAAAATGGCTACAAACTTTAACATGCTATTACTAAGACACCGTGACACTTAGAAACTTCTTGTTTGATCTTAAAAGATTGCGTTGGGCCCCTCTATAATAAACTCTCTCAGTTTTTTCTATCTCAGAGGAATTTTCCTATGGTGGCTATTTCTTGCTTGGGGAAAAAGTTGTCAAATGCAAGTAGTTGAAAGTTGCAAAGTGGTGCAACTTTCGTTCTATAGCTCATGTGACCAAACGAACTATCTCGATGCGTCTGGGTGGGTATTTTTACATTAGGCATGGTCCTCTTTCACACCCAAACATGGGGAATCACTCTGAGCTAAGTGCAACCAAATTGATCCCTTAAGGGTCCAAAGTGCAAAATAGCTACAAACTTCAGCATGCTATTAATCAGACACTGTGATGCTTAGAAAATTTTCATCTAATCCTACAATATTGTGTTGGGCCCCTCTATAATAACCTCTCTCAGTGTTTTGTATCTCAGAGGCATCTTTCTATGGTGGCGATTTCTTCCTTGGGGAAAAAGTTGTCAAATGCAAGTAGTTGAAAGTTGCAAAGTGGTGGAAATTTTGTTGTGCAGCTCATGTGACCAAACAGATTGTCCTTACGCATCTAGGTGGGTATGTTTACGCTAGGCATGGTTCTCTTTTTCACCAAAACATGCGGAATCACTCTCAGCTACATTCAACCAGATCGATTCCTTAAGGGTCCAAAGTGCAAAATGGCTGTAAATTTTAGCATGTTATTAATCAAACACCATGATGCTTAGAAACTTCTCATATAATCCTATGATATTTCATTGGGACCCTCTACAATAACCTCTCTCCATCTTTTCTATCTTGAAGTAATTTTCCTGTGGTGATGAATTTTCTCTTGGGGAAAAAGTTGTCAAATGCAAGTAGTTGAAAGTTGCCAAGTGGTGCAACTTTCATTTTGCAACTCGTGTGACCAAAAAGATTGTTCCGACATGTCTGGGTGGGTATTTTTACGCTAGGAATGGTCCTCTTTTGCACCCAAACATGCGGAATCACTCTGAGTTATGTTAAACCGAATAGATCCCTTAAGGGTCCAAAGTGCAAAATGGCTGCAAACTTCAGCATGCTATTACTCAGACACCGTGATGCTTAGAAACTTCTCTTCTTATCCTACAAGATTGCGTTGGGCCCCTCTCCAAAACCTCTCTCGGTGTTTTCTATCTCGGAGGCATTTTTCTGTGGTGGAAAATTTTCACTTGGGGAAAAAGTTGTCAAATACAAGTAGTTGAAAGTTGAAAAGTGGTGCAACTTTTGTTCTGCAGCTCGTATGAACAAACAAGCTATTTCGATGTGTCTGAGTGGGTATTTTCACACTAGGAATGGTCCTCTTTTGCACCCAAACACACGGAATCACTCTAAATTATGTTCAACTGGATCGATCCCTTAAGGGTCCAAAGTGCAAAATGGCTGAAAACTTCAACATGATTGTATTCAGACACCGTGATGTTTAGAAACTTCTTATTTGATCCTACGATATCATGTTGGGCACCTCTACAATAACCTCTCATTTTTTTCTATCTCAGAGGCCTTTTTCTCGTGGTGTCGATTTCTCGCTTGGGAAAAAAGTTGTCAAATGCAAGTAGTTGAAAGTTGCAAAGTGGTGCAACTTTCATTTTGCAACTCGTGTGACCAAAAAGATTCTCTCGACACATCCAAGTGGGTACTTTTATGCTATGCATGGTCCTCTTTCCCACTAAACACACAGAATCACTCTGAGCTATGTTCAACTGGTAGAATCCATTAAGAGTCCAAAGTGCAAAATGGTTGTGAACTTCAACATGCTCGTATTCGGACACCATGATGTGTAGAAACTTCTCGTCTAAGCCTATGGTATCATTTTGGCCCCCTCTACAATAACCTCTCTCATTTTTTTTAAATCTTGGAGGCCTTTTCCCATGGTGGCGATTTCTCACTTGGAGAAAAAGTTGTCAAATGCAAGTAGTTGAGTGTGTAAACATGACTTTTTAGCCATTCCACCCATTGTATCCTACTGTAACTTAGTGGAATGGAATAATTAGGGGTAGGGAATATATTTGCATGGTTTCTAGAGCAGAGGAGGTGAGTTGAGTGGTTTGGTGTGATGCCCTAGTTGGCAATTTGATGAGTTTAAGTGAAATTCAGTGGTTTAAGAGTGGAAATGGTTGAAATCCTTTGGGGCAACTATTTTTTGAAATGGTAACTTTAGGAATGGGTCTGCACTAAAATTAAAAAGGTGTGAGGATGGTGAATTAGAGTAGGGGAGGTCTGGAGGTGAATTGGGTGTGAAACCCTATGAGTAAATTTTGAGTTTTCCTTTCAAAAAGGGAGGTTTTAGATAGTGGAACTGATTTTTTGAGTTGGTCATCATAGTTTTATGAGGAATTAAGCATGAGCAGGGTGTTTTTGACTTGTTTGAGCAATTGAAAGGTTTTGGGTTGTCTGAGAAGTGCCATTTTCAATAAACCCCTAGTTTGTAGGCACTAAATGAGGGTTTGATGATTTGAGTAGTAAATGATTGAATCACTGCAATCTAATGGTGAAATTTGAAGTTTTGATAGATATTAAGTGCTTCCCCAAGGTTTCAAGAGTTTTGGACAAGTTTTGAAGGTGGTCTCTTTGTGAAAGTGGGCTAATTTGAGTCCTAAAAGGCATGAAAAGCCTGATTTGAGCAATCCGTTACAAAGCAACCTTAGGTGATTGTTTTGTATGTTGTTGTGTCACCAAAAATTGTATACCTTGACACTTTTTTCTCATTTGGACCTTTTCCTATGGACTTTGGACCATTTTTAGCCTCTTTTTACCCCTTTCCAAGCCTTGTGACGAAGTGTTGTAAGGTGTTGTAAGATATTTTCATACTCTCCTAGGATTTTCATCACTAAATTAACCCTCTAATGACCCCTTAATACTCATACAAGACATATCTTAGAGTGTTTTATGAAGACAATCCCGACAAACACAAATAATAATACTTTAATTATCGAAAAACAATAAAAAATTCCTAGGTGGACTAGGTCACCACCTTGGCCGACCTAGTCCCATGTGGCTTAAATTTCATTTTAAACTTAATATCTGAGATTTTGGTCTCTAAAACCCTAAGGTCAGTGAGTATGGTGTTATTTTGGGAAAATTAGGGCATAACTTGTATAAATAAGCCTAGAAACCCTACTTCCTCATTATGCACCATCCATTTTTCCTCTCTCACACAACTCTTCACTCCTCATCCACTCCTTCTCAAGCCAGCTAGGGTTTCACCTTCCAAGTCAACAAGACACCATTTCTAAAGCATTCAAGGGTTGATTTCTGCAACAACATAAGATCAATCATCAAAGGAAAGGTAAACTCCACCACTCCATTGTTTTATGCTTCTTTACATTATTTCATCTCTTTGGTTTAATTACTCAAAAGGGGTTTGACTAAGGCAAGCCCCTA
This sequence comes from Sequoiadendron giganteum, assembly GCA_007115665.2. Lineage (NCBI taxonomy): Eukaryota > Viridiplantae > Streptophyta > Pinopsida > Cupressales > Cupressaceae > Sequoiadendron > Sequoiadendron giganteum. The sequence continues at coordinate 310,562,734 of CM021104.1, forward strand.
ATATCTAACCCTAACCCTTGTCTCTTCTTTTCATGTTTGATTTGCAGTTTTTTGTATGTAGGTTTGTGGAGAAGAAAGGTGTTTGGAAGGTGTCCTCAACTCATCAAAAGCATCCAAGTCAACAAAGCCCTAGTTCAAGCTTGGAGGCCTCTTTCTGCCAGTTTTCAGTAGAATCTGAACCAAATATCTGTTGGAAGCCAAAGTGCAGACCGAGGACTCCAATGTCCTCTTTCAAATTCCTAAAAACCCAAAAGAGGACTAGGTCACCCATAATGGTGAACCAGTCCCTCTGAGCTTGTGTTTCAGGGATTTTCAAATTTTGGAGTACCCATTTGACAGAAACCTATTTTGGAAAAGTTTCCCAACAAGAGGACTAGGTTGCCCAACTTGGCGGGAATGTCCCTATGAATATTTTAGACATTTTCCAGAAGATTTCGGGGCCTTTCATCTACAAGTTTCTATTCCCAGGTGCACAAGATTCTATCTTTCTCGTTTCCTTTCTGTTTGCAAGCATTTAGGTTATTTTCTTTACATGGTATGTACTCTAGAATTACATTGTTGTGTTTACACTTCTTTATTTAGTTTAGTATTATTTCATTTCCAGAACTTAGCCACACATTCAAACACCTCTCAAATCCCCCTCTTTGAATGAACACCCAAAAACACAAAACCATTAGTGTGAAAGAGAGTCATTCATCCAAAAAGATAGCTTCTAGGGTGAAAAACCCTAGAAGCTCATTGGGGAATCTTCTTGCCCTTCTTGTTTCTATGTTTTTGGTGGTTTAGTTGTTAAACTCAATAATGGCTCCCTAAAATAGGACTGTTCTTGGTTTGAAAAAGAAGAGATTGAGAAAATATACCCGATTTGGTGGGTTTGGAGTGCTACAAGGAGGTAGCTTGATTTGGTGAGAGTAAAGAGTTGTGAGGATTGCGATTAATGATTGGAATTGTGTTTAGTGAGATTGGAGGACCTCCCCTACTACATCAATGTTTTAAGGTTTTATCCATAGCAGCAAGGCAATTAACTATTTGATATAATTCTTTGATAGACATGTATGAAAAATGTGGTAGCATAGAAAAGGCAGTGAACTCTTTGAAAAAATGCCTCAAAAAATTGAGGTCTCATGGTGATGGAATACCATGACAATCAAAAGAAATTTTATTGTCATGGCATTCCATCACCATGAGACCACATTTATTTATCAACATCTTTTGAACTAATTCACTTCCTTGTATATGGCTTGTCATGACATTCCATCACCACATTTATTTGATGTATTTTTTCAAGCAGTTCACTGCCTTGTCTATGTTATTGCTTACTATTATGCTTTTGATATATTTTTTCGAAGCATCCATAGCTTGTTCAAAATCACTTGTTTTAGGATTTTAGTCATAGCAACAAGGAAGTGAACTATCTAACAAGATGCTTTGGTAGACATGTATGAAAAATGTGGTAACATAGACAAGGCAATGAACTATTTGAAAAAATACATCAAAGAAATTTGGTCTCATAGAATTCCATGATAAGAAAATGCAATTGGCAGCTACTCCTAGTTATTAGTTATGCAATGTGACGAAATTGCATAACTACTTAGGTTGACTTAGTACAAACTATATTGTAATTGAAATTTTGTCATCTATCAGCATCTAGTTATTAGTTATGCAAAGTGAAGTAATGCTTTGACTTTGAAAGATGTGCAATGCAATGTAATCAACGATGTGAATATAAACTACAAAAATCCATTTTTTACAATTCATTAGTTAAAATATTTATTTTATTTTCTCTCCATATCTCTATATGCTATGTAAATACCTTTCAATTTTTTTTAAAAAAGTTTTTATCTCTTGTTCTACAAATTTTCTTTATTTTTTCAAAAACTCTTATACTTTTGATTTGTCAAAATTTTCCCCAAACAATTTTTGCTTCTATGCATTGGAAGCATGAAGCATACACATGAATACACACAAGTGAAGTATACATGTGAATAAGTGAAGAATACATGTGAATAAGTGAGGCACAAGTAATTGAAGCATTCCAAAGGATACAAACCACCATGAATGGAGCTTATTTACATAATACACTTTAGATGGGGCTTATTGAGAATTCAACAATAATTAATTAAGCATTAGATGTAAAAAAAATCCATGCCTACAAAATTCAAGCATACAATTTGCACGATACGCATGATAACATCATTCAAGAATGGTAGTAGCAAAATAAGATTTTCTTTAATAAAAAATCCGAAAGGCTATATAATGATATATATTGATAAAAGTATATACAATATATCCAAAAAAAATATACAGACTTAGTACAAAGGAGCCATATGGACATAAAATGTCATGTATATATTGATAGTACAAAAAATATGTTCCAAAATGCCACATAGGTATACAACAAACAACCCTAATACATAGTCATTACCTCTAGGGGAAGGAAATAGATCCCGTGTTACCTTCAAAATTTGGCTGGATAGAGTGACTATTACTTCTCTTGTCTTTCGAACACGCTCGCTAGTCCTCCTCTCTTCACTCTGGACCTTCAATTGATACACTAAAAAGTAAAGATGTTAATACATATAAATTGAATTGTGGAATGGCATATAACAAAATATATAATCACTTACCACATACATATAGTCATCATGCACATTTACAACATCACCATGCCCACGATTTGGAGTTAAAACCACCTGTAGCAACCATCAAGATAGAAATTAAACTACATAAAAGTATTGTGAAAATTTTCTATAATAGACCATAAAAGATAAAATATAATGTCAAATCGACTAATCTATTGCATACCTCTCTCAATGGATCAAAACTTGCTATTGTTGTAGCAGCTCCATGGTCCATCGTTCCACCAACATCACCAGATTTGTCTAATGTCAACAATTGCAAATGAAATAATATCTCAGGTATCATGTTGATATAAAGACCAAGAGGGGATAATGGAACATAAGGTGAAATAAGAGAGGGTAATGGGATGGGAATAGAAGGTATTAATGGAACATAGGATAGACTAGTATAGATTGATGGTATGGGCTAGGATGGGATAACAAAATATAGGGTGGACAATTAGAGGTTAATGGGATGTGATTACTAGGGAATAATGCAACATAGGGTGAATTAGGAGGTGTGTAGGGTTTGACTATAGTACACGAAGTGCGAACTTGACCTGTGTGTAACAATAATAGATAAGAGCTATCTAGGATGAAACGTAGATAAATATGGTATAACATAGGATGATATAAAGGAACATAGGGGATCATGGAACACCTAGGGTGAAATAATAATGGGTACAATAAGATGGGAGTAGAAGGACATAATGACATGTAGCATGGACTAGAAGATATTAGTGGGATGGGCTAGGAGGGTATTATGGAAAATAGGGTGAACTATTAAATGTTAATGGTATGGGATTAGGAAGGAATAAAGGAACAAAAAGTGAATTAGGAGAACATAATGTGACATGATCAAGGAATAAAAATGCAATATTTGTGTTTCTCATCATTTTTTTAGATTTGTATATAAACAAAATTATGAAAACTAGCTAACATAGTTTTACAACACCATTAATGAATAAAGGCTACCTGAGTGTATGATGTTTGAGGATATGAATTGTGAGGTGTGGAGGAATAAGGTGCAGAAAGAAACTATTTGAAATCCAAAGCATGTTATGAGACAAACATTCAAATATAACATTCAACTATTCAAATGAAATAATAATATATTTAATACTAGTTGCATACATGTGGACTGATGTAGGTTGTGTAGCTACATCAAAAGCACTCTGATAATCGTACATGCAAACATCACCACAAGCACCACAATGGTGGGGTGGAGCTTAGGGCCTACATGTCTCCTCCACACTAGGCTCTACTAGAGGACTTGCACACTGTAAAATGGTCTGGGTGAGTGAGTAAATCGACTTCAACGTGTTCACCTCTACACTGTCTTTAACAATGGAAGGAATAACGACATGCTCCACCATGGGTCTAGCCAAGGCTCTCAATTCCAACTATGGATTATGTCGTGCAATAGGTCTATCATGTGTGGAACCCCCACCTCTACCCTAAAAGTCTAAGATGTCAATAACCATGAGGTGCCGCAATACTTTTTGAGGAAACTCTATTATGAGTTTGTCCTCAATAAAATGCCAAACTATTTTGACATATTTCATGGAGGTTGGTCAAATACCATCCACCACCACTCCCAAAATTTGTTTTTAATTAACTCATGGTGGCACCAATGGATGGGGAACCCCCTACATGCATGAGACAAAGGTTCATTGGTTCTCAGGTCTATAAATAGGGCACACAAGCCGGCTTTGCTAATTTTTTGTTTTTTGAAATCTACATATGACAAACCACTAGCATAAAATTATCTCATCTCATTCATCTTATTTGACCAAAAATTCATTTTCTCACTCATTTCTCCTACTTGCGTTATAATTGAATTCAATGGTTCAACAATCCCTCTCCTACAAGGGTGGGTTTCGGCATGCTCAGTTAGTCTTCCAATTAATTGTTGAATGTACCTTTTATTGTTTTCAATTTGATTTTGAATATTTTCTTGTGTTCCTATAGGATGCATATGAATTGATGGAGGGGTTTTGGGTTGTTCTTGTATAGGAGGCTCTTCGTGAGGGGGTGATTATGAATTCTCAATGTTTGAAGGTGGAGATTCATTCCCTGAGAATTGGAACAAATTTTTATTATAAAAATCTATTTAAATTTTCATTCTAAATCAAATTCGAAATAAATAAAATAAAAATACATACCTCTTTGTAATCTTCGACCTCTCTGATGTGTTAGAGGCATCCTCGTGGAAAATGGTAAGCAAAGGATGCAAATAATGGATGATATTTGGTGAGCACGAGTTGCAGACCTCAAATCCTCCAAGTCAAGCTATGGGTTGAAGATAAATGAGGGTTTGAAACCCATTTTTGTCTTTTATGCTAATTTTAAAATTTGGCACAGTCATTTGGAGCTTGCCAAATTTGGCATACACCAAATGGCTTATTTCGGCCTTTTTTGGGGAATTTTTTCATTTTGGCACCTAAATTGTGTCACAGATTGGTGCACTTACCCATAAGTGATATTGAATTAACCTAATTATGTCTTGATTCAATGTTGTATTATGTTGGACACATTCAAATTGAATCTAGGGCCCTTTTTAGCCAAATGTACTTAAATTGTACCTTATTTAGGGTGTTGTAAAGTTTGGTATTACACTTTCACCTTATCTAGGGATTCATTAATTAATTGTGGTTAATTGATATTAATTGGCCCCTTTAATTCAAATTTAAGCCTTCTTAATTACACTTTCGAAGGATCTATCTCGACACCCAATAATGATATTGTATGACATTTAATCTGGAAAATTTGAGGTCCTAGAAAATAGTACTATAACCCATTCGCCTTTAGTGGTGAATGGGTCCTCTCCACATACACCAACCCTTTTTTGGCATTTTGGAAATATGTTTTTGATATTATTTCATCCCCCCAAAGCATGGTTCTAGAAAGTTGTGCTAGGACACATTCGCCTTTAGTGGTGAATGGGTCCTCCTCACACAAGACACCCCTTTTTGAATTTAATTGTGGGTGGATTCTAGTGATTTCCAGTCCTAGATCTGATGTCGGCTTGAATAATTTGAATTTTGGGGTTAATCTCTAGATTTAGTATAAATATGGGGTTAATTCACATAGATTCATCTAAGATTTTTAATAGAGCATCCTACTACTTCACAAGGGCAATATAGAGTACTTCAAGAGATTTTCAAAGGCATTCAAGGGTAGATTATCAAGAGTTGATTATAGAAATTCAAGGTCATTTCATCATGTCAAAGGCATAGTGCATCAAGCATGTTGTTGAGCTAAGATAGTTGATGTACCATTAAGGATCTACTTTAAATCATTGTTTCACATCTAATTTGAGATAAAGATTTGAATTCTCCATGGCTACTTCATGTTAGTTTGCAGATTTACACTCCAAGACAACTTCCAAGGTATCATCATTCAAGTTTCATATTTCTTGTCCTTATTGCATTATTTTATCATTTTGTTTAATTACCTAAATGGAGTTTGACCTAGGAAAACCCTTATTCACTAATAATCAATAGTTTTTTCTCTTCTTGAAAGTGTTTTTGTAGATTTATAGGTTGAAGATCAAGTGGAGAACAAGTTTGAAGAAAAATTGTCAAAGTTGTTGAAGTTGCAAAGTTTTCATTCATATTGCAAGAACATGGAAAGAAGGTTACAATTTTTTTTTCAAGTTTTTAGAAGTTTATCACCAAGGAGTTGAGAGTGTATATCTTGAATAATAGAACCTAGATCTCAGTTTTTAGAAACCCTAACTGGGACCCATTCACTACTAAAGGCGAATGAGTCCTTTGTGACCTAAAAAAAACCTTCAAGTACAATAAGGTACACATCATTTTGTCCTCTAAAAACTCTCCTCATAGTTGTTATAATAGTTAGAATTGATTTTTGATTGTTATTTATGCATTTTGACCCTCATAATTGAGTGAAACATTCCCTAGAAAAACCTAGTAGCTTATCATCGTGTTCACTCATTTTGGTGAACCCGACCTATTGAATATTGCAATTTTGTGATCTTGGAGTATTTCTTCTCATCCTAGGTTGGATATTACATTCACTTGGATCTAATTTTCCTTGAATTAGATCTTATTTAGGGTTTCTTACATTTCATTCAAACTTAAATCTCATTTAGGGTTTAGAATTGCATTGTTTTGCATTCTCTAAATCTGAAAAAATACAAAAAAAAAAATCAAACATTTTGCATACCATTTAGATATCATATATTTGCATTTGAAAATCAAAACAACATTTCATTTCAAATTAGATATTTGTATTCATCATTTTATTGTATTTTTGCATTGAATGTCCACAAAACCTAAAACTAAAAGTTATTGTCTCAGACATGAAACTAAAAGACATTGCAGAAAGCTTGAAATTCATGCAAAAATAGTTAAAAAAGCTTCATCAAGGACCCATTCACCTTTACTAGTGAATGAGTCCCTGATTAGGCTTCACATAAACTTTCTAGCATCTAAAAAGCATTGAAAAACACTCAAAAATCAGTAAAAACATTTCAAAAAAAATTATCCATGACCCATTTTCCCTTACTAGTGAATGAGTCCCTAATAAATCCTAGTCTAAATTTTCTAGAAATTGAAATCTCAGTTTTACGCTTTTGTTTGCTACTGTTACTTCCCTATTTCAGTTTTCTAATTTACTATTTCATCAAGTTCATTACATATAGCTTAATTTTCTTCATTAGTGTATTGTCAAAATTCAAAAGTTCATTACAACATTTCATTTTTGGATTATTGCATTGTGTAATCAGAAAAATTCATTGTTTAGAATCTAAAAATTGTATTTTGTTCTAGGTTATTGCATTACCTCCTTCCATTTTTGGTTTGCACACTAGGTTTTTAAACCTTGTATGAGCTTTAAAACTTGGTGTCCTATTAGCAATACTATTGTAAGACGTAGTTCGAGGCTCATGTCATCCCACGATATCTCACTCACTATGGATATTGGTATTTCTAGCTCTCTTTCTAATAGTGTTGATAATCAACCCTTTATGGCTCATAGTTTGCATACTTCATTTCCCATGACTTCACCTCCTACAACCAATGTGCTTAATGTTAACAACACCATCCCTACCATCACTTCTTGTACTCAAGCTTTGGGGTCTACACAAAGCCAAGGTAGAATTCCAATTATATCTTCTACGATACTGATGTCCATTCCTACATACACTAGTACTCAACCTAAAACAACCCTTTAACCTAAAACAACCATTCAACCTAAAAAAACCCTTCAACCTACAAGAAAAATTCAACCAACCCAAAAAATCATACCTACTAGCACTATGTACACTTCCTTAGGTATCTCTGTAGGAAATCCTTCTATTTTTTTCCATCTGAAGACAATATTCCCTCAACCATCGAAATTCACCAACTTGCAATTTACTAGCCCACCACATGCATACACTAATCCACCTTATTCCCTTCAAGCTTACAATCACAATGATCATCTCCTTAACTCACTATTGCAAACCATGACATCCCTTCAATAACAAGTTGCAACCTTACAACAAAAAAATAATGGTCAACCTTTGCAATACATTAAATTCAATCTACTATCCTCAGAAATATTAAGAGCACAAATGCCACAAGGTATAGCAATCCCCTGATTTGATAAATATGGTGGGAAAGGAGATCCCATTAGCCATGTTTCTACTTCTACAGCCTTGTATAGTGATTTCATATTTGAAGATAAACTCTTGGCTAAGCTATTCCCTAGGTCCTTGAAGGATACTACTTTAGAGTGGTTGTATTATTTACTAAATAATTTAATTGGTTCATTCAATGAACTTTTTGATGCCTTTTATAACCACTTCCATATTCACATGGGTCCAAAGATGACCCTAGCTGATTTAACGACATATAAACAAAAAGAAGAGGAGAAAGTGATTAATTTCATAACAAGATACCAAACACTTTATTCACAAGTAAACATTAAGATTTCTGACGCTAACATTCAATGATTGTCTATTACCAACTTACAAAAAAACTCCAAAGAAAACTTGAAATGTTGAGATTTTCGTCCTTTACACAACTATATACAACCCTTCATGATTATCAAAATATGACTTGTGTCCGTGATGTGAAAAATCTCCCTAGTTATCTTGAAAAGTATGAATCCACAACTCAAAATAGTTATCAACCTTTCAAGAAGCACAATAAGAGTTGTTTACAACTGAATTCTCCTCAAACAAGTCAACAAAATAATAATCAAGTGGTTGCTATAAAAACAACAAATTATTTTGAGGATAGGGATATAGAGTTCACCCCTTTACCTGATACCCTTCTTAATATCATGTTGTAGCTTATTGAGAACATTCTTACATTGCCTCCCATTAGAGAATGTGATCCTAATATACCATTTCCCAAAGCATTTCAAAGAAATTCTTATTTCCATTAGCATCAACAAAATGGACATGGTATAGAATATTGTAAGTGTCTTAAACATCTTGTGCAAGACCTTATTGATAATAATCAACTTCAAATTAGAGGTGTGAATGATCAAGGTAATAAGTCTATATCTCCTCCTAACCAAAACTTGAAAATCTTTACCAATCTCATGCCTAAGCACACCATTTCATTTGTTAAAGCTAGTGAAACAAAGAATGATGTGATGAGTGTCAACACAAATGATGAAAACATAAAATATATCGATGAAGAGAAATCGATTAAAATGGTAGGATTTATTGAAGCTAGACCTTGTAAGGGCTCAACCAAAATGCATCTTGATATTTATTTCTCACAAAATTACATACTTAAACATGCACGTGATGGTCCTCTTTATATAGGTGGTTGAATCAATGATAAGCCCACTAATGGGATATTAATTGATTTTGTCTGTGGAGATAATGTTCTCATTGAAGAACTCCTATTTTTGCATGAACTATATCAAGATACATATGATAAACCGAAATCATGGATCAAGACACACAATGGTTTTTCTTTTCCTACAATGGGCTTGATAGATCTCCCTTTAAAAGTTGGACCGAAAACATTAAATGTCTTATTCACCATCATCCCACAATCAAACCAATTTTATGTGAAGTTAGGCTTTTCATGGCTTCGCTTCATGAATTTCATCCCTTTGATTATGCATGACCATCCAAATTTTCCATTTGGAAATGATATTCTTATTGTGCATCATAGTTGATTTAAAACTGCGTTGGCTTAAGGGAACTTTTCATCCGATTTCTTTTGGCTTGAACCTATGGAGCCTATTAAGCCTCATGAGGACTTATTTTTTAAATCATATCAAAAGTTAAAGGAAAATAAAATAGAAAAATTATCACTTCATAACATTCTTGAACCACCTATCCTTGATGAAGAAATGATTGAACTAAAAGCCCTTCCAAACATCCAAGAAAAACCTATAGAAAAACCTCCTACAATTTCATACAAGAGACCACAAGATAATGAAAGTAATCCTATTGTCCCTCTTAAAACAAAACAAATTTACAAAGTTAAAGAGAAAGTGGTTGAACAACCTCCTATTGTTTCTTCTATTCCTCTCAAGGAAGAGAAGGAACCTATGATTGACAAACCCACACTTACAAAAACACAAATTGACAATAGATTTCAATGAAATTGAAGTGCTAGAGAATGTAGGCATAGATGTCATGCTATTGCTTGTATGTTACAAACTAAACAAGACAAAAACAACATTGAAAATTAAAATAAAAACTTACCTAAAGCAATGAATGATGATCCTATACCCTTGTCGTAACATAAATAATAACTTTCCACAAAAATTTTCATTCAACCTCCCATTGTGATTAACCTAGATGATGGCATTAATATTGAAAAGATTGATGAAGAAGTACATAATGAATTGAATAAATTTATTTGTTCTTCTATGAGCTTAAATGATAAATCTCCTAAAAAGAGTGCTAAACTTGGTGCTTCCCCTAGTTTGGAACTTGTCATTGTCCCTTTGGCTAGTTGCTTGCTTTTTGTTTATACAAACTGAGATTGGGATGCAAATGACCTTCTCTAGGTTGACTCTTATGTGACTTACTAGTCTTTTCTATTTTTCATGTTTCTTTATGTGAGTGCATGTGTGTAATTTGATCCCCTATGATGTTTCGTTTGATGTATCTCTCTATTTTTGTGCATTCCTCTATATGTATCTATGTTGAACATTAGGAATACTAAGAGGGGGGTGAATGAGTATTCCATAAAACCACAAAAAAATCCATCTTATCATTATCATAATTCTAACTGAATAAGGAAGAAGGAACATAAAAAAAAATCAATGCAACCATACACATGAACGTCGAGATTTTCACGTGGAAAACTCAGAAAGGGAAAAACCATGGTGAGGGTTAACTCACAATATATTATATCTAGATACAAAATATTAGAGGGCTCACTTCTAGAACTCGCTATCCTTAAAAAGGCTCACTTCCTGAGTATAAAAGATGGATAATCACCAAGATACAAAGATAGTGGATCACCACCAAAATATTGAACTGATAGGATACACCTTCAATGTGTAGGGTTTAGTTCCAATGAAGCTCAGAATATGAAGTGCTACGTCACACAACAATCACTCAAAAAATCTACATAGACCCACAACTGATAAAGCATTTAGGCTTGGACCTTTCTTCCACACACACAACTCTTCATGCTCCTCGTCTTCTCATTCCTCAAAACATCTTATATATACAAGTATATCATATTCATCAATTAGGTCGGCCTAATTAGATGAAAGAAAAATAGTCCAAACTCTCTTTGTCTACACCATGTATAACTTAAAAAATTTAATCTATCTAGTGAATTATACCAAGTCGGCTAACATAACTAGTCTCCATAATGTATTTCATACGCAAAGTCAGCCAAGACTAGAACATAATTCTCCAAACCAATAAATAAACCTCAAAGAAACAACCTTCTAGATATGAGAACATATTAATTTCCCATAATACCACCAACATAGAGATTACCAACAAAACTGCAACATAAGAATGTTTACCTTAAGAAAATGTGGAGTATCCCACATAGTATGCCAAGCAAGGAACAACAATAGAATACAAAGTTGAACTGTGTCAGAGATAACTTTCTTCTCACAACAGCAAAACGTCTTAAGATCTAGGACATATTGATCTAAATAATTCATGATAACATGGCCAATATATTGGAGTCATATCAAATATTGCAGTGAATTTCAAACTAAAATACCAACACACTAATCCATCACAAAAGATTATTAAAAAAAGAGAACAAATTTTGATAAAAAATTAGAATTATCATATTGTTATCATGATTTTGACATCAATGACATCATAGGAAAAACCAAAATAAACAATCCATACTTCATGCTCATGTTGTAAGGATCCATAATATCAACAATCTCCCCCTTTGGCATTGATGGAAACATGCATGAAAAAAACATTTTCCAATATACTACAACTAAATACTCTGAATACTCCTCCTATCAAAATTGTTTTTCATCAAAATGTTTTTCTCTATTAACCTCTATCTCTCTATCTCTCTATCTCTCCCCCTTTGACATCAATGAAAAGGATGGGGTTTGATATATATGTATATATGCATCAAAATGTAACCAAAAAAATATGAACAATAAATTGAATTAACCTAAAGAAGAACCTCTAAGACTCTCCAAGATGACCTTCCATGATGTTTTGCCTTCTTCCCATGAAACTTTTGCACTTATAAGAGTATTTTGTAATTGAAACTTTTGCACTTATAAGAGTATTTTGTAATAGCTCAAGCTTAGTTAAGGACTCTATACCATCTACTAGATTATTTTCTCTAAGATTAATCTTTGATAATTCACCAATATAGCCAAGAGCACTAGAAACAAAAGTGTGCTCGATTTTAATCATGTCTTCGAGTGCCACAAAATTCTTGATAAAATTTTTCATTTCCTCATGCAAAGAAAATAATTTGTCCTAAATTTTCACAATGTAGGACCACCTTTGATTATCTATATCTTTTGCTAACCAATATGTATCTTCTTGAGTGCTCGTCCAAGATTCACTCATCCTTATCTCATTTCTTATATCCAATATACTACGAGACCAATCTAGGCAAAAAAAAAAATCACTTATTGTGCCTCTTCTTCACAAAACTCTCCAATTCCTTCATCACTCAACTATTTTCATTAGCACATTATTCTTTGATATCTTCCAAATTTCCTTCATCAGAGATAATTCCAACATTCAATTCAATTCCAAATATGTAGACCTTCAAAGAATCAATCATTTCATGGAGATTCTCCACAATATAAATAGATAAATCAAAATTTTCCCTAGGAATAACATTATACAATTATTCCAAACCTCTTTGAATGTTTATTATTTCATGCTCATGTTGAGCTCTCTTAAACTAAATTCCTTCTGCAGCTTCTTGCTTAACAACAATCTTCCTTTTCTTCCTTGTTCTGGTTATGCTACCGAAGGTACCTTCTACACTGAGATTCTTAGGGCTTTCAAAAATAATTTTAGCATAATTATCAACTTTAGCCTTTGACACTTCATAATCTAATTTTGATGTCCAAACCAACCTTGATTCAACTACTTCTATGTGAAAAAAATCTGTAGACACAAGAAAAATGATGCTTCTAGAGTACCTTTCAACAACACTTATTGGAATCCTAAACCCTGTACTCATCTTCATCTAAAATGTTCCAAAGAATGCAAAAAGGGCAGTCTCTTGTTCATTTGAGCTACCAAGATTTATTATTAAGTTCCTGATTTGATGCGAAATAGGCATTGTAACGTAGATAAAATGGATTGCTGACAATAAGATTGTCAAATCTAATCTAACAAGCATAAATCTAAATCAAACAACTAAGAACGAATTAAATGAACTAAAACAATAAAAACGATAATGAAACAATCTCACCGAATATTAGTCCACCTCTTCGAATTATCTTGATTGTCCTTCTCCATTTTGCTATATCGGTATTCTTTCCCTTATATTTTCTATATGTATGCAAGCATAACCTGGATGTATTGTCTAAGCAAAATATCAAAGATTATAAGTTCTTCTCAAAAGTATATAGATTTCATCAGGAGGAATAAAGATAATGACAGGTCAATTTATAGAAATTGGGTTTTCGAACGATCGGATTAGATTCGAAAGAGAGATCAATGATCGAGATTGATGAATTCCATGCGATGTGAGTTCTATGTTAGTTAGAACATGAGTTAGGAAATTCTACAGGATAAAGATTAAATTAGAATAATAATTTAATCTGGTGTTAAGACTGTTTGAAAATAGAAAGAACAAGAGTTCAAGATTAAATAAATGATTTAATCTTCAGTTGAATGTCTTCGAAAAATAGAAGAATTAGACTTTGAATGAAAATGATAAAGTTAGAACTTGAAGAATAATTTGTTCGAATGCACACATGAATTAATTAATTAAATAAAGACATTTAATTAATAAATGTGTTCATGCATATGAGTTAGAACTAGTTAATTGATTGGTTGTGATACAGAGTCCTCTTCCCAAAGACGATCAAATATCAAATCTAGAGATAACTGGCGGATTTAAATAGACCTCGAGTTAGATGGTGAGTGAATAATTAGTTACCTGGATGATAAAAGAATGTGTCACAAATAATTGATTATGAATTAAATGTTAATTTAATTCAAAATTCAAAATTGAAAGATTTAATTAAATAAATAATAATTTATTTATTTAACTGACTATTGAAAAGGTTAATTAAATAATTAAATAATGAATATTTTATTATAGTTTAAATATGATAAAGGGGTTAATTAAATAATAAATTATTTAATTAAGAAAGAGAATTAATTAGTTAGCAACATAATTAAATAAATATGATTTATTTAAGTAATCAAAGTTGAATAAGGGTCATAATGAATTAATTAAATAATTAAAAAGTTATTTAACTAATAGAGGAAAGATGTGTTTAAAAAGATTAAATAATTAACATTATTTAATCATGACCATGGACATTAGAAAATTATGTCGAAAGTGGTACTCGTAGGCCTAGACCAATTTCCAGTGTCTACATTTTTCCCCTCTTTGATACAATGTTGTTTATCGCGTTGTGTCAAAGAAATTGAAAAAAAAAAGATGCCCTAGTGAAAGTAGGGTGAGGAAGGAAAACAAGATGCCCTAGTGAAAGTAGGGTGAGGAAGGATGATGAGGAAGCATTGGTATGCCCCCTCGAGAGGATAGGTAGGTTCAAAGAACATGAGTGTGCTCTCGAAATCAATGAGAGGTTTGGAATATAAAGGACAAGAGGCTAGGGGAAAATAGATAAGGATAATGAAGATGTTGAAAATAAGAAATGTTAGCGTGGATAATTCAAAATTTTAGTAAGAAACAAGAAAGTTTGATTGAAAGGACATATGATCTTCGATATTTTTCCATATATGTACTAAGCTTTGCATTTTATCATCATTGGGAGAGATTGACACAAATGGATAGTACACACCATGATATGAGATAGATCAAGGTGTACAAAGTCATCCACTTGCTAAAATAGATAGTCGTAGACAAGGAGTGTCTTAACTCATACTAAGGGCTAGATTGCCCCAGTTGTTTTTGTCTAAACAAACCACAAACAACAAACAAATAAAAGACGGGTCATGAGATGTCATTGCTCCTCTAAATCCTTGATAGAACATCCTTGAGGAAGCTAGTAACATGACTCAAAATCCAAAGTTTAAAAGATAGTTGACAGACAACAGTCAAAGAAAAAGAGTCCTGAGACATCCTTTCTTCTCTAAATCCTTCAAGGGACATCCTTGAGAATGCTAGTAATTGGACTTATTCACAAATTGATAGAAAGATAAGACAAAATAAGATATAAAGTCATAAAGACAATAAAAGTATTTTCCAAAACTTGATCTTGTGGGACTGTTTGATGTTTGACATAGCATGATGTGAGGGATGACACATACCATATAAGACGTTGAGTCTAGTTTCGACTTGGTGACTACCTGTGTAAGGCATGACAAAGCTTGGTTTTATAAAAACATGTGTTGTATAAGACGTTTGAGCCTGATGATGTTGATGTGACAAGCTACATGAGACTATGACAATTTCACAATGTCCATTGACAAGAAAGACATATCTTGCTTAAGACATAAGTTGATCACTCTGATAGTGTGTTTGATTTTGACTTGATGACAATTTTGAGATGTTTTCCTTGTTGATGCATGACTTGTTTTGATTCCTTGACTATTATGAGTGTGTGTGTGTGTGTGTGTTGACAATGTATGACCTGAGATGATATACCCTAAAGGACTGACCTAATGCGGCCTTGGGGGCTCATTGATTAATAGCCTTGCCTATGTTGTACACGTAGGGACCTCGTAGTTTGACAAAACTTTAACTGACATAACTAACTGAAAATGTGTACTTAAGTTGATGATATGCAATGTGTGTGAAAGTGAATGTGATACACCCTATTGGACTGACCTAGTGCAGTCTTGGGGGCTCATCGATTGATTAGCCTTTCCTATGTTGTACATGCAGAGACCTTGTAGTTCGACATGACCAATGAATTTGAATGTACAAAGAGTCATGATTTTAATGTGTGTGAGAAGTGAGAAACCTAGACAGATAGACCTAATGCCTCAAGAGCACATCAAAAGATTGCCTTGCCTACGTCCAATCGCAGAGGCAATGTAGTTCGACTGACTTAACATGACTGACTCTAACTCTATTTTTGGGATTTTCTGACATGTTTTGAATTTTTTTGTCTTTTGGGGTTTTCGAATGTTTTTGAATTTTTTAGGACATTTTATGATGTTTTTGAGCTTTTTTTAGGACAGTTTCCGATGTTGGGTTGCTATGTACAAGGTCCACATGACATAGAATGAGGATTTTCCCCCAATCAGGAATAAGACATACAAGATAGAGTGGGGAATGTGACGGAATTGACTTGATGTCAATCGTTCCAAGCAATGGATAAGACAACCATTTATTATGAGAGTGAAAGCATAAAATCTTATTGGAATGATGGTAGACGAAGGAGTGAAGTTGACTACACATGGCGCCTATTTGCTAGGTTTTCACCATGGTACTTATCCATTGCGCCACCGAAGTGATTTTCACTATTGGACAAATTATTTATCTTTGCTATTTTATTGATTTTCTAATTTTTTTGGTGTTACAAAGACGCTTGTTTGCCAGGTTTTCATCAAGGTAACCATTTTTTTGTATTTTATCGATTAAGACAAAGACTCTCAGAAGCTATGCATAGAACCTCTTCAGATGAAGGTTGTTGATTGGTGACAAAATTGGTTCTCCTTCAGGTGTAGAGAGTTGATATGCTCCTGGTCCAAAAGATTTTGTGACAACATAGGGCCCTAACTAGTTAGGTTCAAACTTACCTGGCTTTTCTCATTCAGCTTGATTCTTGGGGTTCTCCATTAAAACCAGGTCACCAATGTCAAAGTGTCAATTTAGAACTTTCCTATTATAGCTACGATGAAGATGATTCTGATATGCTTGCAAATGGTCTAGTGCTTTCTGTCTTCGTTCATCCACTAATTCTAACTCTTGTAATTTGGATACACGGTATTCCTCATCGTCAATATGACCTTTCAAGGATACCCTTAAGGAAGGAATTTCAGCCTGAATAGGTAAGATAGATTCAGATCCAAATACTAGGGAGTATGGAGTGGTGCTAGTGGGAGTACGGACGCTTGTGCGATAAGCCTATAAGGTAGGATTAAGTTGTAGGTGCTAGTTATGACTAGCGTCATTGACAATCTTTTTTAGGATTCTAATTATAGTTTTATTTGATGCCTCGGCTTGTCCATTACCTTGTGGGTAATATGGAGTGGAAAAATGATGTTTGATATGGAATTATTCACATAGATGGCAAAATTCTTTATTTTTTAATGGACGACCATTTTTTGTGATAATGGATTGGGGTACACCATACCGACAAATGATATAGTTTAGGATAAACTTGGATATTTGTGTGCTGGTTATGTAGGTCATGGGAATAAATTCAATCCATTTGGTGAAGTATTTAGTGGTGGTTATGATGAATTTATGGCCATTGGATGATGGAGGGTGTATCTTACCTATGAGGTCAAGTCCCCATTGGGTAAAGGGCCATGGTGAAGTAATCGGATGAAGCTCCTATGTTGGTGCTCGTATCAAATCTCTATATATCTAACACTGTCGACATTTTAACAAAGATATATGAGTCATTTTCCATTGTAGGCCAATAATAACCTAATATCATAATCTTATGGGCTAAAGTAGGACTGCTAGAATGGGATCCACATATACCCTTATGTATCACTCACAAGGTTGCTTGTGCTTCTTCAGCATCGAGAAATCTCATTAGGGTGTTATCTAAGGTACGTCTAAATAGGGTAACTCCGATGATGGTGTATTTAGCTGACTTACGGATAAAGGTTCTGTGTTCGTTGTTTGATAGGTCTAACGGTAAGGTTTAGTAATTTAGATATTCTAATACATCTTTATACCAAGGGGAAGTAGGACCAACAATCGTATACACCATCATAGAATCAGGGACATCATAGGCAGGGACCAACAACTGTTTGACCAAAAACTCGAACTTAGGCACATTGCTCGGAATATCCAATAAGGAACCCACGGTTTCCATAGCATCTATTGCCATGTTCTGAATACATGGTATTTTTTGAAAGATAAAGTCATCAAAGTACTACTTGAAACTATCGGCCATGCATTTGTAGGGGGCAAGTTTCTCATCTTTAGTTTCATAATCATCATTTACTTTCTAGACTACTAGTTGAGAATCCCAATAAACATGTAGACTCTTAATTTTACATTGGGCTGCCATTCTTAGTCTTGTCACTAAGGCTTCATACTCTGCTATGTTTTTGGTGCAAGGGAAAGCAATTCTGAATGATTTAGCAAAAGTATCACCTTGAGGTGTAACAAATAGTATGCCTTCTCCTGAACCACGATTAGTATGTGACCCGTCAAACTATAATTTCCATTTGGTTCTAGTGTCAACTTTGAAGATAAACTCGTTAGGAAAATCTGCCACTAAAGGATGGTCTGCCTTCATGGGTGCATCTGCTAACTAATCTGCAATTAATTGTCCTTTTATAGCTTTCCTCTCCACATATTGGATGTCATATTCACTAAGTATCATCACCCATTTAGCCAATCTACATGTTAATGTTGCTTTACTTAGGAGATATTTGAGGTGATCAATCTTTGTGACCAACATGGTTTGCCGGTCTAGCATATAGTGCTGAAGTTTTTGAGA
The DNA here is from genome assembly GCA_007115665.2 of Sequoiadendron giganteum. Lineage (NCBI taxonomy): Eukaryota > Viridiplantae > Streptophyta > Pinopsida > Cupressales > Cupressaceae > Sequoiadendron > Sequoiadendron giganteum. The sequence continues at coordinate 310,581,576 of CM021104.1, forward strand.
AGCAAATACTACCACAAGATAGGCACATTCTATGTTACTACAATTTAATTCATATCCCACAAAGGTACAACTGATGTAGTACACTACCCTTTCATGACCTTGATCATCATTTTGTGTGAGAAGGGCTCCTAATGCTAACTGAATTTCTAAAATCTATAGTATCAAAGGTCTTCCATCTGTAGGTGGCATTAACATAGGTGGAGCAAGAAAATAATCCTTGATCTGTTGGAAAACTTCCTGACATTTAGGTGTCCATGCAAATGGTACTCCTTTCTTGAGAAAATGTTGGAATGTGTGTATTTTGTCTGCTAGTTGTACAATGAAGTGCTTGATAGACTGTAATCTTCCCTATAGTGTTCTTAGTTGACCAATGCTGACTAGAGGAGGCATTTCTACAATAGCTTTTACCTTCTCTAGATCTACTTCAATGCCTCTTCTAGAAATGATATATCCTAGAATTTTCCCTGATTTCACTCCAAAGACACATTTCTTTGGATTTAGTCTGACATTGTAATTTTCTAGCCTCTGAAATATCTTGTCTAGAACTTTCAAATGGTCGGCCCTTGTTACTGATTTTGCTATAATATCATCGACATAATCTTCCATGAGAGCATATACAAATTCATGGAAAATATTCATCATTACACATTGATACGTAGCTCCTGCATTCTTAAGCCCAAAAGGCATAACATTCCAACAGTATGCTCCCCACAGACATGTGAAAGCTATCTTGTGTTGGTCTTCATTTGCGATTTTGATTTGGTTATACCCAGAGAAACCATCCATGAGGGATAGCATCTTGTACCCTATTGTAAGGTCCACGATCATGTCAATGTTTGGCAAGGGGAATTCATCCTTAGGACATGCCTTGTTTATGTCTCTAAAGTCTGTACAAATGCAGATGCCCCCAGTTGGTTTAGTCACTGGCACAAGATTTGAAATCTAGTTTGCATAGTCTATGGATCTTATGAATCCGACATCCAATAGTTTCTTAAGTTCTACTTTGACCAGTAGAGCAATTTGTGGATGCATCTTCCTTAACTTCTGTTTAACGAGCTTAATACCTGGCTATAATGGTATATAGTGCAATATAAGGTCTGGATCTAGCCCAGGCAAGTCACCATATGACCATGCAAAGTTTATCTGTCTCTTTGTGAAGAAGTCCTAAAACTCACTCTGTCAAAGAGGCTACAAAATATATTACCCAAGGGTTTACTTCTTTGTTTATGTTGACTTCAATAGACTCCTCCACTAGCATCGGTGACAATTCCTAAGCAATGGGGAGAATATTCAAACCTCCATCCTTGGGTGCCTCAGAGAGGTTTTCACCCTTGTATACGTCCTTTATTTTTACTATTTCTTCATCCAAAGGCGCCTTTTGGTTTTCACCTAGGGACTCACCATTTTTCTCATTTTCATTGTTTTTCTTTTTATTTTCATTTTTGTGACTAGAGGTGTAAACAGACTCCCCAAAATATGCTTTGTCATCCAAGTCTATGGTAAAACCAGCTTTATGATCCCCTCTTAGTATGCCTTCTTGAAGTCCCATGAACTTAGCTATTGCTTCGCCATTCTTGGATATGTCCAATATGGGTGTACCTTGTTGATCCCAGTCGATAAGTTGGGGATATATGAGGGGCATGTCATCATCAGAGTCATCGAATGTGGAAGCTGACAAGGTGAATATAGAGTGGTTGATATGGTCACAAAAGTTTTGGACTAACTCCTTGTTCTTTTTTCTATGGATAGGTAAATTTGGGTGTGGGACTATTGTAATGGATAGGTCATCGGAAGATGGTTCATCAGGTGCCCAAGATGCAAGATCAAGGGTTTCCCAATAATAATTCTTAATCCATTATTCTTTGGTCAAGGGTTTTTTATTATGGGGGCTAGATGGATTTTGTACAGGTTTTATCATTTGGTCCAGTTCTCCAAATAGATTATCTAGGTTCATGGTGCTAGTAGAGGAAAGGGAATCCAATTCATAGTCACTTGAGTCAAGAAATTCATCATAAACTGGAGCAAGTGGTTTGTGAGATATCTTGATGTCTTCATAAGCACTCACTTCCTCCTGAAATGGTGATGAAGTACTAGGAAAACCAATTCTAAGCGGTTGAAACCCTAGCCCTAGGCCTTTTGGTCATGGTGAGACAATGATTGGTTCAGTCCTTCCATTTTGATGTAGTCCTAACCCACTATGTCCATCATAGCCTTTTCTTCGCATTATCTTAAAGCCTTTTTCATATTGATCCTTAGCTATCTGAATAGATGGTGAGGGGTATTCATTGTCTTCCTGGTACAACTAGGAGTTAATACACCTTGGTCCACAACTTCTTCACTTAACTCTCCCCGTTTGGTTAATGTCATTGTAGGGGGAACATGAAATGTGACTACTGATTGTCTTCTATCTGCCATGGGTAAGCCATATGACTTAGTGGGAACCAGCTAACTGACACAATACAATGCCTTCATGTGATATTCTCCACAGCCCTTATCTTGGATCTCAACCTTAGGAGTGGATGATGGTGGTTTTAATGAAATGGACTTGACAAGATGTGATGGATCAACGTATAGGGATAAAGTGGATGATGAAGCTTCTTGATTAATTGGCACCTGTCATTGTGGAATTTCTCTTAGGCTTGTACAATATTGAAAAGGATCTAGATCACCATCAATCATGATCTCGGTGCCATTATATGGGAGTTTAAGACACTGGTGATATGTGGAAGGTATGGATTTCATTGCATATATCCAAGGTCTACCTAACAATAGGTTATATGGAAGGGTAAGATCCAAGACTTGGAAGCTGGTGTTCATAACTATTGGGCCAATTCTGATAGGGAGTGTGACAACTCCTTTGGATGATCTTTCCTCATCGTAACCCTTGATGACTATACTCTTAGAGGTGTCTACGCATGCTTCTGAGAATCCTAATACCTTAACCAATTTTAGGGTACATAGGTTCAAACATGCTCCGCTGTCTACCAAGACTCGTCTAACTTTGGTTTGATGGACTAGGACTTCAAGATGTAATGGGTCATTATGATCGGTCTTTTTTGTTGAGTAATCCTATTGAGAAAATGTGGCATGATGAGATTTGGTTAAGTATCCTACCATTTCTTTGAAATGATTGACATCTAAGTTGGTAGGGACAGTCATGCTCTATAAGGCTTTGTTGAGAATGGCTCGATGATCAGGTGATAAAGTCAACAGTTCCAAAATGGATATTTGTGTTGGGGTCTTGCTCAATTGATCAAGCAGATTGTACTTAGACTTGGAAGACTATGTAGGTGGCTTAGAAGAAGGACCTAGAAGAGTATCTTAGTTATGCATGTATTTATAGCACATTTAGGATGCTTCTTAATGGTGATGGTATGGACATTTTCATTTTCAGCTCGGAGGTGATTTATGATGTTACCTAGTTTATAATCATACTTAGCACTATTATAATTGGCCGAGGTATTATTCTTAGTTCCCGAACTGGAGGCATTTCCTTTCCTATGGTCATGTAATGGATCTATGAAGACCTTATGATTGTTGTTCTTGGTATGTTTTTTCCCATTGACCTCTATGGTTTCATCTTCAACAAAGTCTTGTATGATATTCTTCAGTTGTCGACATTGTTGTAGGTTATGTCCTTTTGTTTGATGGTATTCACAATAGGCATTATCATCCCACCATGAGGGTTTAAACTATCCAAGATCATACTGTCTTGGTTCCAATGGTTTTAAGAGATCATGTTTAATCAGCTCTTTGAAAACCACCTCAATTAGTTACCCTAAAGGGGTAAATTCACGTTTAGGAAATCTCCTTTGTGGTCATTGTTGTTGTGAATTTTGGAGCAAATTTATTGTTTGATCTGGATTACTCATCATGTCTTGATTGGGGTTGTAACCTCTAAGTGTGATGACCAGTCCCGCATGTATGGTCTTAGCATCAACAATACCATCATTGGTAACATTTTTGTTTCTAGACCAGAACTTATTTCTATCATTGGGAGCGTTTTGATGTTGAAAAACTAGGTTTCTGCTTGGTACTTTAATTTCTCCTTTGTCAATAAGGCCTTTTTCAAGGATGATGCCCTTTTGTACCAATTCTATGAATGAAGTACAACAATGTACCCTTAAGTCACTTCTCAATTTTGGATTAATATTTTCAAGGAATATCGTGAATTTTTATTTTTCTAGTATTTCAACTAGACATCTACTAGCTAAACTTCTCCATCTCTGGAAGAAAGTGGTGAAAGTTTTGCCTTCTTATTGTGTGGTGTGAAACAAGGTAGCTATGGTTGTTTCATTTTCTATGTTAAAGGAAAAGTGTTCGACAAAATTCTCAGCTAATTAGCCCCATGATCATATGCCATATGGTAGTTTAGAGAACCATTCCAGTGCTATCCCGACAAGGGTTCATGGAAATAGTCTCATCAAGTATGTGGGGTCATATGATATGTCCATGCATGTTGTAGAGAATTATCTAATGTGTTCTAAAGGATTCCTCCTCCCATTATACTTAGGAAAATTTGGTATAGTGTATTTGTGTGGGAAGGGTGTCATGTATAGCACTTTGTCAAAAGGACATGGACATAAATCTTGCATTGAGATAGTTCATTTGCCTGACATAGACATGTTGTCCATCTGTTGTTGAAGCATTTGCATTTTATTTTGGAGAACATCAACTTGTGTCAAGGACATGTTGTTTGCATTGTTAGGATCAATGTAGGTGTTCTAAAATGTTATATTCTATGAAGGATTGTGATTTGGTGAGCATATATATCCTATTTTAATGTTCTAATCCTATATAGGAATATTTCCTGTCTGAATGTTATGATTTGGTATAGGAATATTTCCTATCTGAAATTTTTGATCTGGTATAGGAATATTTGTGCCAACTCTGGATCTCTTACCAGTAGTGTTTGTGCCAAAGGGGTTTGATGAAGTTGCTCCTACAGTAAATTGTAAACCTTGTGTTATGTTGAAAGGGGTTGTGCTTACAATTGACGATGTTTGAGTAAGTATGCTAGTTGGTATTTTTGTGGTAATTTGAGGAATAGAAACACTTGACGTTATGGTTTGTGTTGGTTGAGTAGATGTTGTTTTCAAAGTGTGAACATCAAATCGTGGTGGTAGTGTGGCACCTTCTACTATCAACTTTGCTAGATATCGTTGGGGATCATTTGCCAAACACTCATCCATAAAGGATGCAAACACAAGATCTTGTATGGTGGCGTCTATGTCTTCAACACAAATTTGTCCATGTGTGTCTCTAGTGACGTGTTTTCAAGCAAAGTTTTGTGTGGTCTCTCTTTCCCTGATGGTTGATTTCTGAAAGGATTGAAATTTTTTTTAGGGTCCGACATTGCTCTGTGTTTATTTTTAGACCTTGTTTCAACCATGAAAAGTTGCTCAAAATGAGGTAATGCAAACTATTTCTAAAAACTGATATGTCCTATTTCTATGTTTTTTGGATTTTCTGAATATAAAGGATGTTGCGAAAGATTTCTAAAATGATGTCTACTAAGATGACATATGCTAGGACAAACAATATGTGAAATTTTGAGTAGACTATGATGGTAAATGATTCTAAGATGGGTATAACCTACCACCTATGGAATAAATCCAAGCAATGATCTAACCTTACCAAGGAACCTGATTGTAGGACAAAGACAACTGACAAGGTGAATTTCCCAAACTAGACTGTTGAGCTGGAAAGATTCACTAATAGGATAATAGTGACTAGGTTCAATGATAATGAAAAATCGGAGCATGAACGTATCCAATGATGTGGAAAGTTATTCTATTCTACGATATGCAACTTCCTATGGGGTGTCTAAATGTTTGCAACTTAGGATGACTATGACTAGGACGTAAATGACACCTAATAATGCAAGGATTTTGAGCAATTTTTTTCCAATTTCTGTCCATGGTTAATCGTAAGAAACATAAGCGAAAAAAGACAATTTTGTTTTCGGACTGAGTTTGCAGTTTTTGAATTTCTCTATTGACAGTCAATTGTGGTTCACCTTTTAGATGCGTTGATATATTTGACAGATGTGTTTCAAGTTTCAGATGTGGTGAATTGACCAAACTAGGTTTCGAATGTTGATAGGCAATTGCAACTTTCTGACAAATGCGGTTTACTTTATGGCAGATGTGTCTCACAAATCAGATGGAACTTGGAAATAGGAACTCTATGAAACTAAACTTGTTGAAAAATACTTGTGGGTTTTCATTTGATAGTTGTGGCTCGCAGCTACACATGCGGCTTGAAATATGACAATTGCGGCTTAGAAACTAGACTCTGTGAAACCAAAAATATTTGACAGACACATGCAGTGTTTAGTTGAATAGTTACAACTCTCTAATACACATGCAGTTCAAAATTCGACAGTTGCGATTCTGTTGAAAGTTGCAATTTTTCGATGATAATGTTATGAATGACTCAATTTAATGATCAATTTTTTGACGAATACAACAAAAAACAATCACATAATACAAAGTTTTTTCAGTTTGATGTGTTGAATCTATTAAAACCATCAGATAATTACAATCTAGGATGTGTTGGATAGTATTTACTGAGTTCTTACTTGGATAAATCCAGTTACGCATATTCAAGGCAGATGACTAGTAGCTTGACCCCACTAGCTCCCCTCCACGGTACTCACTTATACAGAGCAGCCAAGCTACTGTACCCATGAAACTCCCATGGCATACATCTCATCTCAACACAGGAACCATAAGAATGTAAGATGGCTTCACAGGTCCAACCTGCTGCACCAGCAAATATATAAGATTTTGGAAAAAGTACAACATGGCTTTGAGTAAGGGAATTTCTTTCATGGGGCACCATCCAGTACGACAAGAGACCATTTTTGCCCTTCTCATCAGAACAGTGAGCATGATTTATGGGGTTTCCCCCAAAAATCCACTTTTATATACCGGATGGAAGTCGTTGGCTAAAGCGTTTTACTGGTCTGAGTCATCTTGGGGTGAGTACATTTTCCCACCACGATAGGCCCAAGTTCTAGAGTCAGTAACCGTTTCTCTTACACCTAGGATCGCACGAATGCGCAAGGGGAGATGATACTTGGATATACTGAATCGTAAAGGGTTTACAAAATGTGCTTTCACACCAGACAAAGCAAACACTGGTAAATTTTAAGCCAAATGAACATTTTTTAATCTACCAAACACAAAAGTTAATTTATTTGAAAAATAAAAATAAATTCAATGTCTTCCACAAAAGGTCCTGCATGCAACTGATTAGTAGTTTGTTAGTGTCTTCGGCTTTCGTCCTGTAGAAAAGAAGATTTTTTGGGTTTTCTTTCAAATTCTATTCTTCGTCCTGCAAAAACAATGTTATCCTCCTAAATAGAGCTCCAAACAAAACATTAGCAAAAAAAAAAAACAAAACGAGAAAAATCAAAATAAAAAACCCAAAAATATGGAAGTTAGAAAAAAACTAAAAAAATTTACTAGGTAGATTCGTCGTTTCAACTCACAGATGCGTCACAATGTTGATAATCAGATACATTGAAGAATGTCTTAGATGTGGTTCATGTTGTTAGATGCATCATACGATTTTTCATATGCGGTTTGCGAACTTAGATGCATCATTTCATTAGTCAGATGCGGTTTGTCGTACGATACCTACAAAATAAAAAACGGCAAAGCGGAAAGGAGTCGCGAAGTTTGAAGTGTGCTTGATGTCGGGTTCACCAAATGTAATGTAGATAAAATGGATTGCTGCATAATAAGATTGTCAAATCTAATCTAGAAAGCATAAATCTAAATCAAACAACTAAGAATGAATTAAATGAACTAAAACAATCTCACCGAATATCAGTCCACCTCTTCAAATTATCTTGATTGTCCTTCTCCATTTTGATGTACCGGTATTCTTGCCCTTATATTTTATGTATGTATGCAAGCATAGCCTAGATGTATTGTCTAAGAAAAATATCGAAGATTATAAGTTCTTCTCAAAAGTATATAGATTTCGGGAGGAGGAATAATGAAAATGATAGGTCAATTTATAGAAATTGGGTTTTTGAACGATCGACTCAGATTCGAAACAAAGATAAATGATCAAGATTGATGAATGCCATGCGATGTGAGTTTTGTGTCAGTTAGAACATGAGTTAGGAAATTTTGTAGGATAAAGATTAAATTAGAATAATAATTTAATCTAGTGTTAAGACTGTTCAAAAATAGAAAGAACAATAGTTCAAGATTAAATAAATGATTTAATCTTCAGTTGAAAGTCTTTAAAAATAGAAGAATTAGACTTTGAATGAAAATGATAAAGTTAGAACTCGAAGAATAATCTGTTCGAATGCACACATGAATTAATTAATTAAATAAAGATATTTAATTAATAAATATGTTCATGCATATGAGTTAGAACTAGTTAATTGACTGGTTGTGACATAGAGTCATCTTCGCAGAGACGATCAAATATCAAATCCGGAGATAACTCACGGATTTAAATAGATCTCAAGTCAGATGGTGAGTGAATAATTAGTTAACTGGATGATAAAAGAATGTGACAAAAAGAATTAATTATGAATTAAATGTTAATTTAATTCAACATTCGAAATTGAAAGATTTAATTAAACAAATAATAATTTATTTATTTAATTGACCGTTGAAAAGGTTAATTAAATAATTAAATAATAAATATTTAATTATAGTTGAAATATGATAAAGGGGTTAATTAAATAATAAATTATTTAATTAAGAAAGAGAATTAATTAGTTAGCAACATAATTAAATAAATATGATTTATTTAATTAATCAAAGTTGAATAAGGGTCATAATGAATTAATTAAATAATTAAAAGGTTATTTAACTAATAGAGGAAAGATTTGTTTAGAAAGTAATTAAATAATTAACATTATTTAATCATGACCATGGACATTATAAAATTATGTCGAAAGTGGTACTCGCAGGCCTAGACCAATTTTTGGTGTCTACAGGCTCTATATTTGACCATTCTATTGTTCCTATTACCAGTAATTCTCTCAAAAACTAAAGGACTAAACAAACAACCAAATTTCCATATCAAAATATATTCTTCTTACTCTTCTTGATTTCCTTTAAATTCTTCAAAAGATGTATATGAATTAATTCACACAAGTCAATATCCATACCTCTTCTAACCATATCAATAGTAGTGTGTACAGTAGCAATAGAAACTGTAAGGTCATTGTTAGGAATAAAAATTTTGTGACCAACGACCATGGTAACATACCTTATTATGGGATCCAAAATTTATCTCAAATCAATATCTTAAGATTCACACCAGTAACCTCAATTATCTCTTGCTCATCCATAGTCTTCTATTTGGGAATTGGTTTGGGGAAACACAAACCAGTTACATCTCTGATAGCTTCTTTGGTAATTGTGAAGCAAATTTTTTCCTTAATCTTTTTGTTGTTTTCTACTTCATTTTTGTCTTTTGAAGATTCATGCGTGAAGAGATTGTGTTTCAGATAGGTGCGTAATGCACCACACAGTGGCTATGTGCATTTTGATAATCAATTTTTTTTCTAAGCTCAGAGTCGGACCTATTATGCCTTGCATAACCACCCCATCTTTTTCCTTGGTCAAAATGGGTCCCCCTTTGTTATTTTTTATCCTTTGTTGTTTTAAAACAAAGTTTGGAGTCTTTTTGTTCAAACACTTTGTTCTCTTTGTTTAGTCTGTCGGAATCAGAACTGGAACCAAATTGGGTTCTGAAACTTCTTTCAAAACTCGTTTCGATCCCCATCCCGACAGTCTTTCTTTTTGACCTTTTGCTTTGTCTTTGTCGGAGTTGGAGCCGGAGTGGATGTTAAGTCGGTATTTATTCAAAATTGCAAAATCAAAATCCATCCCGTCTCTGCCTCTGCTTTTTGAAATTTTGTTTTTAGTTTAGGTCCTTGTGTTAAGTTTTATTATTTCGGTCTTTTTATTTTACTTTTGCGTTTGGTTTCATTTTGTGCTTTGTCGGCGGAACCGGACCCGAAATGGGAACAAAGTTGGGAAATTCCTTAAGTTTCTGAATCGGTTTTCATTCTGATTCCGCTCCCGCCATTTCTTGGTCACTGACATTTTTTTACTGAAGTCGCACTGTAGTGAAGTGTTTGTTCTTCTCTAGTTTCGACTCCACTTAAACTGCATTTAATGCGTTAATGACAGCTACCATGTGTAGGTAGAAATTTTGATTTTTACCTTGATTAGGGATTAAACGGTTTATTATTATCATTCTTAAGAAATCACAAAGCGAAATAGAGCAGCTATGGAGTTCATCTAAGTGAATCAATTGAAAGAAGAGGAGATAGTTGCTTGCGAATTTCTTCAGAAGGTTTGCCAAGTTTTGCGTTCAAGGTAGGGTTCCTATTCTCGTTCTTCTTTTATTTACTTTCGCGTTTTCTCATTTTTGTTCGTGTTTGATCATTTTGCTTTAGGTAGGTTCATGTTTCTTAGTAGGGTTTTGCATGTTTTATTCTTTGTTTATTTGTTTGTTGTTCTTGTTTTCATTTTCCTTTTATATCCTATTTCTTTGTATTAGGGCATGGTCGTTTTCACGTTTTGTTATGATCACGTCATGCTGCGTTAGGTTTTAAAAACGTAGATTAGAATTAGGGTTCTATAGTAAGATAGATTAAATTAGTGTTTTGCAATGAGTTAGGGTTTAGTAAAATGGTAGTTTTTACTTAGAATCTTGTGTGCATTCGATCTGGTTAAATTAGGAGGGGTTAAATCTGTGCCCTAGTTTTATATCGCATTTTCTAGATTAGGGTTTTATGCATTTATGTGATCACATTTAAAAATGATTAAATATGATGCCCTAAAAATACAGTCATCCCCACGGTCATATGGGTATGGTCCTTTCATGCTATAATTTAAGCCTCATTTCATTTAATATGACCTTAGTCTTTAAATCATGGAATTATGCGTTAAATTGTTAAAATCATTGATGACGTCATGGTCAACATAGCCGGAAGCGAGATCGAAATTGATTTAGAGTTTTTGATATGTTTTATGATTAGTGTCAATTCCATTTTCCACCCTGTCTCTGACTTCACTTGTAGTAAGAAGCTTTATTTCATGAAAATGTTAACCTAGTCGGAAGTGGAAGCAGAACCAAAACAGAATATGAAAACATAAAATTTGAAGGAAACCGAATCAGTTTCCATTTCAGTTCTGGTTCCGGTCACTATTTCACTTCCGACTCTGAGCCCACTTCTTGTTAGTAGAATGTCGATAACAGGTTTTACTTTGAGCCTGGCAGTATGTTAAAAGAGGATTGTTTAAGGTGTTTTCTGCCTGGTTCTGCCTCCGATGTATGTTTGAAAGGTATGATTTTAAAGATACATTTTTGAGATGTTTTATTCAAGGATCTAACTATAAGTTTTGTTGCAGGAAAGCTAAAAGGATGTCGAGAACATTAGGAGAAGCCTTCCAAAGGAACCAGCCTGTAGGAACATCAAAGGCAGTAGCTAAACCCAAGAAGATCAAGCTAGAACAGTTACCTTATACTTTAAGGTATAATCAAAGGAGTCCTGTTGTCAAAGTAAGCAAAGTAGAATCAGATTGGTCAGACATCACCGACACAAATTTGGGCCAATAAAATTTTGAGGAGCTATATTCAGAGACCTTTGCTGAAGATATAACAGGGAGGACACAAAGAATTGTTAATTCCAGCTCAGCCCATATCACTCTGTTTCTTTTGTCAATTCAATGCCTGGAGTTAATCATGACAATAGCCAGTGCCTACAATCCTGCTACAAGGCAATGCATGGATTCACAAGATAATGTAATCATTGATCTTACTCCTCATATGTCTCAAAGTATATTTAATGTCCCGGATCCCAAGAAATTGGTGCAGTTGGATGAGGCCGAGGCCCTAGAGAAATATAGAAAATATAAAGAATCCAACAAGTCCCACTTAAACAAAAAGTGGCTAAAAATAGAGAAGAAGTTTCTAACCAAGCTTGCAGACCAACCAAAGAGGGCATAATTCTACAAGGAGGTATCGGATTTAATAATGATATTTTCTATGGCCTTTGGGAAGAGAGATTCCTTTCATTTTAAGGATTGGATGTTTCCCTTCATCCAGATAATTTTAAATGGCACCCATCAATTTGATTGGCCGATGATTGTATCAGATGCCATTCATGATCAACTAACCAACATTAGGGAGACTAAATGCTTTTTCATGACTTCTTACATTGTGTATGCATCAACAAGATTGGGTATCTTCCCAAGTTTGAACAGAGTAGGGATAATGGGAGTGTTAGATGGATAGAAGAAGGTGTGGGAACATTATAACCAGTTGTCTCTATAGGTTGTTGAGACTCAATTCAGAAGGGTTAATGATGCATTCATATATGTGGTCATTAACTAGCTCAATGGAGATGCAAGGTGCAGACTGAGTCAAGAGGCCATGGAATTTATTGCTGAATGGGGATGTTGGTATATTCAATACCCCAGGTTTACATATTTTAGGCTAGCTGGTTTTGAAGGCCATCCACATTTGTTGCCAAGGTGTTGCAATAACAAGATAGTGTTGATGGAATTTGTATATCAAGATCTTAGAGTTAATGCTCGGTTTGGATTAAAACATAAGACAGGATGTCGCAAGTTCCCCATGAAGTTGGGTGAGTATAGTTATCATAATTTGGTAGGAGAAAAGGTGGTCTGCAATGAGCTGATACAGTTAAAGCTAGGTTTATACACAACTCGTAAGTACTTTGATCTGAAGGGTAATATATATGCCTCGTTGCCTTCTATGTTTGATAAGCATTTCAATTTATTAGAAAATTTCTGGAGTGATCGACAGGATGAGTATGATTTGAGGAAGAAGAATTATGAACAATTACCTATCTCACTCATGTCAAATTTTGGAGTCAAAAATGACATTCCTGACACATTGGTGGATCATGGAGTTGTATTGGATCCATCTTATGAAGATTTAAGCATTGGAACTAAAAGTCTAGATCCAATTGACTAGGATAGTGAGGAAACTATTGACATTAAATAGATAGGAAGAGTAGTATTGGATAGAAGCGTTCAATGGTTGGTTCTAAGAACCAAAGCTCCTCAAGGACCAGCTCATAAAAAGGGGAAAGGATATAAAAGGCTCAAAAGAAAGACACCTCCCAAAGAGCCTTTGGAGTTCCTTCCTCCAGACATTGAAGAAATAGAGCTTGAAGCAACTGTTGATGAACAAGAGACACCAGAAGGAGATGCTCAAATGGGATCGGTTTTTTCAACACCTACCTTAGGTGAATCTTCTACTCAAGTCCCACTTGCAAAGAAGCAAAGTGAAGAGATGCTCAAGGAAAATATTTATGACATAGCTGAATCCATGAAGGGAAAAGGGGTAGAGGTTCATGATGTTGGAATAGACTCAGATGAGACTCTGTCAAAGAAGGATGTGCAACAGAATATGCCCCTAGAGGAGGATGTTGAACAAATATTGACACCAGAGGATCAGTGGGTGCTATTTGAAGAAGTGAAAAAGGATGCTGATGCAAAAGATGCTGCAATAGAGAAACAAAAGGTAATTGATGCCAAGACACAAGTTGATGCTATATTGCATCAACAATAGGTAAAAGATAAACAAAGAGCAAATGAAATAGAGAAACAACAAAGGCAAAGAGAGCAAGAGCTCAAGGTCAAGGAAGAGAATGAAAAGTTAGAATTGATACAGAAGATTCATGACCTTGAGAAAAAAAAGGCCAGACATTGAAGGGAGAAGGAAGTCCTTATGACTAAGTTGAATCTTGCTAAAGAGGCTCAAAAGGAGAAAGAGGAAGCATAGCGATTGCAAAAGGAGAATGATGTCGAGGAGTTAACCAGAAAGTTGCAAAAAGAGAAAGATGTTGTAGAGCTGGTCAGAAAATTGCAACAAGAAGAAAAGGAAAAGGCAGAAAAGCTTAAAGCTTTAGAGACAGAGACTTTAGAGAAAGAAAAATTGGAAAGATTAGAGAAGGAGAGATTAGAAAAGGAGAGACTGGAAAAGGAAAAATTGGAGAGAGAAATATTAGAGGAGGAAAGGTTGAAGAAGGAGGAAGAAGATAAAAGAGTACAAGAACAAAAGGATAGAGAGGAAGCTAAAAAGCTTGTACAAATGCATGTGGTGCAAGAACAACAAGAGGAACCAAGGGTTGATTCTCAACCCCAAGTAAATGTGCAACCACCCTCTACTACTACTATTGCTTCTTCTTCCACTATGATGAATACTACTCCATGTGCTCCCACTTGGTTGAAATTGGACCTACAGAAAAGAATAGTAACACCTTCACAACCTCTCAATTGGGAGGATATGATGAAGGAGATTGAACAAGAAAGGCCTAAAAAGAAAGCCAAGATCCTACACTCCACCAGGCTCATGAACAAGGGAGAAATTGTTGTTGAGTGTGCCATACCAATGACAGAAAAGCAGGTAGGAGACATGCAATTAACGGATTATCAATTAAGTACTATTAACTTGGGAAGGCCTACCAGAGATTAGCAGATGAATCTAATTGATGTGGTAGCTTTGACAACCAAGTCAAGGATGTTAAAGGATAAGTAGAAGAAATATGTGCTTAAGTCTCAGTTAGATCAATTGCATTCCTTTTTGAAAAGTGTCTCTTCTCCAAGATCACAACAGGTAGCTACTATTGAGACTCCAATTTTGCTAAGCAAAAAGGAGGTAGATGATTTAGTAGAAGGGACAAAGTGGAGATGTTAGATAGGTGGGTTAACAAGTTAAATCAAGAAGTAGGTGAAATTTTGGTCAAAATTTTGGAGGTTCACAAAGGGACATAAGAGTTGATAGGGGAAATGCATCAATATATTGAAGCATTGGAGAAGTAGGAAGAGGAATATAAAGAATATATTCAAAAATTGAAGAAGGTTAGTACATTGCCTTTCACTACTCTTCTTGAACAGTCAATACTCAAGGAGGATAATAAATATTTTGTGGAAAAGGCCTCTCCTATACTCCGATTCGGAATAGACTTCCTGTACAAACATAGAAATGAAGTCCAAGATGTTGTTAAGGATCTAACTGAACAATTTGAGGAGTTGGAGGCGATCATTGCTATCATAGTAGATGTTAATATACTAACAAAGGAAGGCCTGCCTTTGAGCCAAATAAAGGAGAAATGGGGCAAAATTTTTAAAGGACTCATGTAGAAAGGAGATGATGGTGAAGATCTGTTGATAGATCGATTGATGGACATCAAAGAAGAGATAAAGGCTGCTAAAAGAGAATTGATGAAGCTGAAGGATATGAGAGGGTTTGCTGCAATAGAGTTGGAAAGAATTAAGTTTGAAGATAGCTGGGTTGATGGGCCAAAATTATATGTATTACAACAAGTCTTCACCAGTTATGATGAGTTAATTGCAGAACCAACTTCACATGCCTAAATCTCATGCATGTATAGATTTCTTCTTCTTTGCATGTTGCATGCAGCACTAGTAGTTCTTGAAGTGCATGACTTTTTTTTTCTCTTCTATTTTCTGATCTCTAGTTTAATTGAATGTGCTAATGTAAGAACTCAAGATCAAATTGATTTAAGTTTCCAAGAGAGCTTTAGTTCCTAAAAAGGTGGATCAAGCTTAAAATAGAAAGGGTTTCAAAATTTTGTATATCTATAAATACCCTTGGGGTATCATATTGTAAGGGTCGGCTGATAGAGAAGTTTTCACAAAGATACATTGTTACTTAAATTTTACAGTTGAATAAAATTATAGGTTTACACAATATGGTGTTAGAATTGTGTTTTACTTGATAAGGTTAATGAGTTATAATCTATCTATATGCCAGTGATTGTGTTGAAGCATGATTTGTTTCTTATGTGATGAAATTCATTAGAAGAAACCGGATTTAAGGATTATCTTGCTAGATTATCACTGAATTGAAGTTATTGAAGTCTGTTGATCTATGATCTTGGCAATGAATGAATGTGTATTCTTTTGAAAAATATTTGAGATAGTTGTGATATGTGAATAGTGGTATTAAATTAAGCACCTTAGATGCATGCAATGGTATAGTTTATTCTGTAAATTGTGTCATGCTTTGGTTTTTGTAATCTATTAGAAAACATTCATTGTTGAAGATATATGTCTGGATGCTAGATAAGTTCGGTTCATGTTTATTGATTTACCTTCTAAACTATCTTTTTAATTTGTTTGAAACCCCCTTTTTATTTACAAGAACAGTTCAGTGAATGAGTTATTGCTTGTATTCTTTTGTTACCATCATAGGCCCCTTGAACATTACAGTTGCATGGACCGATTGAGTGACACTAGATAGTTGAGAACTAGCTACCAGGACCTTGGGAGTTAAGCCACTACATGTTATCTTTCTTTTTCACGAGAAATAGAGTAGAAATATTTTGTTTACACGTTGTTTGTGTCATTTTCACCATCAACAGGACCACATGTCTGCTTCATGGATAATTTCCTGAAACCACTTTCAATGAATTTGAAACTATATGCCTGCACGACACATCATTTCTTTGCTCCTGAGGAGCCGTACCTTGGGGTTTTCATTCGAAGTCTATCGGAATGCACCATGCCTTGTTCTTAAGAAGGATGTGAGTTGTTGCCTCCAAAGCCACTTGACTGTTTGACAAGACCTTTTCCAAAATTTTCTTCTAGGATTTAAGTGATTATGAGGGGAAATCCTATTGAAATATCTAGATCATATAAATTCAATATTTGAAATTTGATAAGAAGGATTGCAATGACCAAACTAAAAGATCTAGATCAGCTTCTGAGCTATCAGATGTGAACATTTGGCAGCCATTACATCTGGATGAAGTTGGTGTTTCTCTCTCCTTGGTGGCAATAAATATGAAGTGGCAACATAAATAAAGGTTCCTGAAGTTTTCCTTTTAGGAAAACGTTTCCTTAGCTTTCATAGTTAGTAGAAATATTTTCTTTCAAGTTTACAGAACACTGCTTTGCTATGGCATGTTATGTCTTTTATTTAATCAAACTATTGTCGGATTGTAATCCAATCTCTATTTTAAAGTTCATTTAATACTTGAAGTATGAGTTATTCAGGAGAAATATCTAAAACTATGTATGATATGGGCTTTGTCAATATTTTCTTCTTTGTATCTTCATCCAGAATAGAACATTGTGCCTTTCTTAATTTGAATAGTTTTGATTATTGGATTTCCATGTTGTTTGTGTGTATTATTAAGTTATAATATATAGAAATTGGATTATATCTTTGGACTTCTCTATTTTATTAATAGGTTATCACTTTTTTATGATATGATATATTAAGAGGAAGGGTTTGTGTATCTTTTGAATGTTTTTCTATTAATTCTTGAAACTTCTATGCTTGGTCAAATCTTAATATGCACTTCCTTTGGGTGGATTGAATGACTTCCTTTGTCCATGTTTCTATCCTCTGATGTTTTTTCTCCTCTCAAAAATGAAGGTATGTGGTATTATGTGTCCATCATATCATTCGTAGAAGGAAACTTGTGGTTTTGAAATGTTGTAAAAGTGTTGGCACATCGCTACTCTTAAATTTTTTATGTTTACAGTTCTTTCTACTCTTTTCCCAAACTCAGAGAAGAGCCAAATTTCTATAAAAATCCCACACATATTTAGTGAGATGCATATTGTCTCCCACTTTCTGAATTTCCCATAAGACTTTCAGAGAGGCACAAGCTTTGATGATCAACAATTATTTTTCTGGCATGCCTGGTGGGACAAGTTCACAATCGTCTAATTAGAAGTCAAAATTATTTCTAAATTAGACCAAGGAAGGAAACTGGAGTTTTCATGCCCAAGGTTCAAACAAGAGCATCCTAAAAGGGTAACTTTTAGTACTCACAGCTACCATCCTTGATACCTTGGAGAAGAAGAGTCACAGGTTTTCTATCACCTGTGAGAAGCAGTAGAGTAGGGAGCAAGAGTCTGGAGTTCAGATTTTTATCCACTCCGCCTGGAGGTTAAAGTTTCCAAATAAGAATACCAATTTACCCAGTCTATAGGAACCTTTTCTCCATGGCCCATGTACCCCCTCTTGTGCCCAGAAACTTCGTAACCTAGGATAGTGGTAGTCCCTTGCTGCCACCTACTCCTCCCAATGTCTAGCCCACCATACCTGCTAATACCCTCAAAGCTATTCCAAAATTCTCGAGGGAGGACTTTAAAACCCCTTTTGAGCACCTCCAAGATGTAGCAGAAGTATGCAGAGTGCACAATATTGTAGAGGAGAATAGCACTATGAGATTGTTGGCTACCTCTTTCAAAGGGAAGGCTCAAGACTGGTACAGATCTCTGACTTCTGGCTCCATCAGCTCATGGGATGACCTTGGAGAAAATATTTTTGAACATTTTTTAGAGAAAGGAGATCGTTCTTCGCTACTACACTAGTTGATCACCATTAATAGATCTTCTCAAGAATCTATGAGTGACTTCAACACTAGTTTTAACAAAACTTAGCAAAGGATGCCAACAATTGCATGAATTCAAGCTACCATGGCATTCATGTTTGACTTAAAGGCTACCAATTCTGATATCATGGTCCTGATAACTTCCATGGGAGGGGATACCTTACCCGATGCCTACAAGGTGGTAGTACACGTAGAGAATAGTTTGATCGATGCAAGGAAACTTCTATTGTGACCTTCGATGCCTATTTTTACAAAAATATCAAGTGTGCCACTTCGAGAAGAGTCTACTCCAAACACTTCCATGACATAGGTGATAGACTCAATTCTACCTCAGTCTATGTATTTGTACCCTACTACTCAACTGAGCACGTTGAGATCTTCCTCTGTGGTGGTAGACTTAAATGATATAAAAATTTTGATGCAATTGTTTGCTAATGATTTAGTTCTCATCAAGCGAAAACAAGAGGTCCCTTTGAAGTAAGCTACCCAAACTTACCAGGGAGGAAGGCCTTTTTATCAGTATATCACATACCAACGACCTTTGGGTTGGGGAGGTCAACAAGAAGTGCCCACCAACCAGATAGTTCCACTCACCATGCCACTACAGATGGTCAAAGATAGCCATAGCAAAGAATTGATTCCAGGTCAAAATAACCTAGCGGATGAAAAAAATGCATGGTGTTTTCCTTGCAATGATAGTCATATGCCTAGAAATTACCCTAAGGGAAACATATAGAAAAGGATAGTGGATCAAAGGAACAAAGGCGCACCACCAAATGTGGAAGGATATGAATCTTCTAAAATGGAGAATTCCCATTTGAGAGCACAAATGTAAGGAATGTTTGTAGAGCAAGACTTGGACATGGTACCTGATCAAGCACTTTTTTCTTGGATGGAAGTAGAATATGTGTTTTTAGTGAATGAATTTTTGAAAACTAGCACTCTGCAAGTACAATCAGATTACAACACCCGATCTAAGAGAAGGATCACCGGGGAATATGTGCCACAAGCCTTACCCCATTCTCAAACTCACCGACCACCATCATAATAAAGATAGCTTCCTCAGCCAAATGTTCAGCTAACTCAACAAAAATTGATTCCACCATCATCCAACAAGTTTTTAGACCAGCTAAAAAAGGCACCTACCAATGTGTCCCTATGGGATGTAATATTCATCCCTGAGAAAAATACATTACTTCAAAAAGTATTAAAAAAATGAAGAATAGATACCACAGATGGATGAAGCTCCATCATGTGATTAGGGCAAAGATAAAGGCCCCACATCAGATCCACAAACTCCAAAAGTTACAACTTATAAAAATGACATAGATAGCACAAAAGAGAAAGAGGTTAGCAAGCCAAAGACTACTCCTTTATTTTTAACCTTAATTGTGGGAGATAAACTTTTGCACAATAATATGATTGATTTGGGAGCTAGTACAATGGTCATGCCAAACCAAGTGGTTGATGCCTTAATTCTCAAATATGAACTTTTGGAAAAAGGGATTATGCAGTTGGATGGAAAGAAGGTTTCAAAATTCGGTCGAATAAAAGATCTATCCTTGACCCTCTTTTCGTGCCCTAGCCAAACAGTCTCACAAGAGGTAGTGATAATAGATATTCCTCTAGTCTTCATGATGTTCCTTTCAAGAGATTTCACTACAAAATAAGGTGGGTATTTGGCACTAGAATAGTCCCATTTGATATTAAGAACCAAACACGGGGTGAAGATGAAGATTCTCTCAAAATATTTGCACTCCGAACATATAGCAAACAACGCCGTCCTTTGATTTGAAGCAACACATACCTCTTTTTCAAGATAGGAGGGATATTGCATGGAAATGTTAGAAGGTGAAGAAGATACAAGTGAGCAGATTCCTAAAGAAGAGGTCCTCCTCAACCAGTTCTTCGATTCTGATCTATATGGAAATTTCCATGCCATAGGGCTAGGCACATCTGTACTTTTTTATGATGACCTGGTTTATATGAAACTGATGAAAGATCAAGAAAGTTATGATGACCCGACAAACAATCATCTATGGACCTTGTACTTTAATGGTGCTAAATGCAAAGCCAATTCTGGGGCAAGGGTTTGATTGTTGTCTCTGATAGGATAAGAGACACTTAAGGCTTATCGATTCCATTTTTTGTGTTCTAACAATGACACAGAATATGAAGCCTTGATCCACGGTCTTTTTCTCACCAAGTGGATGGATGTGAAGAGGTTGCAAGTGTTTGGAGATTCTGAGCTGATAGTGAGCCAAGTCTGAGGGAAAGTAGCTTTAAAAATCATGAGAATCAAGGCCTATAAACATTGGGTATGGGATTTAATTGAAGGTCTTGAAGCCTTCAATGTGCAAGTCATTCCTCGATCCAAGAATGGCATAGCAGATCAGATGGCTTCAATCGGGTCATAATTTGATCAAATTTCTGACCCAAAGAAAAAATTAGTGCCAATTATTGTTCAACCGTCAATCCCTGATAATGATCAGAATTGGAAAGTGTTCATGGATGATGCCCAGATAGCCACCTCCATCTAGAAGTTAGAAGGATTTTTTGACTATTCACAGCCAGAAGTTCAATCTCCCAAAGGGAAAATCAACCAGCTAAAAGGAAATAAAATCCCTCAAGGTTTAATTTCCCTCGAGAATCTCTTAGATTATGAAGATGCAAGAAATGGAAAGCAAAGGTTCACATCCAATGAAAAGGATTATAAGGAGTTGGATGTCATAAATTCCAGAAAGCTAAAAGTCAAATGCAATATTCCATGGGAAGATAAAGAAACTTTAAGAGATCTTCATTCTAAGTACAACGGGCTGATAGCATGGACCTATGATGATCTTAGGGGATACGATCTTGGTATAATCCAGCATACCATTGATTTGATTGAAGGGTCAAAACTAGTCTGATAGAAGCAAAGGCCTGTTAATCCAAAGGTTGAAGCATTGATGGCACAAGAGCTCACTAAAATAATTGAGTCTCGTATCATTTATCTGATTAAACATTCAACCTAGGTATCTAATTCAGTACCAGTTCCAAAGAAAAATGGTGACATTCATCTTTGTGTCGATTTTCTAAAAGATCACTACCCTTTTCCCTACATGGAAAAAATATTATAGATAGTAGCCAAGTAAAAAATGTTCTCATTACTCGATGACTTCTTAGGATATAATCAGGTATGTGTAAAAGAAGGAGATCAACATTAAATGATGTTTACCACCAAGTGTGGAATGTTCACATATGCAAAGATGCCCTTTAGAATTTCAAATTTCAGTGTGACCTTTCAGTGAGCCATGGACATTGCCTTCATAGGATTGATCAACTCGATCATTCTAATCTATTTGGATGACCTGGAAATTTTTTTAAAGTCAAAGGTTGAACATTTTGATCATCTAGAACAGGTTTTCCGGAGGTGCCAAAAGTTTTGGATTTCATTAAATCCCCAAAAATGTGTTTTTGGAGTACCTCAAGGTAAGCTACTTGAATTTTTAGTATCTCAAGAGGGAATCATAATAGATCCCGAAAGAGTGAAATCTATAACCGATTTACCCTTACTGGTGAATCAGAAAGGGCTACAACCTTTCCTAGGAAAGATTAATTTTGTCAGTTGGTTCATTTAAAACTTTGTAGGAATTGTGATACCCATCACATTGATGCTCAAGAAGAAATTTGTGTTCAAATGGAAACCTAAAGGCAAGATAGCTTTCGAGCAAATAAAGAAGGCTATTTCTACTGCTCCAATGTTGGCCAACCCAAATTTTTCTAAAGACTTTTGCTATATGTATACAGTGGTCAGCATAGCATAGCTTTCATTCTCACTCAAAGGGATGAGGAAGAAAATGCGGAGCATGTGATTGATTTTCATTCAAGAACCCTCAAGGGTTATGAAACGAGATACAACTTTGTAGAAAAGCAAGCCTTTTTTATCATCAAGAGCCTTAAGAATTTTTGACACCTAGTGTCAGCCAATAAAATCACCATCTTTGTTGCTCACCCTAGTGTGATGGAATACATCACGAAGGGGGAACTAATTGAAAAAAGAGCCAATTAGATAACCAAGATCTTGGAGTACAATGTGGATATCAAGCTAATCAAGTTGGTGTGGGGAAGAGGCCTTTGTGAGTATCTCGCACAGGAATCAGGATCCAAAGCCAACAAGGAGATTCATCAAGTTTACTCAAATCAGTTTGAGTTTGACAACTCCTGGGTGGCAGATCAAACACTATATATGTAGAAGGGATACTACTCGACGGTTCTCCCATTTCACAAATGAAGATACTACTATCTAGAAGGCACTAGGTATGTATTAACTAAAGGAATTTTATTTAAAATAAATTATAATAGAGTATTGCTCCAATTTCTAGATAAGAGATAGGCAAGAAAAGTTCTGACAAAATTCCATAACAGTCCTGAAGGTGGACATTTATCGGCTAAAACTATTGCCTTAAAAATCATGCAGGCAAGATACTATTAGGCCTAAATTTTTTCTGAAGCACACCATTTGGTGCAGAAGTGTACTCAGTGCCTTTTTTTTTAACAAGAGAAAAAATCCGCTTTTCCTTTAAGACCTATTGTAAGCAAAGAGCCTTTTACCCAATGGGGTTTGGATTTTGTCAGAATAATAAACTCCATCTCCAATTTTAGCCATAAGTGGATCCTCATAGAGACCAATTACTTCACAAGGTGGACAGAGGCTATAGCCCTAAAAGGTGCTACAAAAGGCGAAATCATCAACTTTCTAGAGGAGTTGGTGGCTAGGTTTGGTTCACCAAAGACCATCATATCTGATAATGCTCAGGCCTTTGTAGGTTCAAAAGTGTCAAATTTTTCTATTAAAAAAGGGATCTATCTCAATACTTCATCAAAATATTACCCATAAGGAAACAGGTTAGCAGAGTCAACCAATAAAAATGTAATTAGGTTAATCAATCACATTGGCTCTGAAAGACAAAAAGAATGGCACATGAATCTATGGGCTACTCTATGGGCAGATTGTATCATTCCAAAGAAGATCTTGAAAACATCCCCATATGAATTAGTGTATGGGAAGGAGGTATTCTTACCCATTTCTATGGATCTCCTCACTCTACAATTACTAAAAGCCCTGGAAGTAGAAGAGAGTGGTGGAATGGAAGTATGGATAGAAGAAATCCTCAAGCTAGAAGAAGATAGAGAAAAGGATTTTGAAGCCATGATTGACCGCAAACAAACAAGTAAATGGTGGTTTGACAAAAATACTTCTAACTCATATTTTCAAGAAGGGAACCTAGTACTAAAATATGATAAGCGCACTGCAAAACTAGGGCAGCACACCAAATTTGAAGCACTATGGAAGGGACCCTTCCAAATTAGTGCATGTAAGGAGAAGAATGCATATGAGATGGAAGATCTAGAAGGTAATGCTTTAGAGATACCAATAAACGGTATTTATTTGAAACTTTTCCATTAAAGTACGTCATTCTTTTAAAAAATTTCATAGATATGTACCATATGTAAAATTTTGTAAATATCATTTTAAAGTTTTAGAATAAAGGGGAGGTGAAGAAACCAATGATAACTTTAAGAAACCCCCCTCAAAAAAAGATATAAAATCTTGGTGAATCTTTCATTTTTTGAGGAAAATTTTTAATTTCTATTGGCGAAACTTTCCTTTTTTCGAAAAAAATATTAGTTTTATTGGTGATTTTTTACATCACTAAAATTTTGTGGAAAATTTTGGTGAATCTTGAAAAATAATATGAAAATGCATTAATTATGATGGCGAATCTATCTAATCTAAAAATAATTCTCATGGAAAAGTAGGGACCCGAGGGTGGAAATTATCGATGAGTTGAAGGGGTAGACTATAATATTTACTTTCTACCATTGTTTTATAATATAATATAATGACCCTCATTATCTACAAGGTAAAATGTAACCATGATCTATAATTCCCATGGGGGCTCAAAATTTCTTTTAGATCATTGGTCTAACAACCCTTGTTGTACACTATAAGGTGAAATTTACCGACAATCTATAATGCTCGTGATACCCAAAATTGTGGGCCCCATGAACATTACAGATCATGTGTATATTTTACCTCATGGAATACAACAAGGGCCATTAGATTATATTTAAATCAATGGTGGAAACTAAAGATTAGAAATATGGTCCTAAAGCAACTAATAGTTATGATATACTATTGGCGAATTAATGTAGATTTCTCCAATAATTTTTAAAATTAAGTTGAATCTGATCTAATCATGTATAGAATATTGTGGAAATTTTTTGAGTTAAATTTTTTAATAAAATAAATTATTTGGCGATTTAAATAAGACTATAATAAAATTTTGTAACAATGTGGTGATTCAAGTCACATTGTAGCTCGAACTATTAGCCAATTTTGGATTCCCAAATTTCAACTATTAGCCAATTGGTGAATATTAACCACTAAAAAAATCACTGGAAGAAACATAAGTAGAAGTAGGGAAATACTATATCATATATCATATTTTCATCAAAATTTACAAGTATGAGGCAGCCTGAGGCTCGGATTTTAACACAAAAAGCTCTCTCGAGCAAAACCCTGAAAGGGTCTTTGAGCAAAAGTGCAAAAAAGAAAAATGGAGGCACTTTTTACAAAAAATTAAAGGGATAGGCCTCTAGCCATAGTTACGTGGGCCTGTTTCCCATGGTCATTTTTATTTCTTCTTCTTCTTCTTCTTCTTTGTTGGCAGGAAAGTGAACAAAACACAACACATGGCGCACATACCTCGACCCTAATCTCCACAGTTGTATGCCAGAAGCTTAAAGTGCTTCTTGAAGTCGAACCTAGGAGCATCCTCAACACCATATTCTTGAAGGAAATAGCTGGTGGAAGGAAGGGATAGAGAACGGTGGCTTTCAAGGTCCATGGTGTGAAAGTCACTCAGAAAGGGTAGCCAAGGCATGTCCACACCATGATTAACCAAACAACGAAGTTCCATTGCACTGGGAATGTCGACACCAGGGATGGAAACTTGCATGATTTTTCCAAGCCCTTCCAACAGAGAGATGTCGAACATTTGGTGACACAGCTCCACTATCTTGGGTTTGGTGACATTAAGGTCTAGGAGAGAGGCCACGATGCGAGATAGTGCATTGCAATTACTCATCATCTAGTTCTCATCTTCAATGAAGTCCATGCCAATGACCCAATGAAAGACAATTACCCCCAAGCGGTCGCACCTCTTCACCAGGAATTTGATTATGTTAGTAGTAATGCTCATAAGGTCTAAAAATTAAATTTTGGACGTTGGGAGTAAATGCTCACCTAAGTTGATTATTTACATGTGTCCTTTACCATCATTCACAGTAGCTGGCTTACGCAAGGAAGAGACATGGATTAATGAGATAATCTCTCACAAATTAATGAGGACATCCTTTCAAAGGTACTTCGTATCACTTAAGCAATATTGACATAATTAGGGCACTCTTCCCAAGGAAATGAGCTTATTTATAAAAAGAGGTAGCAAAACGAATGTACTAATTCCATTCTTGTGGATTTTTGGTATTCCCGAGGGATACAAATCCCCAACTCACACATATCACCTTGTTGGAAACATTTAATGGACCAACGGTAACGACATAGCCTTAAATACACATACTTCCCAAGGAAATTAATTAAGCCAAAAAGTAGACTTCTTCTAAGGAAGTAAGAATCAAATGGTCATTTCAGTAAAAAATCTCTGAAACTTCTGAGGCAACCATGGCAAAACCATCAACAACTAGTAGAAGGGAAAAATCTGCACCAAAAAGGCCTATTTTCACCAATATCTTTGGTCGAAAATCATTTGCTAATGCCCAATTACCTAAAGATCAACCATTTGATTTGTGTAAGAAGGTGCATGTGGATAGAAGTGTCAAAAGGGAGGCAGTACAACATGATGTCTACAACATTTTTTATCCAAGATTGGAAAATAACCCTAAAAATCTCAGAGAGGGAGTGTTTCAAAGAATGAAAGAATATGGCATCTTTGATGGTTTTGCCTCAAAATTCTGGAATTGTGGTTTTCCACAGTTTATGTTACCTATCGTACATCTATGCCCCAAGCTAGTGGGTGTATGCATCAGGAGGCTCGATGAGAAAACTGGAACCATAACATACAACAAGATCAAGGTCACTATTTTTTCTTTGGCTATAGGGAAAATTTTGTGTATCCCTCCTAACTAGAATTTTGAGGTTTTTAGTGAGGAGGAGATGGATATTTACTAGGAGGAAGAAAATGAAAGAGATTTTTTCTATTATAATAAAATAGAGGAGAAACTATTGAGAGGTCATTTCATTTTCACTCTAGCATTTAGAAAGTTCAAAAGCAACACACAGGATCTTTTCTCAATGCTGGCTTGGTTGTTTGGCATGTATGATGATACAAAGGTCCATACTTTCTAGATGGCCTTGGCTCTAATACTCAAGCAGGAAAAGGAGCAGAAATATTTTGAATTTTCTTATGTAGTCTCCACAACAATATTAATGCAACTGAAGAATTACCAGATCGAGTCTAAATTCATGTATTCTTCTTTCTTGGTTCACTTAAATTTGCATCGGAACTTTGGGTTTCTAGAGAGAAATTTTCCAGTCTCTAGGGTCGATGAAGAAGTTTTAATTCAACTGATTCTTATATGGACTTATGTCCTATCAAGAACAAGTAGTTACTACTAGTTTTTCCACCACTTTTTGAGATTGGTGTTTCAAGAGCTTTTACCATGTTATATGTGTTTCTTGTCCCCCAAGGTTTTGAAATGGATTAAAAATTCATTAACTCTGGTATATTATTTCTTTGAAGAATATTTTACATTTATCAGACATCATGGTTTCATCGGAGAACCTTTATGACTAACCAGATTTGTGATGGATAGGATTTTCACATTGGAGGCATTCTGTAAGGCAACTCTTGCCAACAACGCTTATGGTAGGGGAAGGAACAAAACAAAGTTATGTTCACTTCCCCTTTGCATTGAAAACAACAAAGTGGTGTTGGAGAAGCACGAAGAACATAGGGAACTCACAAATTTGTTGGAAGCCCTAGGCTTACTCCTGATATGTGACACATGGGACTACAATCCGACAAAGTTGCTTCCCCTAAAACATGAAAGACAGGACTATTTGGAGTCCCAAAAGAACCCGACTCATGAGAAGCCAAAATTATACATCAACCTAGCCCTCATACCGACCAAGAGGCTAAAGTGGCTGAGTTTCTATACACCACAGGAAAAATATCAAAGGGAGGTTCCGACAAGTAAAACCCTAAAAAATAAAATGAAGCAACAAGCGTGGTCGGAAAGAAAGATAGTAGACTTCTAAAGGTTTTGACAAGAGATGGGAGGAACAAATAACTTTCTCAAATAATTTCACCCATATGATGAATAGTTCGAGGATATTTATGAATGAGAAGTTTATTCTGACAATAGCAATTGAGAATCTAGCCATGAGGTAATAGAGGAGCAACTTCTGTGCCATGCTTCTCGAGTATAGGATTCTGACAAAGGGAGGAGCTCTAAACAAAGGGATTCACAAGTTGTATCCTCTGCCAGTGTCTAAAGCAATGGGAAAAGAAACCAATGGTCCCCAAGAGGATCGACTATAGAGCAAGAAGGTAAAACTTTAGCGGGATCATCCGCTAAGGGATCAGAGTACTCTAGTTCAAGTCAAACAAACATAAGGTGAGTCTGAGACCTAGAAGTACTCGAAAAAGCCATTCAAAATGAAGAAGAAGTGGAGTTTTCTCCCCAAAATGTTTGGGCAGTCACAATTTAGGTAAGTCTTGCTCCCCCTCTTCTCCCTACTTCTACATCTTTGGTTGAACTGCTTTCCCCACACGTTGAAAATAATCCTCCGTCCACGGACTCAGAGATATTTGTCCTTAATGAACCCCCTACTATTTTTAACATACCAAGTGAGGTACCCCTGTGTGCTAAGCTAGTGGTATTCACTTCAGCCACTATTGATTCTTTGATTTCCTTATCTAGGACCCCTATCGAGAAATCCAAATCATCAATGCTACTTGTCACTCTAGGTCCACCTGCATTTAGACAAAAATTTCCCATTTCATTTGTTTCTCTTCTTACTCCAACTTGTACTTCTAGTGCCTAATCTCAATTTGGAATTCTTTCATTTTCAATGATTAATCTCCCATTTTCCTCCCCACATGCCCACACATCTGAGGTCTCCCCTTTTGTCATTCTTTTCAGTTTGCCCCTTGGTGCTTCTCTTGCAGCATAGAGTATAGATTCCCCACATACTCTTCAAAATAATCTTTTATGCGGCCAAGCTGGCCTAAAAAAATAGGAAGTAGAAAAGAAGAATGAAGAATTTTGAGCTACCAGCCACCAAAAGGATCTAAATATGCTTCAATGAAGAGTTAAATTCTCTATGGATTACTACTATGAAGCTACTCGTAGCCTAACCCAAAGGATAGATGCAGATGGAATATTATGACATTAGAGTAGTGGGTCTAGACCTAAATTAAATTCACCCATGTGAAAAAGTAGATCTATCCAAAACCACCCAAAAGGTAGTGTATATAGATTATCAGAGGCTAGATTGAAAGCTGAGAAAATAAGAATTTGAGTTGGTGAATGTAAAAGAAATAGTGAGTCGGTTACAGTTGGAACTTATGGCCTGAAATGATTAAATGACCCACATTATCCAGGTGCATGACCAACAGGAGGAAGCCATGGGATCTCTTGCAATGCTTCAAGATGAGTGGGTTTAGTTGTATACTGTAATAGATAGGTTAAAAGGAGAGCTTGCAATTGAGCACCAATCTAGTGTAGAACACCAGCGTGTTCGAGAAAGTATAAAGAAGGAGCTGGAAAATGTCCGAACTCAAGCTTCCAACAATTTGAAAAAGGCCCAAGAGGAAGCCAAAAATTTAAGGAGTGACAAACAAGAAGCTAAGTCCACTTTGCATGACCGTAATCAGGAGGTTTGAAATTTAGTTTTTGAATTGGTAGATGCTCTCAAGAGAAGAGATCAAATGAACCAAAGGTTGAATGCAAAAGAGGCTCAGCTACATGGCGAGCTAGTGGCTGCACAATGGTCTGTGACCCTTATTGTAAAGAAAAGTTTGGTATCTGCCTATTGGGAGTGAATCATCATTGCACTCACTATTCTAAAACCGGCCTTATAATTTTTGAAAAATGCCCGAGAGATAAATCTAAGGATTGGCATGTTGGCTAACCAAACTCTTCAAGAATATTCTCCCCAAGTTGCCAAGTCTCAGAACTTGATTTCCAAGCTATGG
The DNA here is from genome assembly GCA_007115665.2 of Sequoiadendron giganteum. NCBI lineage: Eukaryota > Viridiplantae > Streptophyta > Pinopsida > Cupressales > Cupressaceae > Sequoiadendron > Sequoiadendron giganteum. Next base: position 310,611,240 of record CM021104.1, read on the forward strand.
GTGGCGACAGATGAGGCTTTGAGAAGTGAAATAATTACAGATTGAAGGGATCCCTCTAGCAAAGCAAGCGAATTTTTCCACTGTCACAAGGTGGTGGCCAAAACCAAAAAAAGCCAGGGAGTGTTAAACAAGAGGGTCGACAAAATCAAGAAGGATTTTGGGGTCTTATATAGCTTTGAGTTACCTCCTTTCCTTTCAGGGAATGGGGATGTATTATTCATTGAAAAAATTACATAAGAGGTCAAGAATAAGGTTCAGACTTTAGCAAAACTTCCAGATTCGAGTTCAACACCCACAGCGGATGACGTTGAGAGTGAAGTTCTTCACCTTTCTCACCTTCATTATCATTTGGGAGTTGTTTCAACAAGGTGGGGATTTGTTTCTTTCAAGGAAGTCTTCAAGTTGTATCAGGCGGATAAAGTCTTCTGTAGTCTTGCCCGACCAATTGATGTAGATTGGGAAATTTTGCATTCCGCTCTCCTCAAGCTCCAAGAAGACTAGAGGTCTAGGTTCGTGTCTTTGCAAGCGAAGCCCCCTGTGAGTTGCCAGAAATGTGAAGAAATTTTTTTCCTTAATCATTTTTTGTTTTCGACTTCATTTTTGTCTTCGAAAGATCTGCAAGCAAAGAGATTGTGTTTCTGATAGGTGTGCAATGTTCCATGTGGTGGTTGCACATGTTTTGATAATCACTTTTTTTCTAAGCTCAGAGTCAGACCACGCGTCTACTTGGTGGATGATTTCCTGAAACCATTTTTCATGAATCTACAACTATTTGCCTATGTGACACATCATCTCTTCACTACTAAGGATCCATACCTTGGGGTTTTCATTCAGAGTCTATCATAATGCATCATGCCTTGTTCTAAAGAAGGATGTGAGTCGGTGCCTCCAAATCCACTTGACTGTTCGATAAGACCTTTGCCAGACTATTCTTCTAGGATTCAAGAATTTACAAGGGGGAATCCTATTGAAATATCTAGATCACATAAATGCAATAGTTGAAATTTGATAAGAAGGATTGCAATGACCAAACTAAAAGATCTAGATAAGATTCTGAGCTATCAAATGTGAACATTAGGTAGCCATTACATTTTGATGAATTCGGTGTTTCTCTCTCCTTGGTGGCTATAAATATGAAGCGGCAACATAAATAAAGGGTTCTGGAAGTTTCCCTTTTAGGAACAAGTTTCCTTAGCTTTCATAGTTAGTAGAAATATTTTCTTTCAAGTTTATAGAACACTGCCTTGCTCTGGCATGTTATGTCTTTTATATAATCAAAATATTGTCGGATTGGAATCTGATCTCTATTTTAAAGTTCATTTAATACTTCAAGTACGAGTTATTCAAGAGAAATATCTAAAACTGTGCATGATATGGCCTTTGTCAATATTTTCTTCTTTGTATCTTTGTCCAGAATAGAACATTTTGTCTTGCTTAATCTGAATAGTTTAGATTATCATATTTCCATGTTGTTTGTGTGTATAATTAAGTTATAATCTATAGAAATTGTATTATGTCTTTGGATTTCTTTGTTTTCTTAATAGGTTATCACTTTTTCATGATATTTTATATTAAGAGGAAGGGTTTGTGTAGCTTTTGAATGTTTTTCTATTAATTCTTGAAACTTCTATGCTTGGTTGGATCTTAATACGAACTTCCTATGGGTGGATTGAATGACTGCATCTGTGCTTGTATCTAGCCTTTGTTGTTCATTTTCCTCACAACAATGAAGGGATGTGGTATTCTATGTCCATCATATCATTCATAGAAGGAAACTTATGGTTTTGAAATGTTGTAAAAGCATTGGTGCATCACCACTTTTAAAGTTTTTTTGTTTACATTTCTTTCTACTCTTTTCGCAAACTCAGAGAAGAGTCGGCTTTCTATAAAAATCCCGAAGGTATTTAGTGAGATGCATATTATCCCCCACTCGTTGAATTTCCTATAAGACTGTCAGAGAGGCACAATATTTGATAATCAATAGTAATCAAATGTGCCTCATCAATCCATAAATATTCTTCATGAATTATGCTCAATACTATTCAAATATACTTCTTCTCAAATTCAAATAAGGGGACTTTCCTCCAAACATCCAAATTTTTCTCAACTAACACTCTGTAGGCATCATGGCTCTTTTCCAATTCACTCTCCCATAGCATGCTCAACTGAATTGATGAAATTTATTCTATCTTATTGTAAAACAAGGCATAGATATCTTTTGTGGGAAACATTCTTGGAGGGATGCAAGAGAATGTACCAATAGACTCTTCCAAAACATTCTTCAAATATATCTTCAAATTAAATTTCACTCTATCCACACTATTCACAACCTTTGAATTATCCATAGTAATTAAAATGAAAGATTGTGCAAACAGGAACACCTCTATAAATTCCAACAAGAAATGTATATATATCCTACTTCCGGAGCTCACTTCAAGTCCACTTGATTTCTTCTTCAAACTTTGAAAATTTGAATTGGTCTCTAAACTTCCTTTGCACGCTTCTCTAAAAAATACATAAGCCTCTTGAATTATCTAAATTTATTCCTTTCATTATGAATGATTTTGAAATAAATTCTTCAACTTGTAGGTAGATTACCTTGAAAATTGTGTATGCCTCCATTTTTCAAATTTTGCAGACTTCATCCTTAACACATGTGACTAAGAAAATTCATTAATTTTGTTACGACATTAAATATACTTTTTTCATAATGTGACACAAGTATCGATGAGGGGGTTGAATATATTTTTTAATAATTTATCCTCCTTATCCACTACTTTACTTAAATATTGATATGAGTATCTACACTAGAGGTCGGCACAAAAAACACTGATGATTCTAGATCTTGCTTGAATTTTCCTCCCTTTCTCCAAATATTTTTCATTTCCTTTCTTGATTCTTCCATATCAATGATTTGATCATTTTTCTTCACTGAATAATTATTTTTTCTTCTTCTACAATTATTAATAGGGTGTTCTAGATTGTTGTACTTACAACAGATAGCATTCTTCCTTCCATATTTTCATTTATCCAACTTATCTTCACACAGATTGACTTTATATCCAATCTTCTTGCACTCAAGACATTTGTTGGAGAATAATAAAGAATAATTCATTTTACCTTTTCAGTCCTTTACCTTATGACCAAATTTATTATAGGAATAACAAGCACCATTAAAAGATGAATACCTTTTAGCATTAGGTTGTTTGATAGGAGTTCTTCTAGAGTTCCTTCTTAGATCCTTGATAATCCATCTTTGCACTAAGTCTTCTTACTAGTAAATTTCTTCACTTTAGAACTTTTACCTTCCTCAAACCCTAAACCACTCTTATCCATTGTCAGTCTCTGAGAAGTAATCAACTCATCAAGAATTGTCGATATTATCTTAAATTTGTCTTCAAAACTTCTTTCCTTTTTCAGATCAAACCTTGAGATTTATGTTTCTTCCTCAAGCTTTATGCATTCGTCCACCTTCCTTTGAATTTAAATTTATTGACATTCTTCAGTTCTTTTCTTCTCATACAATTTTTGCAATAGGCCGGAGACAATTTCATTTGCCTTAACCAATAGATTACATGCTTCAACACTTTTACTTTGTGTAATAATGGGTATTTTCTAGGGTTAGCAATATCACATGCAAAACATAAAAGCCCAAAGTGATAATGAAGTGCAAAGGAATACAATAAAACAATCTCACCAGAATGTCTTCATCCTCCATGACTGACCTCCATTATACCTTCTCAACTTGCTGAAATATGTTGTTGCCCTCAGATTTATGATGAGCAAGCTAATGACAATGATAAGCCCTAAGCAAATGTTGAAGGATTTTAAATGACTATATGCAAGAATGCAAGATGAAGAAATTAAGAGACTAAGAAATATATGAGAGTGACGTCAAATATTCAAGAGATATGAGAGAGATCTCCCAAAATGAAGAAAAAATTGTCACTTTATAGAAAATGCAATTTTGTATGGACGGATGAGATTAAAGATTGATAAGTGCCCTAGAATCTATGGTCAAGATTCAAAATGACAACCCACAATTAGGGTTAGGGAAACATTAGGTCAAATTCGAAATGAATGGTCAAGATTGATTTTTTGAAAATCAAATCAATGGCTGACAATGCATGTGACAAGAGATTTTGGGCACACAACCCGAAGTTGTTGGAGAATCAAATAATAATTTAAAATTATTTGATTCAAGAGGGGATGTTGACCTTTTTGAATTCAAAAGGGTGGTGTCATGTGACAATAAATAATTTAAATTAAATTTTTTACTAAAAGAGGGAATTTGAAAGTGGGACTTATTTTAAATAAATAATATTTATTTAAAATGAGCACAATAAAAGAGGAGAAATTAAATAATAAAATTATTTAATTTAGGTGTTGGGACTTATTTTAAATAAATAAGATTTAGAAGAAATTAAATAATAAAAGTTATTTAATTTAGGTGGGAATTAAATAATAAAGATATTATTTAATTAAAGAGGAATGTGACAAAGGGAACCTTTTAAATTAAATATAAAGATTTATTCAAAGTTTAGGAGAGTGGACCAAATTAAATAAATGAAATTTATTTAATTTAGGAGAGAAGAGGCTAATGAATAATTAGATAATTAAATATAATTATTTAATTATAGTGGAAGGTGGATTAAATAAATAAGAATTTATTTAATTTTAGAAAGAAGAGGACTTAATTAGTGACATAATTAAATAAATAAATTAAGAAATTTATTTAATTATAAGAGGACTTTAGACAATTAGTGACGCATGAGATAAATAAATAAAATTTATTTATTTAATAATCAAGAAGAATAAAAAGGGACATGAATTAATTAAATAATTAAGAATTATCTAATTAATAATTAGACGTGAGTTAGGGACCTAATTAAAATGTCCTAATTAGGGTTAGAAGAAGAGCCTGTGGATCTAGGTCATTTTTATGTGTCTACATTTGCCCCTCTTTGTCGTAATGCAGCCTATCTCATTGTGGCAAAGAAAATAAGTCAAACATATTCCCCAGTGCAAAATAGGACGGGGAAGAATGACGAGGAGGGTTGTGGTATGCCCCCTCGGGAGGACAGACGGGTTCCAAGAACATGGGTGTGCTCTCGAAATGGATGAGAAGACTAGAAGACGATAGAACAAGAAAGTGTTAGTAAAAGATATGGATGATGATATGAATGCAATGCCTATATGAGATGCATGGTAGTTCCTAGATCAAATCCTTCAACATATTACCATAGGACTTTAATACTTATTGCTCTTAATCATCATTGGGTGGTAAAAAACTGACACAAATGGACAACAAACACCATGGTATGACATAGACCAAGGTGTGCAAGGTCATCCACTTGCAAAAAATAGACTGTTGCAGACAAGGAATGTCCTAACTCATACTAGAGGCCCATTTGCCCCAATCTTTTTGTCAAGACAATCCACAAACAACAATCAAAGAAAAACATAATAGGTCATGAGACGTCATTGCACCTCTAAATCCTTCATGGGACATCTTGAGGTAGCTAGTAACATGACCGAAAGACAAGCCAATAAAAAGATAAGACAAAATAGCCAAAAATAATAGCCATTTAATTGTATTGCCAATGTTTGTTTAACGAAGATTAATTGTTTGATAGTTTGACAGTTTTGACAGTTTGACAGTTTGACGATGCTTAAGGTCAAGAAGGACACGTCTTGAAAAGGCAAATGACACTTTGATGAGGTCCAAATCCAAGGACACATCTTGAAGAGGACCAAAAAGTGACGAGATTGACATTTTGACTAATGTTTTGGCAAGTTGACTGATTTTGACTATATGATTGATTGGCTTATGTTGTTTGATTTTGACCAATTTTGACATTGACGTTTCAAATGACTGTCTTGTGTCAAGTGTGACTATGTCTATTTTATTTGACTGATGCGACCATGTTTGACTTATGATTTTATTTTGGCAAACCTAAAAGGACTGACCTAATGTCTCGGGGATTCAAAGATGAATCTTGCCTACGTAGCAAATGCGCAGAGACAACGTAGTTCGGACAGGGACAAAAGATTGATTGACGTGATTGACTGGACTAACAAGATATTACTTTGACTCTGTTTTTGGGATTTTGACATTGATTTGGATGCTTTTGTATTTTCTCAAGACATTTTTCAATTTTTAGGTCTTTTTTTAGGATTTTTTACAGAACTTTTTTAGATTTTTAGGTATTTTTGATGTTTTACGAAAATTGTGACAAATGCATGTGAATGATGTCGACGCACATGAATCCAAGGACAACCATGATTTTTCTGCTATTCAAGCTGAATACTGATTGATAGGTGACGATGACAATGACAACGTTGTTTGATGTGGGAAGGACACATCCTGAAACAACGTGAGGATGACAATGATATGACAAGAGGATAAAAGTCTGCAGCAAGGCCAAGGACAAAGTCAAGGAATGTTTTGGATGATGGGCTAGGTTTTCCATATTGTTGCATTTGGAATGACTTCGTGAGGATTAGATGGGATGACAAGGGATCTTTAGACCATTGGCAAGGGAAACCAAGATGGGTGATAGGTATAAAAGGACAATGGATGGCTTATGTAAAAGATAGGAGACATGAGGACTATTATCATATAATTGTCAAGGACAATGTCACATGAGGCTATGATGGTAATGACATGATATGGAATAGGGTATGGTCAAAGGATAGACATGTCAAAATGTTTCCCAAAGCATGATTTGTGTTTTTGCCCCAGTCTTTTTCAAGATCAAAGTAGGTGGGACAATGGATGAAATGATAGGGCTTGGATGGATAGATGATCATGGGAGATGAGATGACTTGCCCCCAAGTGTAATGGTCCACATAGATGATTTATTCTACACATGATGCCTGTTTGCCAGGATTTCATCATGGTACTTATCCAAAGTGCCATAAGAATGGTTTTCACTATTGGATGAAATTTTTCTCTTTACTATGTTTGTCTTTTTTGTCTTTTTCAATTTTTTTGTATTTTTGTTTTTTTACTGAATAGATTTGATTCTTTAGATGACCATTGACTGTGTTGAAGCCTTTGACGGTGCTGATTTAGAGATTGGTGCCATGACATGCCAATAATGACCTTTCTGAAGTATTTGCTTTGTCAGGATCATAACACTTGCATACAACTGATTGATGTCATTGTGATCCTTTTTGATACTAGAGTTGGCCTTATCAAAATACGCACATCATGATATAGTGTCATGAGAGTCCTTCTGATAAAGTGTTGCTACCAAGATGCGATGGATTTGTGACATGGGATGTTTGGACTTTAGGCAAGATGTAGGATTATGATGGATGATGGTAGACGTGGAAAAGTTAGTTGGACATTTGGATGCATTGATTTTTATTTTCCAAACTTGGGGTGTTGGATGACGAAGTTGGGAATTTTTATTAGGATAGTGTTTGGAACCAACATTTTTATATGTCTTGCTTGATGGCCATTTTGAAGGAGGTGGACATTGATTATATGTGGGAGTCCTCTTGTCTTGTGGCTCCACATTTTGATTGACTTTTGAATTTGGAATCTTTTCTTTGCCTGATTCTTGACTTGATCCATTTTAGCTTCATTTGTCAACTTGATTTTTTGTTTGATTTGATGGCCTTTGACATGTGATTTTGAACTTCAGATTTGTAATACTTTTGTTGGTTCCAAATGGAAGGTTTAGTCATGATGGAATGATGGTTTAGGGTGTGGAGGGAAGGAGTGTTGGCAACAACCTTATGACAAGGACTAATCATAACACCCATTTTGATGTTTGTATTAGATAAAGTTGCCCCCAATATCGAGGAGGGACCACTAACATCGTTTGATTTTCTGTCTGATGAATATCCAAGACCTTGATGTCTATAATGTGCTTGAACTTGTACAGGTTCCAAAATTCCTTGCTCGTGTAGGCTTATCCTTTTCCGTGATAATGCATGTTCTGACAAATTTTGTTTGCAATGGGGTACTTGTTATTGTGGAAGTAAGATGCTAACCCATCCTTATTGTGGAAATTAATGCTCAAAATCTTCTCATCTGTGAGGAAGCCTGCTTTGAAAAAGATAGATGATCCTAATTGATAGGATGTTGTAGCTTTAATAACATGTTGGATAGATTTCTGATTGTCATCTTTGGTTTGATTTTTTGACATATCAGATTCTGATGATTCTACTGGTGCTTCGAAGTTGATGTCGAAACCATCTTCATGGTCATGGTCATAGAGCCCACTGAATTCAGTTATAGCTTGATCATTTGCAAATATGTCCATGCTAGGAGACTCTTGTTCTAGTGGTAGATCATCTATGTGTCCCATGGAGGCAAGTGTCTCATTTTTGGTAGTGTCAATGTTGGAAGCTTGGAGAGGGTCATCTTCAAGTGTTTCATCATGAAGGGCATAAAGGTCAAGGAGTGGATCATTTTGGACTTCTTCAAAAGTAGTGTCTTGATCAAAGATGGGCTCAGTTGGAATGACATGATCAAAAATAGGGTCTTGACCAAGGATAGGTTCTTCTTGAATGACATGGTTTTGGATGGAATCTTGACCAATGATAGTTGTCTTTGGTATTGTATGATTTCCTAGGAGGACTTCTTGAATGGATGTAAAGATGGGGTCCAATAGACTACTTTGATCTGGACAAGACGGTGATGTTATGATGTCATGCTTTGGACTTGCCTCTTGACATGTATCCTCAAGTGTAGGTAAGAAGTTGGGACTTTGGAGACCATGACTAGATATGTTTTTATGAACACATGTATGTTGGGATGGAGTGTCTTGGAATGGATTGGTGTACAATGGACTAGGATATGACATGGAGGTTTGGAAAGGGTTAGTGGATGAGGGACTAGGATGAGATGAAGGATTAGAATAGGACATGGATGTATGAAAAGGATATGACATGGATGGAGAATTAGAATATGACGTGGATGGAGGACTAGGATATGATGTGAATGAAGGACTAGGATATGATGTGGATAGTTGGTTTGGATTGATGGATGGCTGATTTCCCTTGTCAAAGTTAGGGTGGGTATGACTAATGGAAGTTTTTTGTGACTTAGTGCCTTGGATGGTGTTAGGGGACTCTTGATAGTAGATGGATAGAGGACTAGGACTCATGGATTGTTGGTAAGATGGATAGATGGATGGAGGGCTAGGGGTTGTAAATTTGGACCTGGATTGGAGGTATAGTGTTTTGAATTCCCTAGCAAGTTGTGCTTGACCATTACTAATGAATTGGCATTCAAGTAGACTAGCAAGCATGTCATAGTGATTTGAAGACATGATGGTGGATGGAATGAGACTAAGTCTATGCAAAGTGATAATGGGGACAAAAAAGAATTTCAAATGAAAAAGTGGTAATGGGTTTCTTAGATCAAATGATCTTTAGGAAATGTTTTCTAACCACTCAAAGCTTGGCCAATGTCTCAATTTGGATTGTCAAAGGACTGGTTTGAAGGACAAGATGACAAAATGACAAGGTGAGATTTCCACACTAGACTTATGAGTTTGAAGTAGCTCACAAAAGGACAATGACTAAGGATTGATTTGTTTCACTTGGTCCAATGAAAATTTACTTTTTGAGACAATGGTTTGACAAAACAAGGAAAGTTTTCCTATCCCAAAGTGTGCAAAATCGAGGACTTGATTTGACAAATGTTGTTCATGATGGAAAATGCATTGTAGGAAGTGATTTGACAAAATTTTAGGTCGATTGCAAAGATTTGTTTCAGTTGGCAAAGTTGTTTCATATTTTGGCAAGTTTGATATTTATTTGTTGGAATTATCTAAAAACAATTGGCAAACACATGGTGTTGTAAAAAATGAAAATCAACCACATAAAAGTCATTTTCAAGGATAGTATTCTTTTGGATCCCACTAACCACATATCCTTAACGAATGGATTCAGAAGCTTGGCCCCACAGGCTCCCCCTTACAATGCACTCACTTCTCAGGGCAACCAAGGTTCCAACCTCCATGAAACTCCCATGGCAGATTGATCATTTCTACTAAGAACTGCGCAGGTGCGAGGGCCTTGGCAACAATCATTTCTGCACCAAAGAATAGAAGGTTTTTGGCTTGCTATAACAAAGGATTTATTTTGGGAACCCATTCAAAAGGCCACGCGAGAGGCATTATCATCCCAGTCTGCAGAGTTTACATTCTGTAGGTTTCGACACACCACAAGGGTACTGGGGAGTCAATTACTGGTCCACAAGAGCTTCTATAATGTTAAGCTTTCCTTAACATTAAAATTTATATACCGGTTGGGCGTCGCTTGGCTTTAGCATGTTCTCGGTTTGAGTTGCTTTGGGGTGAGTACTTTTTCCCACCAAAGCAGCCCCAATTTTCTAAAGTTGACAAAAGCAAGCCAAAATATTCATAGTTTAGTCAATCCTTGTTTAAAAACAAAGAGAGAACACATGAATATCCTAACTCACACTCGCATGGTGTTCATTTTAAGCCCAAAATGAAATGTGTTGACAAACATAAAAAACATGGAGTTCATTTTAACCATTTGTAGTGTGAGCTAACTAGAAATTCATTTTAACCCAATGCTGTGAAGAGATGCAAATTTATTTTAATCCAATGAGTTATCATGCAAAATTATGTTCTTTTTAATCCAATGAGTATGTATGCATGTTCATTTTAACCCATGAATGTAAAATGCAAACTTGTAGTATGTCTAAGATTTGTGAAATAAAACAAGTAAATAAATGTTAGACTCCTCGCCACAACCTGCAAACAGAAAATCAGCAACCCCAAAATCTCTAAACTACCATGCAAAAAAAAAGTGTTTGCCCTAACCTAAATTGACCTAGTGCAAGCTCAATTCCTAGAGTCAATAACAGTTTCTCTTACACCCAGGATCGCACAAGTGCGCAAGGGGAGAGGATACTTCTATTATTGATCACTAATATTAGAGGGTTAGCTAGTCAACATAAATCTGATTTTTGGAACTAGTTTCTGCATCAAAAGTAAATAAACAAAAATTACACCCTTCTTGAAATTCAAAGAGATTTCCAGAAATGTAAAGAAATCCGAAAACTTCACTGTTTTGCATCCAAAATTAATTTTTTAGGAAAAATCATAAAAAAATTATTAAAAATTAAAAATAGCTTCAAAAAACTTTATTTTTTAACTACAGGTGCCTGACATCATTCCAAACCTGCAAAAAAACAATTGTGAACAGATCTACAAAATTGTGTGAGATATAAGTCAATCTCTGTAAAACCCTAATTTTTAAAGATCTATTTTTTGTCAAACTTATCTACAATAAAATTAAAAACATAAAAAAAAGACCCCTATTGAAATTAGGAGAGCTTTCCGAAACTATAAACAAATATGAAAAAATCACTAATGTGCTCTCGCAATTGATTTTTCATGAAAATAACCAAATAAATTATCAAAAATTGAAAATAGCTCCAAAAAATCTGGTTTTTCGATGGAAAGCTCTTGATATTGTCTCCAACCTGAAAAAACAATTTTGTCTAAAAATATGCAGCCGTTTGAAAGATATGGTTGAATCTTTGAAAACTAGGGTTTTATCTCCAAAATGGTGCAAAACCTACAACAAAAAATATTCAACTCCAAAATTTGTCAAAAAATGTCAGGTTCACCAATGTAACAATGGGTATTTTCCTAGGGTTTAGCAATATCATATGCAGAACATAAAAATCCAAAACAATAATGAAGTGCAAAGGAATAGATGAAATAATCTCACTAGATTGTCTTCATCCTCCATGACTGACCTCCATTACACCTTCTTAACTTGCTGAAATAAATTGTTTTCCCTCAGATTTATGAGAGCAAGCCAATAGAAATGACAAGCCCTAAGCAAATATTGAAGGATTTGACAACTACATGCAATACTATGCCCTACTGCAACTAGTAAGCATCTACAATGTCTAAGTTATATCAAATGAAATCTAGATATGCTATGACAAAAATGAAGAACAAATGCAAGATAGTAAAGTGCAAGAGATGAATAATGAAAATGTAAGATTATCTAAAAATGCAAGAGATAAGAGATGCAAGATGTGACCAAAATTGCTCTTTTATAGAAGATGCAATTTTGTGTGAATGGCCAAGATTGAAAGTTAGCAAGTGCCCTAGAATCAATGGATGAGATTCCATATAACAACCCACAATTAGGGTTAGGGCAACATTAGGTCAGATTCGAAATAAAGGGTCAAGATTGATTTTTAGAAAATCAAATCAATGGCTGACAATGCATGTGACAAGAGGTTCTGGGAATGGAAAATGGAGTTGTTGGGGGAATCAAATAATAATTTAAAATTATTTAATTCAAGAGGGGATGTTGACTTTTTGAATTAAAAATTATTTTAATTCAAAAGGGGTGGGGTCATGTGAGTAAATTATTTAATTGAAATTATTTACTAAAAGAGGGAATTTAAATGGGGACTTATTTTAAATAAATAATATTTATTTAAAATGAGCACAATAAAAGAGGAGAAATTAAATAATAAAATTATTTAATCTAGGTGCTGGGACTTATTTTAAATAAATAAGATTTAGAAGAAATTAAATAATAAAAGTTATTTAATTTAGGTGGAATATTAAATAATAAAGATATTATTTAATTATTAGAGAAATGTGACAAATGGAACCTTTTAAATTAAATATAAAGATTTAATTCAAAGTTTAGGAGAGTGGACCAAATTAAATAAATAAAATTTATTTAATTTATGAGAGAAGAGGCTAATGAATAATTAGATAATTAAATATAATTATTTAATTATAGTGGAAGGTGGATTAAATAAATACGGATTTATTTAATTTTAGGAAGAAAAGGACTTTAATTAGTGACATAATTAAATAAATAAATAAAGTTATTTATTTAATAATTAGGAAGACATAAAGGGGGAAATAAATTAAGAAATTTATTTAATTATAGGAGGATATTTAGACAATTAGTGACGCATTAAATAAATAATTACAATATTATTTATTTAATAATCATGAGGAATAAATAGATAGGAATTAATTAAATAATTATGAATTATCTAATTAGTAGTTGAGAGTGAGTTAGGGACATAATTAAAATGTCCTAATTAGGGTTAGAAGAAGAGCTTGTGGGCCTAGGTCATTTTTATGTGTCTACACCACTTAACCAAATCAATAAACATTATCATGAAACTAGTGTTATCTTCTAAGGTCTATAGATTTTCAACTCTTCATTCACAATGAAACATGAATAAAATGTGAAATTTTAGTGTAACAATCAATTTATGTTCAGACTAGCTTTACACTACTATTTATCATCAATAAAAAACAAAAAGCATGAACAAGGAAGGGAATCAACACAGTAGTATTCTTCATCATAAATGAACAACATCTACTATTCTACTAAAATATGCAAAACACATGGAACAACAAAGTAAATCTACTCAAATTTATCAACTATGAGGAGAAGAATCATGAAACATGAAGGAAACTCAAGAATTCACCAAAATCAATGAATTTCTATTATAATTTCAGCAACATGTCTTTACAACAACTCAACTCTCTCTTTGAAAATAACAAGAGATTTCCTATTTATAGTCCTCAATAAGAAAAATGAGTGGCCAAGATTTAATCTCATTGTATGGCCAAGATTCACTACAAATTAGGGTTCCACCTACCCCTAAAATTTTACAATTTAAA